>JANVCC010000010.1:10964351-11010992 GCA_025345505.1 Todiramphus chloris collaris
CCCCCCCCTTTTTTTTTTTTTTAACAAGCTATGAGAAATATCTACTCCTGTTTCAACTTTGAGTTTTCAGGGTATGAAATGTACATAGGCAAGTATTAACTGTCACACATCCCTTTTCTGCTTGTATGTAAATAAAGCACGTCAGTTTTATGGAATTAGTCTAAAACCTGTTAATTTCAGATTAATAGAATTATTTTCATATGAGTTTATATATGTATTTCTGTCTTCTCCACCTGTAGCATAGTTTCACTCCTATTTTAATTATTCTATTAGTTATTGATTGAATCTCATCCACAGTTTGTAAGAACATAATGGTTCAGGAGGTGGGCTGTAAGCCAGATCTAGACTCAAGCTGGTATCATAAATACCATCATCTTTTCCTCTGTAGCCTGAGTACATGTCTGGATGCTAAGATTCTTGTCCTTCTTGCCAAACTTTATCTGCCAGTTAGTAAGTGAGGGAGACTGGTGACCTATTGCTCCTTCCCTTAGTCATTGGCCATAGGTAAGCATTTACAGAGGTTGAACCTACTCAGTATACAGAAATTTTTCTTATCTTTTCATGATGCTTGTTCTTCTAAATACTCACTTGATAGCAGAGTTCAGGTTTATGTGAATGAGGGCAGAAAAATACACAAGAACAGACTTCAGAAGAGTGGGAGAATTCCACCTGGTGTACCATGCAGTTTTCTTTTGTATTTCAAATATTGCATTGTTAATAAAGTGGAAGATTTAATTACAACTTTTTCTTATGTAGTTCAGGTGTTCATAATGGATTTCCCATGTAATTTTGTTTTTGTCAGAGAAGGTAGTTGAGCAGCCTTTCAAACTTGGCATTAATATAGATTATGTTTTCTATACTGTGTGATCAAGCCTTTCAGAAATATGGTACCTCAAAGACCTTCCCTGTTCTTTGGATTTGATTAAAATTAAGTGATAGCCCAAAAGGTATTTCAAAAGGCTTTATGTATAGTTGGACAAGTAACATTGTTGCTGAGGCTTCATTTCATTAGTCAGGTATATGACGGAATAAAGGGTTTATTCCTATAGTGCTCTGTAGAATCTACTCTAAATGTGGAAAATGTGCATTTTCAATGATGAGCAGTATGAATTTTCTTGGTTATCCGTGCTCCTTGGATGCAAGCACAGAAGGAAATGGAAACTGATGGAGATGGTTTTACCACGGGTGGGAATAAGCCAGTTTCAGTGCTTCACTCCACCACTCCATAGAACTTGATAATAGTGAAAGGCTCCGGTCCGTGGGCTTGTGATTCTGCTTTTTTTCTTTGTAAAGGAAAGTGAGCTTCCATTTATCTTTACTGTTTTGTCAAAAACTCCAGAGCAGGAAAGAGCAGGTAGAATTGATCTTAGTAATTTAGTCAGTACGTTGAAACCCTGCAATGTTCTATGCTCTGCATCTCCCAAAACCAGGTGCTTGCCCAGAGTACCCAAGGGAAGTATTGAAGGAGTCCTCCAAGGTGCACATGGACTCCAGTGCAAGAGGAAGAGTGAAAGTTTTGTCAGTGCCCACTTCAGTATTGCACAGTGGCGTCAGCTGATGCCTAACAAATGAAAAAAAAAAAAGATATTTCTATCATTATTGAACTTAATTTGCCTGTCATAGTGTATTCATACAATTGCAGAATAGTAGGGGTTGAAAGGGACCTCTGGCGGTCATCAAGTCCAACCTTCCTGCTAAAGCAGGTTCACCTAGAGCAGGTTGCACAGAATCACATCTGGGTTGGTTTTGAAAGTCTTTAGAGAAGGAGACTCCACAACCTCTCTGGGCAGCCTCTTCCAGTGCTCCATCACCCTCACAGTAAAGAAGTTTTTCCTCAAGTCCAGGTGGAACTTCCTGTGTTCCAGTTTGTGACCATTGCCCCTCGTCCTCTCCCTGGGCACCACTGAAAAGAGTCTGGCCCCATGCTTTTAACACCAGCCCTTTAGATATTTATAAACATTGATAAGATCCGCTCTCAGTCTTCTCTGGGCTAAACAGCCCCAGGTCTCTCAGCCTTTCCTCGGCACATTGGTGCTTCAGTCCCCTAACCATCTTCATAACGCTCCACAGCACTCTCTCCAGTATTTCCGTGTCCTTCTTGAACTGGGGAGCCCTGAACTGGGCACAGTACTCCAGACATGGCCTCACTAGGGCAGAGTAGAGAAGGACAACCTCACTTAAGAAGTGAAGTGGTAAACTTCTGCCTTGATTTGGGGGAATTTGTGCAGATAAATACAAATTTAACTCATAAATTTTGCTGAGAAAGATTTTTAAAGGCTGCTTCAGTATGTACATCATTTTCTAATTTGATAATAGCTATTTTGATTTGTATTCTAAAGGACCCTCATTGACTTGAAGGAATTTTGTATTGAACACCTTATCAAACTATTGCCATTAGAAATTTTACACATTATTTAAAACCATGTGAAGAAATACAACGTCATCAGAATGTATCTGTCTCATCTTGTACTCCTGTCTCAACCTTTTCAGCTCAGTGACTTCTAGTCAAAGTATTTTTACAGTCCTCTTGTTTTACTGTTAAAGTAAGAACAAAAAAGGCAGAAATACTATCAGTGATAACGCTGTGTAGTTTATTAGCATGTCCATGTTTTGAAAAGGTAATGTGTAATATTCAGCCTTGAAGGTTAGAAGTTTTTTGGAATAAGCTTTTCTCTTCTTTGTATTGGATTTAAATATCTAGCACCGTGTAGTCTCTCTTAATTATCTTTGTGAATCCACAGGGACTCCAGCAAACCTCCTAAGTTCATTAATTGCAACTGTCCAATATTTGTAAAAATAATATACCACATAGATGGAATGAGTTAAATGTTCAGATGGCTGAGTTACATCTTTGCAATAGAGTCTGCATAAAAGGATGGAGAAACTGCCAGAGATCTAGGCTGGTATCCAAGAAGAAGTCAATAAATTGTTCCCAAGAACTGTGTCTTAATAAGGACAACTTGATGGAAAGAGAACTTTCTGGCTTAGGAGTAAATTGTGAAGAAGTTTCCTTTTCTATCAAAACTGAAAAACTGTAACCCAAGAGTTTACCCAATGAATGGGAGAAATTGTGAAACACCAGATTTTACACAAATGCAGCCCAAGACTTGTTAAGATTGACTGAATTCTGAAAGCAGAACACGGGCTTCAGCTTTGCTTTGGTCCTCCCAGAGCGATTGCCACCTTGTGTGACTGAGTAGCATTTTGTAAAGGAAATGAACTGACAAAGAATTATGACATATGAAAGATGAATAATTAGTTGTGACAATACAATATCAGCTGATAGTACCAGAAGGCATAACGTTGAGAATTTCAATAAAATAACAAAGCCATAGTACAATGTAGCGTCACTTGTCTCTGTGAGATTATATCAGTGGAGAGACAAGAAAGAGGAGAAAGAATGGAAATGGCTATAGAGCAAGGGAGAGGAAGGAGAGGTTCTTGTCAGTAGTTTTTCTTCAAGTTGTTTCTAAAAGTCTGTATTGTGCTTGCCTCTGCAGGTGGGTAAATTATTCAAGATCTAAAGGTGTTTCACCATGTATCATGCACCACAGCTGCTTGTGCCACATGGTCACCACTAGGCTTCTGTCTGTTTCTGTACCCATGCTTTTTAAAACGTAGGAGTTGTGACTCCAAGACTGCAGGAAGATTTGTACGTATAACTGGAAAATTTTGATGGGGTTGTTGGAAAGTTTTAGACAAGAAAGAAATGATAATCAAGTCCATGTTTCCATCTTTTTTTCACTTTTGTGTGACCTTGGTGTGGTGACTCTAGGTGGTGTGGGAAAGGGGCACAGAACCGCAGAGATGACTGCCTTTTCCCTGTGCAGTAACACTATACATGGAGAATCCTTTAAATACAGTTGGAAATTGTTCCTTATCCCTTATAAGCATGCTTACCTCAGCTGTATAGATGGTAAAATATGCAGGTCATTGATAAGCACACTAGTAAATTTGCAGCACCAGATTTGAACTTCCATTCAACAATGGATAATCAGGCAAATATTTCCATATCTCACTGCAGCACAAGATAAAGGTTCACAAAATGGAGACAAAGGGAAGGAACTTCGCCGTTTTCTGTAGCTGCTCAAATTACTAAGAGGCAGAAACTCTTTAGAAGAAAGTTATTTTTTCTAGTTTAGGGTCAATAAATATGACCAAAAGAGCCACTTTTCAACTGATAAATCTCTAGAGCTTAGCATAAAACCTCAAAAAAGGCAATTTATACTGTTGGCTTCAACTATAACTTTCATTCTTTATGTGCAAATCATTCCAAGAAGTTTAATACATAATTCATATGTGTGAGTAAATTTATTTATTTTGATGGCATGGAACAATATTGTCTAAATAGAAAAAGATGTGAAAGCATAGCTGCTCTGTAGGATAGTAAGATAGGATTCATTATCTTCAAATGTATTCTTTATGTTGTCAATGGGTGACTTAATGTGATGCAGCTCTATTGCCAGTGTTCTTTATACTACACAAGCTTTAAAAGACATTATCTGGCTAAAAGACATAGATGGTCTTACTTAGATATCTATTTATTATCTAACCTTTGAAAGTGAAGGGAGAAAAAGCCCACAGACTTTAAAGGATTTTTTTTTTTTGTGTTATAGGAAAATACTTAAACCCATTAACTTAAAGCTGAAAAATCTTCAATTGGTCATGGAATGTTGAGATGGTATATAAAGGGAACAACTTTGTAATTTAAATTCCTACCATTACTATTTTGCCAGCAACGTTTTCAGCCTACCTTCTATAAATGCCTTTCTTCGCCAGTTCATGGTAGACTAATACATGTGTCAGAAATGGCTGGCAAGTCAAAACCAGATACCTAGATAGAAAAAGGTAATGTTCTATATCATAAACAGAAACACTTTTTTAAAAAAGCAGTCCAAGTAACTTTTCAGTGAATGTCACAGTAGCACCAAAGGATCAGTGATTCAATCTTTATCCATTCCTAGGGCTGCAACCCCAGTAGTCATCCTGAAGATCTTGGGAGCTCAGCACACACTGGGCAATGTGATGGAGAGGGTCTGAATGGGTGTTCTACAAACCACTTTGTGTTTGATAGTCAGGAAATCCTGTTTCTCTCAGAGTGTTCTCAACTTTTCATAACCAAAGTGATATACTAATAGTCTTACATTAGGTAGAACTCAACTGCTTAAGTTGCTTCAGAAAAGTGTATGCTTATGATTTGAGTCAATTGACAGAGGACAAGAAACTCTTTGGATATCAGGTGAAGAAAAGGAGGATTGCAGGCAGATGTTGTTCAGTGAAATCTAGAAGCGGTACAGGTTTTTTTTCAGAATTTTTGGAAGCGGGCACATAGTCAGTTCAGACACATCTTATGCTAACACTTGGCACAATTACAGAAATTTTAATGCTTCCCTAAACATTGTTTCTATCTTCTCAGATTTGTTTGGCTATCCTGTATGCAACATCTTGTATGAGGTACACTCATTGTTATTTCACAGATGATGAGAACAAGAGCTGTTCATTTATAGGGTTACGATTTTTATTGTGGTCTCATAGTTTTGAGGTATTTCATGCAGAATTTGCCTAAAGTCATGTTATTTGAGGTTTTTTATTGAAGTTCTTCGCCCATAAAACATGTGGTATCCTGAAACAGGTCTATGCTCAGTGCCAATTAATTGTATCCAGAAACTGATGTCTGAGCTGAAAATACAGAACTCAACATTATTTAAGGCTATTTTGATCTCCATGACATTGTTGGCTGTAACTTCTTATCCCAGTAGTATTGTCATTGAGGGTATAGGAATGTCCTGCTGGAGAATTTTCAAATAGACTTGTGCTTGTGATTCATTATTCATTAAAGGAGACAATCTATACAGTGTTTTTAGGGTAGTCTCATATGATGCCCTGCTTTATTTCTCATCCCTTGTTCTCTTTTCTGCTGATTAGAAACCAAGACTGAGTTTTCAGGGATGGAAGGGCAAGAAATGACAAAAACGAAAGGCCTTGTTATACCGTGAGAAGTTAGTGTTACGCAGAATGAGCTTAAGTGACACAACACAAGCCAAGATCCATGTCCCTAGCCTGCAGGTGCCTGCTTAGTTACTGCTACTCACTCCACCCCAGTACGAAAGCAATAGCCAGAGGTGGTCCTAAATGACATTTCCCGTTGCCTGTGGGTGAAGGGCAGAGACCCAGAAGCTCGTGCTACCTTCCCCAAGGGAAGAAACCAAGGTGACTCTGAACTGACAAGGACAGAGGGCATGCCTTTTGGACAAATCTCCTGATAACATAAGATGAATTATTTATGATGATGATGATTGTGATATGAACAGAATGAGTAGTGAAAAAGTATTAATAAATGAGTTGTTAAAGGCAGACATGATAAAACTAAAGAGAGGAAGTTACAATTTCTACAATTATTTATGTTATCCTGATGTGTCTGTTTTGTACTTGAATATCCCTATAATAGGTAGTTTAGAAAATAGCTAAAAGGCCATTCCTTCTCTCCTACAAAACATCTCTCAGACAAACATATGTAATGAGTGACAGGAGTCAGCACTTTATTCACTATCCAAAATTCAGAAAAGCAAGATACTCAGTTTATTTTTTTATTAATGCTGTATCTCAGTTGAGAGAGATAAATGTGTCATTTTCATAGAAATAGTTAAGGCATGTGCTCTATAAGTAGTGAACAATGCTGCTGAATGTTGAATTTTGAACAATACATTTCTCTTTTTCTGAAGTATAGGACATCTGTGACTTTTAGCAAAGACCCTTATTTCTCCCTTGCAAAAACTGTAGTCCAACAAGTTACTTATGCATGTGCATAGCTTTATGTGTGTGGATACTCTTATTGATTTTAGCTTAAAATTTTGGGCTTTAATTTGTTAATTGCCTTACTGAATTAAGGCCAGAGTTGTTAAAAAAAAGTCTTGAATTGAGTTCTTGGGAATGCTATAACGTTCAATTAAAATTTGTAAATCACTTATTATGGCATCAGTCACTTCCCGTTATTAATTTGTACTTTATTTACTGACAAGCACAGGATAAAAGCTTCTGTATCAGAATTGGAACATGCTTTGCTTTGCGATGATTCCACTATGTACCAGCCAAAGAGGAAAAGAATAATTGTGGCCTTTTCTGTGGCAGCATTCTCTACCGTCACCAGCACACAGGGCTATCCTACAACCACAGTGTTGAGAGAGGGAGATGCAAGCTTTGAAAATGATGGAAAAAGCTTTTGCAGTTGTAGAAATGGGGCATGACATGATTTTCTTGATTGTTGTTTTGGTTTATGGTTTGTTTTTCTTAGGTAAAAAGCTTCTTTCACGTTGTTTTATCTGTAATTTCAAATAAACTGTATATGGGAGGGAAGTAACTCTCTAGGGTCTGGTCTATAACTACTCAGAGCTTATTTAAGGCAGGGGAGTTACAACAGAGCTTTGGCACATAGAGGTTTAGTAGTCAGAAATGTCTCCTCTGATGGAAAGAAAAAAACCCCACAAAAAGAAGCCTTGAAAGAGATTGTACCCTTTGAGGGTCACTATAAAAGTATTTGAAATGGATTTCAGTACTGGTAATGCGACTGCAGTTGTTTCCGCACCAGATTCCTGATTCAGTTAACAAAACTTAAGAGTCTGTGTCACTTTGAAGATAAAATAGTCTCTCTCAGGACATACTGTCAAAAGTCTGATGAGATGAATTGCTGAAGCTTTGAGTGGTTCTTTAGTTGTGCTTTGACTTCAGACTCCTTTGGGTTATTCTTTATTAATCTAAAGAAATCACACCTTCTGGCTCTTTCACGTTGTTTGAATTGCTAAACAAGCCTGGCTGCTAGATTTCTAATTCCAAAGGAGTACTCTAGATCATGTGAATGACTTCGGGCAGTATCACTAATACCTGAAAACCTTCTCCAGATTTAGTTACTAGAGGTGTAGTCAATATTACACAGGCATATTATGGGAATTTCTTTGGAGGCAGAAGAGGTCACAATAGCAGTACTTGACTTTTTGGGGCTCGATCCTCAATTCTGGATTTGATCCTCAGTTCTGGGTTTAATCTTCAGTTCTGCATACTCTTGATCCTATACTAGCAAGGTACTGAAATTAATGACTGTTTGAAATTAGCTATAGTTGCTAGGTTTCTTGGTGTTGAAGTATCATTGTGTAGTCTCCACATGGAGACAATGGTGGCTCCACCTTCCCACATGGAAAGTCTAAAAACCCTACCTACAGTCGTACTGGGTTTAAAAATTATTCTTACAGGGAGAATATGACTTTTATTATTTTCCTTCTCTATGCCTAGCACATTGAGGTCTTGATCTCAGTTGCTATCCCAAAATACCGAGCAAATAATCCTAATAGTAACTGCTGTTGATTTATGGTGTCTGGAGAATCAAGACGGGATTTTTAGGGGAGTTTTGTCTTGTCTTTAGATTACTGTGACAGCTAAAAGCTGCCTGAGCTGAGCATAAAAACTTAGTTTTCTTCCTGCTAAGGAACTGGTTAGGCTCTTTCATTTGTATTATTTCACTGATGTTTTTATTGAATGTTGACGTTACTTAATGCTTTAGGAGGCAATGTATTTTGTCCAGATCTATTCTTCCCAGAAGGCAGAGGTTTCAGTTTCCTTCTTTTGATGATGCTCAGTGTGGAGTAAAAGCAAACTGGGGAAGAATTCAAGAGACTGACAGTACATATTCTCTTGAGATTGTTGTCTCAGGTTGGAGACATTTGGCTCAGAGTATTTTAATGTCCTTTGCTGGTTTTGGTTTGGGTTTTGTGGTGGTTTTTTTTTTGGGTTTTTTTTTTTTTTTTTTTTTTTTTTTTTTGGTTGTTGTTTTGTTTTTATTTTAACATTTAAATTATACTGAGTAATTCTACTCTGATAATAACTTCTCTGAAAATAGATGTTATTCCTTCCCACTTCATTAATAGTGGTTCCTGATGTAAAAGATTGTGGAGGATGAGACATTTTCAACACAGTAGGTTATTCATTAGCTATTCCAGTAGAGGAGCTTGGAAAAAAAATGTTCCAATCTACTGATTATTTTATGTTTTGAGTAAAACAAGTTTAAGATTTTTGATAAATCCCTAGCTAATCTGAATATTTTTATCCTTTCGTAAAGAATTTCTTAGGAATATCTTTAATTTAAAAGCAGTATTTGCAAGATCTGGAAAAAACTACCATTCCTTCAATCACTGCTCTGTAACGTTGCTTCCATAAACCCACTGTCCCAGTCGTAGATCCTCCTGGTCCTTGAATTTGTTCTTGTGGACTCTCATTCACTGTTTTGTCCTTTTTCTTTCTTCCTATCTGCAAAATCTCATAGCTCAAACTTTTCTTCTTTCACTGGCAGTGCTTACTCAGTTGTCCTGCTGGTCCTAACGGCTCAAGTCCTCCTGAAAAAGCCTGCTAAGAAGGAGTTTAGGTCAGTCAGCAGGATGCAAAGAAGTGGTGCAGCTTTTCAAGCTCTTGAAATCTGGAGCAAATAACTCACGTCATACTTCAAACCAAAATGTAGTCACAATGTAGAGCCTGACCTGTCCTACACAAGTAAATCCTAAATTAAATAAATGGAGTTCTGGCAATGCAGACCTTGATTCATGGAGCTTTCATGACAAACACAGTATTTCAAACGGGTTTGGTAGTCTGCACTGAATCACACAGTCCTGCAGCAATTACTGGTACCTGAGCTGACTTAAAGTTTATACGTGTGCATCTTTGTGGGCAGGATAGTCGAATAGATGTGTCATGAAGCTGGCAACACTTTTCCATAAAGACCATCAGAAAATTGTGGGGAGATGCTGTATAAGGGAAAGCTCTGTTTTCTGAGACAAAAAGGGAGTATTTTTCATTGAAAAATCTAATGAAAAAGAGATCTTGTACTCTGGGAAAAAATCTGCAGGGCAAAAAATTCTAGTAGACTTTGAGTTTTATTAGAATATGTATTTGCTTGTATTTCTACTCATTTCTTTCCCTTCCTTCCTCCTGCCAGCTGTGCCACTTATGATCCTCACTGTTCCCTTATCATATTCTTTTCCAGTTTGTTAGCTCCTCCGACTGTACCAGAGCTTCTTATCTCACTCTGTTTTTACGTTATCTCCTGACACAAAATAAACTCCCCTGTTTGTGAAAGATTTACACCATCTCCTACTTTTTCAGTTGTTTCAGAATAATCACTCTTTGTGTTCAGACTTAATACCTGTGGCAATAAACACCATTTACTCCCTCATGTATTGGATTCTTATTGTCCTCTGGGTAATCCTGCTCTTCACCTTTCCTTAGAATTTTAAATTCCTTTTGTATTGGTTCTCCAAGAATTTATAGTGCGTCTGTTGCTCTGATTCTGTGCCTGGCTTTCTGTTAATGATATTTGAGCTGATTTGTTTAAATCTGTGCCAGTGAGTAAACGTACGACCTTCAGACATGCTTTGAAATGGAATAACCATTCCGGTCGACCAACAGTTTTCTCTGGAATCATCAGAAAATTATGTTGATCAGTGGTTTTCACTAGAGTCATCAGAAAATTTATCATTTGTTGTGTAAGGGAGGAATATGCTTGTGATATTGAACTACAAGTTTTGGACATGAATCTTGATCAAAGAAAAATTATTTACACTTTAATATCACATTTGTGGCCATTTCCTTGCTAAATCAAAGGTGTTGGTATTGTTCTCAAGAGGAAATAATTGCTTATGTAGATTCATTTTTTTATGGGTATGAAAAGCCACAAGTATTTCCAGAATGCTAATGACATTGAATGCTGTGTAGTTATTGTCTTGCATCGTACACTGTGCTTTTATTTCTTTCTCTTCTTCCATTCTTCACTTTTTCTTCAGAGCAATAGGAAATAAACTTAATAAATTTTAAAGCTTGGATGTTCGTCTTGTCTGAGTGGAGCCACAGCCTAGATGGACGATTACAATTCCCTGACTGAATGATACTCTGTAACTGAGATGTTTGGAGTAATTTTTCTCAAATTGTGCTAAAACAAACACACAACCCTCCTCTAAATATTTTTTTTTATAGTAACAGTATTTCATGAAGCGTAGAGCATAAGCTGCAGTGTCATCTCTGGGGAAGACACATCTGTGGCTTACTTCATTTGCTTGATGACACTTCGGTACCTTACATGCATGGTTTTGAGAGCGCTATTTCTTTTCTATTATGGAATATTTACTGTTAGTCCACAAAGATGGCTTACTTATGAAAAGAATATATTTTCATTTACTGATACCAGAATTTTCTACCTTCTATTACACACCCCTGTTTTTTCAGAAGTTGGTATGAAATGAAAAAACATTATTTCCTCAGATCTCAGAAATGGTTATGATAAATCCTAGAATATATTTTGCTCCAAACACTTTATTACCATTATTTTAATGTAATTACACCACAAGCAGACAACTTATCCTGTTAGTACTCCTGCTGTTTTAAATATTGCAGAAATGGCCAGTAAGCAAAATAACGCCATTTAACTTAAGTAGTAGCCTTATTAATGCAGGCTGGTTCTGTGGAACTTACTGGCATGATCAATGACTCTCCCAAGTTTGGGTCTTGCAGACTGTTGCCAGCCCACTTAATTTCTCCATCAGTACTCCTAGCATTATACAGGAAATATAGCTGAATGGCTCAGTGAATTGGGGGCTGTTGGTTATTGGGAGAACATGGTTTAGAAATCAGAGGGAAGAATATACGCTCATAGGAGCTTGTCACCATCGGTGTTCTAAGCGAAGCATTCTTTACCTTAGGAAACTGTTTAGATCTAGAAATCCTGCATTCAGTTTATGGAAAAGAACCCGTGGAGCAAGACCTGAATCATAACATAGAACATATTTACTAACCCCCCAGTTCAAAATATGATATTATAGACAAATAAGTTAATCCATAGCAAGTTGATACATTACCAAAATTGGCAAAATACATTTTTGATACTAATTTGTGTGATAACATCATTAAGGGTATTTTTTTTTCCCACTTGGAAGTGGAACCTGAAAATTGGTCTCATTAAGTAAAACTTGGGTCTTCTTTTATCTAGTGTTAGAAAAACAGCAAATGCCTGGCCATGATGGCTTAATGTTACTGGATACACTCTGGGATGTCCACAAGAGTTCCTCAGGGCTGGCAGATATCATGCAAGACCTTCATGAGTCTTTTTAGTCTGAAAGCTGGAGGTAAGAAGACTGTCAAGGAAGGTGACATGAGATACTTGTGTTTACCTTGTGGTGTGTTCTGTCTGGAGGTTAAAACAGCTCACTCCAGGTGTCATATGAACTATATGTATAGCCCCCTATTACAGCAATTGAAGGTCTGGTCCCACTTTCAGATGATTTTCTTACCTAGAAGAACTTCATACATTTAGACACCTTAGCTAAAATCCTGCCTACAGCTGAGTTGGTTGGAGTTCTTCTCTGAATAGCACTGCTGCTGGGATCTCACGAATTCCCCTGCCAGCCAGGTGCAAAGCTAATATCTGTACCATCATATTGAAGAGAGCTGCAGCAAGACTGTAGTGGTGTTGATAACTCTGTGTTGGGTGATGGAAAGGTGTTGGGTAAAATACTCAAAAGATTCAAGGAGCATAGAAGGGCATAGGTGAGGAAATCCTCCTCCATCGATGTCTATTAGAGATGTACTCAGCATGAATAAAGATTTGCATTCATTTTGGCAGACGTGGTATGCCATGTGACAGTGCTCTTTTCACAGAAATAACGTGGCAGTTTTAATTGCTCAACACTGCAAGTGATAATTTAAATATTGAGGTCTGTTGTAACAATTTTTAAGGATGTGCTACTCTTTGAGTGCTTTTGATTTTAGCTGTGTGTGGTGTAGTAGACTATCCTCTCTCAAGGTGAAAATAAAGGTCATCAGACTTTTGATACTTTTAAATATTGGCAACTTTACAGTAACTGTAATCGTGATGTTCATTTAAGCAACACCACAACCCTGATTTGAGGTTTTAATTGTTTTAATTAAAGGTATAATTTTAACTTAAACTCACAAATAAGGGTATAATCATGAAGTGCAGTGTTTTCTTTGACATCAGTGTTACTACTGAGTTTGCATTCATATACACCGTTTATCATGTGGAAGAATATTTGCTATAGATGTAGTTTTGTTTGTCTGTGTTGGTTATAAGCCCAAGGAAGTTGTAGTTTGGCTATGTAAGATGTTCCCTGTGAGTGTGTTGGGTGGCAACATGAGCAGTTTCTGTGTCTACCAGGGCAAACAGTATTTAGTTAAGTGACGCTGCTTACAGAGAGGCTGCAGTTCCCACTGGTGTGATTTTCATTTGGTGAGACGCTGCAGCTTCGTTGTGCCTTTTCATAGCTCTTGCAGTTTCTTAGCCTGAGTTTCCTTTCTTGGCTTTCACACAGGTTACTACTTCTTCCCTGTTAGCAGTCTTTTCAATTATTGAGCTGTTCGTGAAAGTAAGCTGATTCTGTGTCACTATATTAAATAGCCTGCCCGAGGAGTGAGGTCTTAATCTCCCATTTCAGGTTGGTAGCCTAATAGTCTTTTGTGGTTTCTTCTGTTTTCAGTACGTGTTGCTTTTTGCCTTTGCCCAACGAATCTTTCATTTGGTCGTGTGGGCATGCACTGATCTGTCTTTGCTTTTCTTACACATACTCGTGATTCTGCAAATTGATTCAGCTTATCTTACTTATTCCTGATCCCTTGACCCCGTCCAGTTGCGCGGTCCAATTTCTTGCCGATTCTGTTTTGTTATTTTCCATTCCTGCTCCAGGACCATTCAACACCTGGAACACTTTTTATGTCCTATCCGAGTTCAGACTGTTGACTTTGCTATTCACTGTCTGCTTGTTTGGTGGTTGGATATGGATGCATACCTCTTGCTGGAAATGGTGTCCCACTTCTCTTGTCATTCTCTGACTACCCGTGTATTGTCTCATCTCTGTCTGAGCCTACAGCAGTGTCTGTCATAAGAGTCAGGCTTGGTTCTCTTAACTCATTTACCTTGCTGGTTACTGGAGGAAACGTGTGGGACAGGATCAGATTTTGCTTAAAAAGGCATAGACAGATTCACTAGGAGGTGTAAGAGAAGACATTGCCCAAATGGGTGCTTTACATCTTAGGAAAAATGCTAGAGACAAGTCAGGAATGATACATTGAAAGAGGTTTAGAGCTAATGTGGACCATTTGGTCATATTGTATGACCTGCTGTACATTACAAGCCAATTGTATTTTTTCTGCCTTTTCCTGTCTTAGTCCTGGTATAAAAAGTAGACTTCCAAATACTGTATGATTTCTTATCTTTTTACTGCAATCTCCAATTGGACCGATTTCCAGTAGTAGAAACTGGAAAGGATATAAAAAACACCCACCCCATATTTTTCAGATCTCATCTTTGTACACTTCTGTGCTTTCTGGAGTACTAAGGTAAATCTTTCTAGTGTTGCCTACACATGCTTTCAAAAAAGGTGCTTGGTGTTGAGCCTTGAGCTGAAGAAGAATCTATCCAACTGTTTCGTAGCTTGCTGTAGCTGTCATTCTGTAAATGGATATTGATAATAACAAGAAGACTTTTACAGTAAACAAATTTAAACAGCCCAACTCTAGGATGTTCATAGTTATTTTCAGTTTTTTCCCTTGATAGTGATTCCTGTTGTCTGGTAGCATTTGAAGCCCAAAGACAAACTTGCTGTCCTTAATGCCTGCATCATTTGGTATCCTGAGATTTGGTCTTTTTTAAAGAAATTCCTACTGCATGCTACATAAATTCCCAAACGATATAAAATTTTCTGTTATGTCATATCTGATTTCTTTTTTATTTTCAAGCTTAAAATTTTAATACTTTTATTTTCCTGCCCTGTCAAAACACTTTTATCATGAAATCTCATGATAACCTCAGTACCTGGTGACTACAGCATATTGCAAATATATTTGCTATATGCCTATTGCTTATTTATGAAACATATGCCCAGTGTTTGTCCAATACATTTCACAGAAGACAACATGCGGCACCTGTTCTTAGTTAAGGAAAATGTTGTTGATTTAATCACAGACCTATTACAGATCCCTTTGCTTTACCCCAAAACTGCACTGCCTGAGGGAAGAAAAGAAATAGTAACTTTTACTGAAGCACTGTTTCGTTGGCAAATGTCTGCCTAGCTGCTATGTTGTCCTCATTCAGATCCTTCCTCAGGATTCCCAGCGTACCACTGGGCATTCACAGAGTTCAGCAACTGATAGCATCTGTTAGCTGCTTACGAAGCTAATCATAACTTGGTCCTGTTGTATTCTTTTCATAAATGTCTGTGGTTTCTATTAATTATTTCCTGTCATACAGTCAATATGATTGTAAAATTGTTTTGATCTTTTTCCTTATATGGGTCGACAGTTCTTAATGTGTATAGGTGCATCCATAATTATTGACATAAATAACTTTGAATTAATTTCTAGCTTGCTGCAAGGGGATCTAATCAGTTCTGTCAGAGAGCTCCTGATTTCATTCACAGGAAATACTTACCTATGAATCCCCTCAGTGCTTTAGATAAGAGTGCAGCCTCCGTGCAAGTAAACTCAGTATTTTCTGTACCTTGAGATGACGCACAGATCATCTGCCTATTTGGGGAATTAGGACTTGCTATCTCTCTAGTTTTATTTAGGATCCTCAGTTATTTTTATGGCCTCATTATCCCTTCTGTACCAGTGAGAAGTAAAACACATTGGCCTTTGATTCTTTGATTTGCAGTCATTCAGAAATATTTTTCTAAATGCGTGTGTTGTCCTAAGATTCTTCAAAGAAATGTAAACTATTCTTAATAGTGGCGTTTTCACCACTGAATTGGAAGAGAAATGGAGCTTGACTTAGAAAGAGGAATGTTTGTGTGCAAAAAAAATATTTTTTTTAGGTAATTGTCTGTGGTACCAGCATGGTATTATATATGAGGAGCATAGAACACAGTGAAAATTAATCTTAGAAATATGTAGTCTAAAGTGATTGAAACTTGTGTCCCTTTTTTCTACTGGGTTAACCGTCATTGTTGAAAATGTGGTTAGACATTCTTAGAGACTCTTTTGTTGGGTTTGTGCATTCTTTTTTTTTCATTTTGAGTTAAATATTTTTTTTAGCTTGAAATGTCTTTCTTATCTAAATCCTTTCCTAGCAATATTTTCTTTACCACAATGTTAAATAGACTGCTGCCAGTCTGATCCCACAATACCTGTTGACTCCAACTGAATTTTCCATATAGAGCAATTTTAAGATAAGGTGTTAAATATTAAATTAATAATAATATTTTTCATTGTTGCCTGGAAGTGTTGTTGAATTAGAGGCAATGAGTAAAGCTGAGGAGGCAGCAGAGAAAAAACTTTTCAAAAAGTCAAAGAACATAAAGTAGAAATATGAGGGACAGAGAGTCTGCATTAACCAAGCCTGCCAGTAAGACATGCAAAGAGTAAATGAGCAGCCAATTAGAGCAGTTTGTTCTCACATAAAGACTAAATGCCATATTATACCATTGACCCACACCTTAAATACTCATTGATTTTTATAAGGTGTTTCATCTGTAAAAGGATGGTAAAAGATAAAGCTTTTAATGAAAATTCATTTGAAGAGGTTAAATGAAGGTATAACCCAACTATTTCAAACCACTTACGAAGATCTGCTTTTTGGGAACAAGTACATTGTATTGACACATACTGTGTCCAGAGCTGGGCTGTCCTGTACAAGAAGAACATGGACTAACTACATCAAGTCCGGGGAAGAGCCACTGAAACACGGAAGGACTTGCAGAATATCTTACATGAGAAGGGGCTGAGGGAGCTGGGACTGTTCAGCCTGCAGAAGGTCAGGTGGATCTTAGCAATGCATGGAGAGAGGGTGTAGGGAAAACAAAGCCAGACTCTTCCCAGTGGTGCCCAGTGACAAGACTAGAGGCCAGGGGCACAGACTGAAACACAGAAAATTCTGTTTATACATCAGAAAAATACTTTTACTGTTAGATGAACCCAACTGCAGGACAGGTTGCCCAGGGCAGTTGTGGTCTATCCGTCCCTGAAGATAGGCAAAACCCACATGGACACTGTGAGTGTCAAGTCAGGATGCCAACTTCATCCATGCTCTGATTGTGCAGTTCTGTCACATTGGACAGTCTTCTTATTGTCATAATATGTTTTCTAGGCACTCAGATTTTCTCCAACTTCTGCAAGGCAAGATTAATTTTATAAATGTTCATATTTGCATATACTGCTAGGAGAAACACCTTTTCCATGGTCAGATCCACAGATATTGTGCAAAGTGAAATGTCCTTGTTTTTCCCTCGGCTAAGTGGTTCTGAAGGACCAGAAAATATTTACAAAGAAGAAAATACTTTTTCAAAGGGAGGAAAACACCAAGAGATCATTTTGAAAAAGAGAGATGTTCTTGAAAGACTGTAACAGTAGTTCAGGCTAAAGACCTGCAGGATGATAGCCTACACTGTTCTGTCTAGGTGCTCAAAATTTTGTTCAAATACATACATACATATATATATATATTTTGAACACATCTTAATATTTATTTTATAATTACACCACAGCAAAGCAGTGGCATACACAGAAATTGAAACCTGTCTGGGAGATATAATTTCTAGACTCTGACAAAAGATTCCATTGCATTAATTGCAAATTACATTGTGTTATACAATAAGTTCTGTAATAAGGAAATTCTGATTATTATATTAAATCCATCAGAAGTTTTAATTAATAACTTGCAGATTAACTGACACTGTAGAGGGGTTTGCCCTTGTCCTATAAAACAAATGCTTTTGAAGGGACCTAAAAAGGTGAAACCACATCTACAATTGAAATTCAATGAAAACCAAGATCCTGACTCTCACTAGTGCTTTCAAAAAGTGCGCTTTTCTATGTCTAACCACACATTTCTGTAAACTAACAGAAGAGTAGCTGGAAAGTAGTGTGAAGAAAATGTTTGCATAAATATGAAGTTGGGCACAGCTGTTCTGAGAAAGCACAAAGCTAAAATAGCATAGGAAATGGAAGCAGGGAATTCTTTTATACTTAAACTATAGGCCTACATGAGAAGAGATTAATGGGAATAGTTCTGAAAATGAATTATTTTAAATATGAGTTATTTCCTATTTTGAACCCAGTAAGTTATGGTTTCATGAATATTTGTCAAAGTTAATGTTGTGAAGCTGAGCTGTTGCTTTTTCTTGGAGAATAAAACTTGTTGTCTTCCTTTGTATTACATATTCTCTTTTAAAAAATGAAGGGAATGCAATGATTAATACATATGCTGCTAACTTCTCAAAAGCTTTATTCAGCTATGGAACAAGAACATTTTGTTTCTTGTGAAAACGTAATGAACTGTATAAATATAGGAATCAAAACTTAAAGTTGGCTGAAGATGATGAATGGCTCTGCTCTTTGGAAACTTAATCTTTGTTCAGTCTCCTGACTTTCAGATAAGAGGAGCCATCAGGCTTTTCCACACTTGCTCATGCAGCACAACATCCATTATGGTGCTTATGGTCTTATGGGAAGAACAATGCCTTGTCCAGTTATGAGGTGATGCACTTGGAAATAATACAGCTGCTAGTGCAGATGTAAAACAAACAAACAAACAAACAAACAAACAGAATCCTCATCGTTTTCCACAGTGAAACAATAAAGCAAAACCTTTGTCGAAGGCAGTTTGTATATGTGTATATATATATAAAAAAAAAAAGATAAATTTCTCAATTCTAATTGCACTAAAAGCTTCAGACGTATGCTTAGTCTTGATCTTTAAGAAGACAGTGTAATCATGCATTAATTAAACTTTCAAATAAACTTTTTCTACAGTGTATTTTTTTTCTTGGCAGGATATTATTTTAAAGTAACATTCTGCTTTTGGGCAAAGTAATAGCAGATTTCCAGGAAAGGGTAATTTCCCTTTCCATAGTTTTCAAACACAGAAGAAGATCTGTATTAATTTTTATATTGTACTCAACTTTCTTTGTTGTTTGTTACAGTAGAACACAAGGCACTGAAAATACAATTCATTAAAAAATTGTACAAAACTGGGGACTTGAGAGACGGATATACATCCACAAGTTTCTCATAAGTTGTAAACACTTTGGACATATTTTATTTGTACATTGTAGAGAATTTTGACCAGAAATGAGAAATTAGATTACAATGGTATTATTTATCGTGCAGTATTAATGTATTTGATAAAAGGATTTATAAAAACATGGATGAATTAACCACACAGTTTTAAATGAAGTAATGAAGTTCCATGTAAAGCAGTATGAAATTTATTGAGCACATACTTATATTGTTGTTGAAGTTGGTGGGTACTTGGGTACGTGATAAGCTTATCTCTGAGATAACACCCATGCTGTAGTTTTGTCACACTGTTTGTAGGAATTGTAACATCCTAAAAACATTTGTAGAAAGAGAAGAAATTGTTAATATATTTTACTCCAGTATTTTAAACAGTACATAGCTCTGTTTGATTTTGTTGATGTATTAGCTCTTACAAAAAAAAAAAAGAAAAAGAAAATGATTTAGATGGCCACATATGCCAAAAGGTGCCTATAATTGTTTCAGCATAACTTCTGTGGCATCAGTGGGGTTATTCTGCCTGTAGTAAGTGAAGGTAGCAATGGTCTAAAGCATAGCTTCTCAATTGAGCATACAGCTGAATGATCAGTCAGTTTCCCTTATTAAAATCTTCTTTCCTGTATTGAAATTCTAATGTGAGTACTCAAAAATTTGCCTACACATGGCAACTGGGAAATTTCCTAGTGCCATGCAAGTGTCTTCCAACCATATATATACCCTGCTCGAAATATGTGGGTGTGTATATATATTTAATTGTAAACAAATTAGTAATCCCATATGATGCATTGGTCTTAGTATACACATGATCTTTTGAGAGATCCTCTCAAAATATCTTTTGAGATATCTCTCATCCTTGGAGATAGTCAAAAGCTATCTGGACATAGTCCTAGTCAGTCTACTTTAGATGACTCTGCTTGAACAGAGGGGTTGGACAAGGCAACCTTCAGAGATCCCTTCCAACCTCAACCTTTTGGTGACTTGGTGTGATGTTTGCTTACAAGCAGGTTACAAGCTAATAGAGAATATGCCAGTAGATGGTGCTAATGAATATATAGCTTTGTTCTCACATCATCAACAGTTTTTAGGTAGTGAATGTTACCAGGCTTCTAGCATATTGTTTAGGTGACTTTTGTAACAGTTGCATAATTAAAGTTCAGCATACACATAATTACTTGCAGGGTGAGAGCCTGAATGATGTCTTAAGGTCATAGATGAAACTGATCCTACACTAAGCCCCTCAGTTGCCTCTGTGTTAGCATGAGTCCTCCAAAACCAAATTGTTTCTGCCCTGTTTGAATTCCCCTCTACAGAATGACATTGTTCCTTGGCTCTGGAACTATCCAAAATCAAAGAATTTCAAGCACGTCAGGGAATTCTGAACATGAACTGCTGGCCTCAGCACTTTATCACTGCTAAATTGGGATAATAACATTTTCTGTTTTCTCAGGCTGCAGGAACTGACCTCAGAACTCTGTTGGACTTGACTCTGTTGAACAGATGTTGTAATGAGATGATAAAAAAATCCAATTTGTTCCATAGAGGAAGGGAACACAAAAGTATTTTATTTACATGAAGGGCATAACGACATTAAAAGAGTTCGACGAAAACATGATATATTTCAGAAAGTTGTTACTGAATATAGTTAGGGCTAGGGCTTATAAAACACACATCTAGAAGCTGGTATGTCGGTGGTTGCTATAGACATAATGACCCACTGAAAAAGCTGCAGTGAGAACTGGGTGGCTAAGCTCCAGGGAAGCGAATGGAAAAAAAATAGAACCTCAAAGAGGCATCTTGAAAACCTGAGGCTGAGTGAGAAGATACCACAAATTAGCTGTTAGAGAAAGTACCGGAAGGGTATCTGAACTCCTACCCCATGGTGAGAGCTAATCTCTCTCATGTGATCCAGCAGTGGGATTCCTCCATCCATGGAGAGAGCAGAGTTTGGAGACTAACTAATTCCAGATTTTTTTTTGTAGAACAACTGAGCAGAACCTACTGCTGTCGGTGTACGGAAGTGACAGTAGCGTGACAGTACCTGCCTTTTATAGGCGACCATAAGTGGGTGAACACCTCCTGGGAAGTAGGAGAGCTGCCTTCTGGAGCCTCCACTCACTTATGTGTCTCCTATGTGAGAACCTCAACCACCACATGCCAGGCTGGTGCAGGTGGGTGCCTGCTGCCATGCACACTCTGCTCAGCACAGCAAACTTTACCACAGGAATAGGACTGAACTGAGAGAGCAAAACTGCCTGACCCTGCAGCCTGGTACACTGGCATCCACTGGTGAGCTGTGCAGGTACAGGCATTTCACATGAAGTAGTCGCTGGTTAAAATATAGAAACTATCTTGAGACTGGGAATCATGGAGTACCCCTTTAGATGATTTCCCTATTTATTGAAGTAGGGCCTATTTCTCCATGCCTTATCTGCCTGTGTCCCCACAACTCTTGGTTTCCTACCCACATGGTGTGTCTGTTTAACACCACAAGGGTGTTTTTCCACCTAGACTGGCCTGCAGCCTGCCAGTTTGCACACTGTCTTGGCAAATATGGCTTTCATTCGCCTCAGTCTAAGCAGGGAGTTCAGTCCAAAGTCATCTTTATCCCAGGAGAAGGTTCTTTTGCGTAGATAAGAGGCTAACAGATTTTCTCCTCAGCTGGTGAAATAACTTCCCTGCACATTTCCAGACTTGTGACCCCTAACGGAGTTTGTGATGCTCTGTGATTTGGGAAATTTCTCATATTGCCTGAATCCAACCGTGAACTACAGAGAGCTTCAGCACACTCATTCAGCTCAGGGCCCAGTGCAGTGCAGGCGGAAAAGCATCTGCCTGGGCAGCTGGGCAGCTCTTGGGCACGGGCAGGGTGCAGCACAGCAGGCACTTGTAGAAAGAGCAGCTGCTAGGAACTAAAAAAACCCCAGCCTTGGTCACAGCTCTTGTCCTCAGCTCTTTCTGGATCTGACCCATGCTTGAATAAAACGCTATCATTATTTAGTAGCATTTGTGAGTAAATTAATACTATTAAATAATAAGGAAATTACGTTCTACATATTTTAGATAGGAAAACCTAAGCTACCCTTATTTTAGTTCATCATATGGCAAGAGCGGAATGTTTTATGTTCATGAATTTGTGTACTGTTTACATTTTATTTGTATTATTTTGTTGGTCCCTAAACACAAAAGATATGATTATAAACATTTTACATGTTTTGTTTGTGGGTTCTTTTCCCACAGCTGGTGGTCTGTTTTGCCAATTTGGGTTAAAGGAATGTCATCAACTAGAAATCTAATCCATTTTGAAAACAGAGTTAGAAGAAGAATAAATTAAAACACCTGCTAATAACCCTCCTGCCAGTTTTCCTATTTCTTTTTAAGAATTTCTCCCCCCCTCTTCTCTCTTGCTCTGTGAGGGTTCAATCATTCACTCATGGCTATGGACAGCGGCATTGCTGCCCTCTTTGCTAGGCTCTACAGATGGCTGCAGTGCTTGGTGTGGTCTGCTCGGGGGAGTTGCAGAACTGTAACCATGTCGCATTGTGGACTGCCTGGAGCTGCTGTGGGGCCATCCCCCACACGTCTGCATTCACGTGTCAGTTCTGCAGAGACTGCTCTCAGTAGAGATTTGGGCATTATCTTTAAATCAGCTAGCTCAGTCTCTGCAGAACAAATCTTGGGGCAGGCTGGTTTGATGTGCTTGTGCTCTCGGAGAGCCCTGGTCAGCAACTGAAGGAACTTAGTATGGAGGAAAACCAGACTGTGCCCAAAGGACCAAAATATGCACAAAGCCTTAAATTAAGGGGAGAGGAAGAACAGAAATACTCATAAATAAATGGATGGCTTTTTTGTTTGCTTATAAAATTCATTTAACAGCACACAGACTCTGAAGTACATCATCTTCCATGAGGTACCTAGAAAATTTGTGAATGTGAAAGCACTCTGAGCAGATGGAAAGTTGCTACGTTCAGCTTACACAAAGCTCCCTGTCAGTCTGACTCATCCACCCACCTGGCGCTTGCTGCCAGTGAGGTCACACTTAACGGGCGCTTTAATTTCTCTGCGTTGTACCAACTCCTCTTCTCATACTGGCAGATGACATGCCTCCCCTGCAGACCTGCAGGACCACTGGACTGACCTTCCCTCTTCTGCTGCCTTCTCAGCAAGGTCTGTCATAGGATGCCTGAAGGAAATGAGGCCATCAGTAATGGCAAACAATCCAGGCAACTGGGCATAATCTGGGTAACTAATAAAATCAGATGATTTCTTTATTATTAGTGTAATTATTACTCTACTATCAGAATACCTCCTTATCATCCTCCCCTCTCCACACACACGTACACATAACCTTTCAGCTGGTTAGCATTTTGGAGGCAGGACAGTGGCGGAAACTGCCTGACACTCATTCACAACTCCAGGATCAACAACCACTGCCACAGTGCATCAGCTCAACCATTCATCTCATTCAAGATCTTGCAACAGCCACTTCCAATGCTTCAAAAAAATATGTTACTCTCACTCAGTGTGCAGGTTATACAACTACAGGCTGTAGAGGACAGATTTATTCTTAACCCTAGGCATAATAGCATCTAACTTGCCCTTTAGACTTTTTTTTTTCCCCCTAGTGCAGAAGCATTTTTTCGTTTGTCACATGCATACCTTTTCCTGTTTTATTAATATAAAGGTCTTGATAAAATTACTTTGTTGTTTTTTCCAGATCATCTCAGGCAGGAAATGGTTTCTGTCTCCTCTGACAATTAATCAGTAAAACCTTGTTCCTGTGATGCATAAAAAAAAAAGCCACCTTCAGCACTAAAATAATGATTAATTTATGCAATGTTTGAATGATTTTCATCAGTTAGCAGATACAATGATTTGATTTTCCTGTATAATGATTCCATCTTAGATATCTCACTTGCCAGAAGAGCTTGACAGATCTTATGTGAATACTATTTTTTATTACAGTAAATCACTTTTTTCCTCAGATTTTTCAGATTTTGACACTTGATTACCTTAAAATATAATTCAAAATAGTTATACTTCATTTTCATTTTAAAGTTTTGTTCTTTTAAATGAGTCATTGCCGAACCTGTTAATTCTGGTTTAAATAACCAGCTGCTTCACAAAGAATGTAAATGCCCCATTCCACAATGAGCAGTTCAGTCTTCCTACTATATTTCCTTCACGGCCCCATCCATGCATTCATCAGAGGCATTTCTGAAGATCTACAGGATGCAACCTGCTTCATTTAAATACTCATTACTCTCTTTTGACTGCATGGTGTTTTTCAGCACCTTGAGAGACTTACTCAATCAGACTAAGTGTCAGCCACCTTCACTGAAAATAGAGGCAAACAAGAGCAAATGTTAGGAAAATGCACTGGGCATCCACTCTGTCCGACCCTTTTTGGCAGTGCCTAGTAGTATGCCAACAACCAGCTTATGCATTTAATAAGGATGTTTCTCAAACCAGAGGGGTCTACAGACTTTTGAGGAACTCATGAAAAGGAACAAGGAAGAGATAGCTAATTATGTCAGCAATCTTAAAATCAATATGCAGAGCCCTGCACTTCTGTATGAATAAAGGATATAGTATAGCCACTTTGTGTGTTTTACATTACATTATTGTTGTATAAAAGCCTTAAGATGGTCTAAGAAGGAAAGCCTAGATCTCCCAGTTTTCACTGACACTACATACCCAAAGTAATAGGCCAAAGTCAGGCTTCCTCCTGTGTGCTTTAACCTTGGGGCTGCATGGGGTTGCTGCCCTGCTTAACTGTGGGCTCAGGATAGCCCAGAATGGTACTCAGGGAATATCTGGCAGCATAAGATGCTGTACCAGTTTGTAAATATAGGAAGGCCAGTTTCATCAAATCATCACATACATGGGTGATTACATTTAAGCATGCAAGGAAGTTTCAGACTAACTGGGGAAGTTCCTAGTGAATTCAGATTTTTCTGGAAAGCAGGCAGTGGATTACTGTCTAGAAATTCAAGTGGGCTTTATAGACTCACCTTCCTGCTCAGATAGAAACCTCCCCATGGTTTTCCCTTTAACAAAAATAGATTTTTGCAAATGCCAGTTTTAAGCTGGCCTTCTGACCTTAGCATATAGGAAGGTCAGAAGATAGCAGAAAGTAAACTTGGAATAATACAGTCTGCAGCTTACCTACATTCATTAACACCTTAATTGGGGTGTACAGTAAACACCCTGGCTGAGGGTTGGCCTTTCTATTATCATACTTCCTGGGCAGGAGGCTGATCAGGATGTCAGCTGCTCTTCAGAAGTTGTTTCCCCTCTCCGTCAGTAAGCACAAAGGTGTAGGTAGCTAATTAATTACATAACCCTGTGTTAATGGACTTGACTAAACAGCTGATTTCTTTGTAGGCTTTATCACTGTCTAGTCCTTCTGACCTCTGTGTTTCCTGCTCTTTGTTGAAGCTGGGGGGGGTAAAACATTCTTCAAACTGCAGGTAAAGGAGTATCCTGGGACAGATGGGGGAAGAGATGTGTGTGGATGCCTATGAAAGAGCAGAGGCTGCAAAGTGGGCTCTTATGAGGTTGGTAGTGGTGGAGTTAATTTGTGAGCAGTGGAGCTCTAGGAAGAATTTAGGGCTGGAGGATGTGGAATTGATTAACTTGCATTTTGGGGCAGAGGGAGGGAGGAGTTACAAAACTTCTGCTAATAAGGCACAATGTTTTGGAATCGTGTGTAATTGCATGAAAATGGAAAAAAAAATACTGGGTTTTTTTTTGTTGGTGGTGGTGGTTTTTTTTTTTTTTGTAGTTTACTGGCAGATGAAATTTCTGGCACTTACTGCAGTGTAGTTATGTTCATGTTGTTTCTGGGGTAGAATCAAATGCTCAAGTAGTTACCCATATATATTTGATGAAATACACATAAAAGTTTGCCAAGAGTGTCTGAGCATTACTCCGTTTAGGGAAGAATTCATTGGAATGGGTAAGGTAATAAAAGTTGTCTTTGCTGAATTAAAAATAGTATTACTATTGAAACAAAAAAATCAGAAACATCCGGAAGCTTAGCCAAAAAGGGAATCATAGAATTGTAGAATGCCATGGTGGAAGGGACTTCAAGGGCCCAACCGTAATATCCTCTTTATGTTACTGTCTTTCTTGAAAATATTGTTCTGTTTTCTATGGTAGTCAAGAGACTTGTTGTTTTGGAGACCTATGAAATCTACATAACGAAGAAATCAAGTCTTGAATAGTTCATAAGTCATTTATTTGTAGTTGAATTATGAATACACCTAAGTTCAATTATTTTAAGGATGTACTTGAAAGTAAATTCAATTTCTGCTTTTAACAGTGAGTACAAAATCAATGCTGAGGCATAAGTGTTGTAATTATGACTTTTTTTTTTTAATGGAAGCAGAAAAATTCTCCCCTAATAGTAAAAATAATGGAATTTTTGATCTGTAGTTGTGTGTATTAATATTACAGGCTCAGATGAGATTGAGCTCTGTGTAGAGAAGCAATGCATTAAATTCTCCATTTAGTATCTTATTCTGGAAACTATGTTTATAAAGACTATTCACAGAACTTAAGTAAAGGTCTGATTGTACTTGAAGGATCATAACTTTGATATATAGGTTACATGGATTTTAATTAGATCTCATTCAGGAATGGTACTCATAACAAAAATTATGTTCTGAGAGGTTTGTGCTTCTATTTTTCTTATCCCTACCTGCTACTAGCTTCTCTTTGTTTATTTACCTAAGATCATAATGCACATCCTATTGGCTTGTAGCTGTTTGGACTCCTCTTCTTCACCAGGAAAGCCTGCAGGAGTGGTCCTGACCCCTCTCATGATTCGCTTGATGTGTCACAGCCAGGGAAATGCCTCTCTGTTGAATTGCAGTAGCTGTTACAGGATATGAAAGATAAGCAGACAGGTCTCTGCCACTCTGACAATAAGTAAATTTGATTCTTAATCATATGGAGTCTGTGCACATCCTGGAGATGCTCTTGGTGTTAGAAGAACATTCAAAGAGGACTTTGGTGTCTGATCTGGTCTGTGGGGGTGGGGAGGAAGCAGCAGAAGGTACCTCACTGGGAAAAGTGCTGCCATCAGCTTAGAGACAAATGTGATTATGAATCTGTAATATTCAAGCCCTGTGCATAACTCAGTTGCCAAGGAAAGGATTAGATAGTTGTCATTATTTTAAGATTTATATTTTTGTTGCCATCTTCAGCCTGTACTTCAAGAACTAGAATATAATTAAAAGCATTGCGAAGAACTAACCATTATGTCGTCTTAAGCTTTTTTGAGGTTGCTCTTCCTTTTTTTTTTATTATACTTCTTAGTGTGCTATAAAGATTTGATTGGTGAAAAGAATTTATATAATTACTTTTGTGTGTTGAAGGATGGGCTAGAAAACTCTACAGCTACTTAAAATTCAAGTCACATTTGAGCTACCTGAGGAGTTGAAATGTAGTCTGTTATATAACTTCGATCATGAAAAACCCATGAATTCTTAAATATGTACTTTGATACTGCCTGACAGATTGATTTACTCTACACAGACTCCTTCGCATGCATGCACCCATCTCTCCGTACTAGAGCTCTGAATGCAAAGGGATTCATCTCCCTCAAGTAAATGCCAGGGAAATCAGGCTCACAGAATGATTCCAGGTTGTAGTAATTGTCTTTTTGCTGAGACCTAGTGTTAGTGGTTAGTGTCTCTCATTTTTGTATTCTTTTTTTTTCTTTTGTTTTTTTTTTTTCTTTTTCTTTCTTTGAGGCATTTTCTTTTTAATTATAAGCAATTTTTGGTTACAGATAGTGCTGTTCTTGTGATACATAAGAGACTTGGAGAAATCTGTCTCCTTTTCATGGTGATTTTGTGTAATATGTACTAACAAATATGTTGTGCTTAAGGAAAGGAAAAATTTTTCCTTTACTCACTGTCCTTAAATGTTCTTATCCTTCTTTGTTAAGTTGGACTAAAAGCTCTTCAGTGCAGGGAACCATTCTTGTCTTGTATGAAAGGCTTGTACTGAAAGACGGCTGAACTTCCTGAGGCCTAAGGACATTTCTGTTCAGTAAAGTACCTGTTCACTCTTAAATCTGTTGTTGTATGACATCTCATAAAGAATAGAGTGTGTTCTTGGGTACATCTTATAAATTATTACTGTTCTTGTTGAATGTGTAATACTTGTTAGCTGAGAAACTGATGGTATGAAATACTGTTTATTTTCTTCCCACAGTCCATCAGCACTTGAAGAGCAGCATAAACTTCAGCATCCCTAAATATCATGTGGCAGTTTAATCCACTGCATTCGCTTACTTCAGTACAGCTTAAATAGAACATAACCTGATTTAAAAAAAAAAAAAATTCTAACATTTGCAACTTTGTTTTGACACAGTTGGAGATTTTAGCATTTCTCAAGCCACAGCTGCATCTCTTGCTGCTGCTTTGCTGCTTATACATTCTCCCACCTTTTGATATACAATGCTTGATAAGGTCTTTAAGTTGCAACTAAAGTTGAGAATCAATGATATTAGCTATTTAAACTGATATTTAAAATGGTGAAAATTGCCAAAATAACTTATATGCAGATTATTTCTAATTTTGACTCTTTATTGATGATTATTTTTCAATATAAAGCAATACATACATTCAGTAACATGAGAACGTAAAATAAAGTTCAGATGCACTTGGTGAATCCTACTGGAAAATCAAAATCGTTTCCTTAATTAACTTAAGTGTGCATATGAAAAGACAGAATTTGTTAAAAATTGACTGCAAGTATTCTTTAAATGTATGCTAAATAGAGGATTTTTCAAAAACTAAAGGTGAACTCTTAACAGTAATTTGGAGTACTTGTGTTGACTGCAGCATTTCTTTCATTGCCCTTCTATCACCTTTCAGAAACTAATTGGTATTACTTGCATACATTTAAGATGATTGTCCAATGCAGGTTGTTCTGTTTGTTTTCCAGTCACTGATACAGCTTCAGGAATATCTGTCCAGTAGGATAATACTGACATTTTAGAAAGATTAATTTATTTTTTTCATCCTTACTAAAAGTGAAGAACATGGCTAGGGGCTGAAATCAAATTGAATGGCAGGGTACCTCAGTACTCTTACTAGTTTTCTCACCAACTCCAGGCTGCTGCTATGGAGACTGTATGGCAGGTCTGGCTTTGAGACTCTTAAGTTACAGATTACATCTAGGTAAAGCACACATTTATATGGTTACCTGCAAATAGGTATTTTACCTTCCAGTTGCAATGATGTAAATCTGTGTGTTCTGTTTATCCTGTGTTGATCCACTAGAACTGGACTAAGAGACAGCAGTCAGACTTCTGACTGTATGGCCTGGTGCTGCTACCAGTGTCCTGAAATCGGTGTCCCTGTTACTAGAAAGGCCATTACTGAATATTTCATTTATTTCATCATTTTATGACAGGCAGTGCATACTTACTGTGCAGGAAGTACAGCAAGCTGTTGTACTTACTGTACAGCACTTATGGCAAGTAACCATGTTTGCTAGGCGGTAGGAAGTTTCTGGGATCAAGCTGTTGAATACTGGATGTCCTATAATGTGGGATCTGAGAAGATTTACGCTGAAAGCTGCTATGTTTATACTCCCATCGGCCAACAGACTAGTGAAAGGAGGTGGCAAAGGTATACTAGTTCTCAGTCTTCTTCCTTGAACCCATCTCCTTCCTGTGCTGTCTCTACAGTCCTTGAGTCAAATAAACTTGCAAGGCTTCTTTCTAAGACAAAACTATCCACTCTCAGGAATTAAATCACTTCCAGGAATTGCTGCTCTGTATAACATGAAGTAGAATATACAACTGACATACACAAATGGAATGTTTGAATACTGAGCATTCAGCTGGGATATTTCTATTGTGAATCATTTATAAGCCAGAAAGTAACAAATCAAAATTTTGAAAGAAGTGCAAAACTTCCTTACATCTCAGTGTTTATGTATGATTGTGTAACATAATCTAGTTGTTGACTCTGAAATACTGATTTAAAATGAAGCGATTGTATTCTAAAAACATTTCCCCCCCTTCCCCCTGGAGACGCAGTAATATTCATTCAATGAACTGGAATAATCTCATGAACTTTGTTTCATTGTGTGTTCTAGGGATAACCGCAGAACTGTCTTCTGAATCTGAGAACTTTGGTAACAAGGTCAAGCTGTCTTATTTTTAACTTACGTATACTTTCATATAGAACATGCTGGTAAAGGGTTAAAGTATTTAATTAGATTTCTCTTATCTCACTGTAATTCATCTTGTTAGTTGGTTTGGGTTTTTTTTATTCATTGTATATGTGTATCGTATATTATTTTAATTATGAAAAGATAAATAATGGTGTTCCTTAGCAGCAATATAACATCTTATTATTCTGTTTTAAGTTGTGCCAGATGACAAACAATGCTATTGTGTAGTGCTCATAACACTACAGCAAATAAAACTTTAAGGATAAATAAATGGCTTCTGTGGAATATGTCAAACTGAATTTACTCAAGTCCTGTAGCAATAACAAACTTGCTCATGATCCTTTAGTTAAAGAACTGGAAAAGAGAAATGCAAGCAATACATGAAATAGGAATGGAATTTATGCTATGGAAGTAATTAGATTATTCTGCTCACAAATCAGTTCAAATAAATTCTTTAAACTATTTTTTCCTCACAGGAAAGTTTATAAAAATGTTAAGAAAATAGACTGCATTGCTGCATATGCAACAGAAAATGACTGTTGGAGACTTTGCAATCTTTGCAGATATTTGTACTGAAGTAATGATATAATAAGTAAGAAAGATTGACTGAATCTTCTGTACAAACATTGCTACATATCTAACAAATAACTCAACTCTTATAAAAGTCTTCTAAATGTACTTATCTCAGTACTATTAGACTGGAACACATCTTATGTTGTTTATAAAGTACAATGTACATTTGTAGCACTAAGACTTTTATTAGTAATTAGGTCCATAATATTCGCATTTAAAATCCTTTCATTATCTAATTGACAGATTGACCCTCTACAGAAAGCAGACTCATCAGACCAGTAATGCACACTCAGATGAAATCTCTGAAATGGATCAGTCCTAGACCCTGAAAGCGTGCACAGATTTATTATCAAATAAATCTCAATACTGTTTACTCAGAATAGACATTAAGATTTATACTTGCAATACACTGTCTTTAGTTTGAAATTGTTACTTTTCTTGGCTGACTTTCTTTCATGTCTGGACCTGTCCCATGTACAGTTCAACTGTTCTCAATAGATACGCTTAAATAATATAAATGTTATTTAGGTCTCTATAGTACTTTTTATGCATTATTGTAAAAAAAAAAAAAAAAAAAAAAAAAAAGCACTTCTTGAGTGCGTTATTGAAAAGCTTCTCCTGGTGTGGGTTCCTTAAAAGCCCATTGTGAAGCTAGTTGGTTCTCTTACATTGCCCAGAATGTTTCTTTATATCTAAAGAAATACTCTCTGTGTAGCGTGACATCGCCCAGTGCTGTCATCGCTGCTCTCAGGGTGTTGATTCAGTTCTGTACCGCATGCCAGTCTCTCTCCTTAATAATTCTCTTGCAAAGTCGTCCTTTCAGGTGTTTTTCAAATTTTAATGCAGGCTTCACCCTTATTTAAAGAGTTACCTTGCCAGGCAGGGTGAGGAAACAGCTTTTATTTTCTGCTCTTCAGGATGGCCACAGGTTTCCTCCTGAGGTCATAAGGGTCACAAACATTGTGTTCACATTGCTCAAGTAGGTGTTTTCTACAATAAAAATTTGGGGCTGTGTTCCCTTGTCAGCGCTTTCGTGATATCATTTGTGATATCAGCAGTTTCACTGATTGTTGCTGGGCATGCATCTTCTTTTCTAGACTCATTTTATTTTGCTTCTGTGTTTTGTGGTTTTGGTGGTTTGTTTGTTTTGGGTTTAGTTTTTTGTTTGTTTTTGTTTGGTCTTTGTTTTTGTGTGTGTTTGGGGGTTTTTTTTTTGATTTTTTTTTCATTTTCAGAAATATGCATGTATAATTGTGATTTTTTCCACCTGTGGTGTTACTGTTCCTTTTAAGCATCTTACTATTTTGATCTGCAAAGGATTCCCACCTGATTTCTGCTTTATCATCTTTGGCAGTTGGTAGAAGGAACATTATTTGTTGCTTTTATGATAAATCTCTCTCTCTAGTTGTATCATATCTTAATTTGCCTTCCATGTTGCCTTTGTGTATTTCATAGAAGATCTGCTTTTATTTAAGAGGCCTCAAGAATGTGCTCATTGAACTTCAATTATTTGATTTACCTGGGGAGGAATATTGTAAAATGGCATTTGATGCTTCTGTGAAAATACTGTGGTCCTGCAACTTTAGCTTGGATGTAAACATTTCACAGATTAAGGTGATAAGTTTATGTACATAAACTAGCATAATTAAAATAAATTATTGGCATACACTTTCTGTATGAATTTAAGGACTTATGGGAATCTTCATTACTGTCAGTTTATGTGTTTCACTCTTTCCTCCCTCCCCTACCCCCTCTTTTTTTTTTTTAACCTGGCTTTATTCTAAATATCGAAAATCAAAATATTCTAGAATTTGTGTCTCATTTCATCCTATAAACAAGCCTGAGTTGACTGTGGAAATACTTAAACACTACAACAAGGTGATTTGTACCAGCTTTTACTTAATGTTTTTGGCATAAGTAGAATAAATCCTGAGTAAGAAGGTTAATTAGTATCTGAATATGTAAATATTCTAGACTGAAATGAAAAGGATGGAAACCTCTTCTAGATGAAGTAGATATTTCACTTGGGCTGGGAGGCTGGGTAGTTCTGCTGCAGTTAAAGCAGTCATTTTAGCAGGGCAAAAACCAGCATTTAAGGCGTGACAAACAAACTGGGAGCAGACTTGGGAGCATAGACTGTGCCTTTAGAGTCACTGTGGTAAGAGAAATTATGGGTCGTGAAGACACTGTAGTTTGCACTGTGATAACACTTCATTTGGAAGCACAGGGTGCTCCATTCCACTTCCTCTTCCATGTACTTAGCATGTATGTACCTCTGAGTGAACATGCTTTGAAACCATCACAGTTGCCTGATTCAAACCGCAATAGCATGACAGCCTGTACACTCTGGCACAGCTGCTTTACATGTGTGGGTTGAATAAGAGGACACAATGAATTTCGTGTTCATTAACATGGCATTGAAATGAGGTCCTGACATTTTAAGAACTTATAATTAAGATGATGTGTGCATCTCTGGTAATTAGAGGGAAAGAGAAAACACTGCTTGTGAAATGGAGTAGAGAGGGTGAAAAGAAGCTCTTTAACTGGAATTTTCAAATCAATTCTTACTCCACCAGACTGACAGATAACATCTTATAGAGAAGCCTACATTTCTGTGAATATCTGGGGGAAGCTTTCATTATGCCTTTTAAAAGTAAAATAAAATTATTTTTAGAGGATTGAGACTTCAGAATATATTGAACGTATCCCTGCCTTGCTGCCTGCCTTCATGTCACCTTGAGACTTGCTAAAGTCTGTTTTAAAGTCACTTCTCCTTGCTTGCAAAATTTGCAGGGAGACTGTTGTGTCATAATTGTCATTCCTATCCTCTGTCAAGTCAAAACACAGTGCTGGCAATCTGCTTTGCAACCTGTCAGCTCTCCAAGGTTGTCTCTGCTCATGCTGGTTGAACAGATTTTTTTGAGACACTGTTTTTGGGTGGATTTTTACTTACTTATTTATGTATTGTTTCAGAGTAGTATTACCCCTGATTTCTTCTGTTTCGTTCACCTCTTGATTTTTAGCTACCCAGTGGTAAAATGCACAAAACTGGATTCTGTCAATCAGATTTCATGTTATTCTGATCTTCTGGAAAAGAACATAACGTAACATAAAAGGTACCGAAAACTATATGTGCATGAAAACCCAAGTTAGACCATATTATTTCCTCTTCTTGAAGATGGCGCACTGCTCGCACAGTAAATCCTAGTGATTGCTGTGAACCACTAATAACTCTGAAGCAGAGTACACGGGTGCAGCACCAGGAGGTAGAGGGAAGAGTAAATAGGAACTCTTTGGCTGAGAGTTAATTTGCTTTGAGTTCTAAATCAAGTTGAAAAATATAGATACCTGAATTTTAGCTTTCTATAGTTGAAAAGGATTAATCTCATCTTTTGCTACTAAAAAGAAACTAAGTTACTTAAACATCTCGCAGTAAGTGAATGACTTTTTCTTTTTTTACTTATGAATCCAATTAGTGGTATTTTTACCCTTTTCCATGTCTTGTGTGACTCTTACATTATGCTAGTTTAAAGGAAATTAATTGTACTATTAATTTTGCTTTTTCTGTGTTGTTTTGTGCTTTTTGTGTTGTGAAGTTTTTTTTGTTGTCATTGGTGTTGGGTTTTTTTATAGCTTGCTGTTTATTATTACTTGATCTGAACACTACATCTTATTCTAAGTAGTTTAACTAGAGAACACACATAAGGAATTGGCCAAATAGTCTTGTTCTGATGGATGACCCTGTATTATATAGCTAATAGTGACAAGTGGTTTTCTTGGAAGGATTTGATCAATAAAATTCGCCTGGATTTATGAACCCATTGTCTTTGTCTTCTTACAAAGTAACAGTTGCTGTTCTTGTAGGCTTAGACTGGCATTTGATTTATCAGATGAAACTTTCTTCTTTGCCAGCTGAGACTGTCATTGTAATGCTGTGGAATTTTTAGGACACCAAACTGTATGATAAGAATCTGTTAATTGTTGGTAATTGTTGTAATGAAAATTTTGTTTGTTTTTACATTGTGATGCGCTTCATGGGTCAATTGTTAAGGATTCATAGAAACCGAGTTGCAGAAAGGAGCATGTTCTGCTCTGTAGCATTGGAGCAGACTAATTATAGTTAAAATAAGGGGTTGTGTGAAAGAAAATCATAAAGGTCTTTTTTAACCTCATTGATTCTAAGATCATTGAGTCCAACTGTTGACCCGGTAGTGCCAAGTCCACCACTAAACCATGGCACTAAGTGCCACATCTGCACATCTTTGAAATACATCCAAGAATGGTGACTCTACCACTTCCCTGGGCAACTTGTTCCAGGGCTTGACAACTCTTTTGGTGAGGTTTTTCCTAACAGCCAGTCTAAACCTCCCCTGGTGCAACTTGAGGCTGTTTCCTCTTGTCCTATCACTTGTTACCTGGGAGAAGAGCCTACCCCACTTCGCTACAAACTCTTTTCAGGCAGTTGTAGAGAGTGATAAGGTCTTCCCAGACCCTCCTTTACTCCAGGCTAAACAACCCAGTTCCCTCAGCCACTCCTCTTAAGGCTTGTTCTCCAGACTGTTCAGCAGCTTTGTTGCCCTTCTTTGGCTACACTCCAGCACCTCAATATCCTTGTTGTAGAGAGGGGCCCAATACTGAACACAGTGTTCAAGGTGCAGCCTCACCAGGGCTGAGCACGGGGGGGGGGGGGGGGGCGATCACTTCCCTGCTCCTGCTGGCCACACTGTCTGATACAAGCCAGGATGCTCTTGGCCTTCTTGGCCACCTGGGCACACTGCTGCCTCATATACAGCTGACTGTTGACCAATGTTTCCATGTCCTTTTCTGCCAGGCAGCTTTCCAGTCACAATGCATCACGGGGGAGAAGTCTAGTGTAGTATTTTCAGCCTCCTTGGAGTTAAATGTAGCTACTGTTGTCTCCTCCAATCATTTCCCAAAATTTCAGTACAGTGGATGAAGATAACAAGATCTGATAAGAGACAAGCTAACAGCAATGGGGTCCTTCTCTTAAAGAAGGAATTTGCCTGGGGCAGCTGCTTTGAGAGGCCCAGTAGCCATCTCTGGTGACTGAGGCAGAGTGGATGTGCACTCAAGGTAAACTCCAAGAGAAAAAAGTTCTTGATGGGGGCCTTATGGTGCCTCAAGCTCACACAGTCTGTGAAATAGCTAAGAACCTTGCCATCAAATGTATGCTAGTAGTGACTTTATTAATCTCATGCTCTTCTGTTCTGCCTTCATTTCTACCACTGGAACGGAATCTTTAGGTATAAGTTAATCATTACTTTATGACTTGACTGTCATCATTGACCCAGGGAGTGACAAATTCATACACAGAACCACAAAATTGGATTGCCTTCAACACTGTGTGAGCTGTGCCCAGCCTCTGCAACTCTCACACACTTTATCCCCTTGCTGTAAGGGGTTGCTTGAGCATGACTTGTGCTAAAAGCTACAGTTTTAAAGAGTAGGTTTATTTTGAAGTTATAACCTCTGTTCCTTTGTCAAGCAAACAGCAAGTGACTAGGAAGAAAAATTCCCTCTTCACAGTGACCTAGTCACTTGTTTCTTGCTTGTGCCTATCAGCTGATCAAATGTCACTTTATTTCTAATAAGATACTCTGATTTCAACTTCAATACTAATGGATAATTTATATTTTTATTCATTTTCAATTTTTTCTTAGTTCAGATCAGACAACAGATTTACTTTAAATCACAACTTGTGTAGAAGTATTCTGAGTAAATCTAGCCTACCAAAAAAACTGTAAATGGAAAGAAAGGTCTTCTTGTAGACAGATGAAGGTTAAGGTTTCCATATTTTGTTATCTAACAGCATAGTTCTGCAGCTAGATAATCAAATATATGTCAAAACAGTTTATGCCAGAAAAATATACCTGTTCATCACAGTAATCTTGTAGCTGTTGACCAAAAAAAAAATGCCAGCAGTTCACTTTAAATGAAGTTAACTGGTTTCTGTAACTGGCAGAATGCTACTTTATCTTGATTTCCCTAGTCTGATATCAGGACTTCATAGAATAAAGCCTAATTTCTCTTAAATGCTAGTAATAAACATATTAAGATATAAGCAATTCAAGCAGAGTTATTTTGTGGAAGTCGGAGAAGTAGAGGAGTTAGTATTTATTGCCGCAGTGCACTAGGAATGCAGCCAGATATCCTGTGATGCAGACTGTGCTCAGTAGCGGTGAATGTAAGATCAGCAGCACATGGGGTGAAAGACTGGCAAAGACAGGACTCTAATTCATAAACAGAGAAGTTGGATTTGTGCATTAAAATTGTTATTGTACAACACTGTACAAAAGACAGCACTAGAGAGAGCATTTTCCCTGGCTTTATCCCTACTTAACTAATTGCTCCCTAGCTAGCTCCTGTTGTTCTGGTTATAAACCTTGGCATTAATGCCTCCAATTTTCACTATAAGTGATCAGAATAAATCTTTTGCCATCAAAGCTCAACTGAACCTTTTCAGTGGTTTACTAACAATTGTTCTTACTGGTCTCTCTGCTAAGTTTGGCATACTTTCAACTTAATGTTAGTCTGCAGAGACCTGATAATCTCCATAAATCTCCCATGTCCTTTTTTCAGAAATATTTTTAAGATCTGTTGCATTTATCCAGGCAGTACTGAAGATCAGATGACTATATTCCATAAGCTTGAAATAAATTGGTTTGTTTTTTCTTTTTTTGTCAAGAAAAGATGACAATTCAAGAAGGGCCTTTGGTAGTAATGATCAAGATATAGTTTATGCTCTCAAAAGCTAGAAAAAAAATTCAGTCAAATGGCCTATGGGCTGGCTAGCAGTGGTGGGAACTTCATATATGAGAAATGGAGGGATTTAGATTTTGGCTGTTCTGTGGGAAGGAGCAGCTTCAGTGAGGGGTGCTGCTCAGGAAGAAAGCCTCTTGCTTGCAAACATACAGGCTTGCTTTGCATCTGTGCAATCAGTTTGCTCAGTAAAAATATCTTAAAATTAATAGGAAAAGTATAAATTATTGGGATTATCTAGTTAGAAGACATAAAACCAACAAGGTAATCAGTCAGTCTTATTTACACAGTGTCCCTTTTTGACCTTTGACATAGTGTGTATTCCAGTATTGTTCAAATGGCAACTAATTCTGTTAGTGTGCCTGGGCATGTTCTTTTGATCTCGGGATTGTGCTACACAGCATTACCTGTGCTAGAGAGGTGGCTTTGATGTGAAGAGGAGTCCTTTATGGTAGATATTTATTTTATGAACGGGGACACTAAGCAACAAAGGCTGTTGATATGTCACTTTTACATCAGAAAGTCTTGATAGTCAAAGAATTCCGCTCATCTTCTGGAGCCTGTCTCCTCACCAAACTATGACCTCCAATAGGATTCATTAATAAGTAGGAGCAACATTTACCACAAGGACAGCTTACAGAAGTATTAGGCTGGTAGTTGCATAAGGGGTTATACAGCTAAGGAGGGTGCACAGCCTTTTTGACTGCTGTTGTCCAAAGGAGAGCTCAGGGGACCTGTAGAAAACCCATTTGTGCACTCGTTATAGGACTTGTGGCTGCTTTTAAATAGGAAATGTGGAGGTTATACCTCAGTGTGACTGTACTGCCTGTCTTATCAAATGTCTGTGACTCTTCTTTCATGTCTTCTTGTTTAGTTTTGTATTAGGTGCTGTATATTTTTGCAAAGTTATTTGACGCCACAGTATCCATGCCGTGTTGTGGCTCCATCATGTCTTAAATTTCCTTTGTTCCTCTGAAACAGCATTGCCCATGTGATGTGTGTCACAGGTAACTTTAAACACCTTTCTTCATTGAATTGCAAGGCATTCTAAAACATTAAACTATTGCAGTCTACCATGAAGGCCTTAGTGTGATGTGATCACTTTCCCTCTTGAAATTCATTGGCTTTACAATTTTCATCTAGTCTCCAAATTTTAGCATTCACTATATGGGGGTAAAAAAGTGCCTTCAATTTATATACTTGTTAGTCCACCAGAGCATCCTTCTAAGATAGTATGAAGCTAACCACCTCTATGTTTTGTTTCAGTTGTTACGAATAATAGTTGCTTTTTTAAAGCCACAGCTCTATGAAGCAAATAATTGCTGGGAAAATTTCAGGTGTAATGTAAAAGTGGCAAGATTCTAGTCTTCATTGTGATGGGAAAAAACTTGATAATGTGACAATAATGTGAACCAGCAGGAGATAAAGAGAAGATAAAATCCCAGGCCTTTCTTAAAGTCAGCTGTTTACCATTACAGGGTACCAGATGGGGTGGTAGAGATGGTGAGATTTGTGTGTGGCATTATAATGTATTGTAATTTGTCTTCTTCAGGGTTAAAAAAAAAATTGCAAGGCATTTTGCAGTATCTTGAATAGAGAATTTTCGTTTATGGCTAAGGATTGCAAAAGTTTCTTATTTTGTGGGGTTAGGGCTTATTTTTGTATTAATACTTGAAATGCTTAGGTTGTCAGTTTACTGTTTGGATAGAATTGGCAAACTTTCAGTAAACATCTTTGCTTGATTTGCTGACATTAAAAGCCTGGGTACATTTTCTTTCTGAATATCTAGGTTTGCTCTGTGTAGTGAAGGGATTTGAAGTTCTTAGTATGGATATGCTTTTTTACTATGCCTGTAAAAATCCACCCACATTTGGCAAAGTTATATACATTTGAAAAATTGCATTTCACACATTCTTGGTCAAGTCTTATTAGATTTTTTTTTTCCTTAGCAGCTACATTTCCGAAAGATTATGTATGTATTGGGTGTTTGTCTCCCGCAAGATTGGACTTTCTTTGAAATTGCTACTCTTGAGTTGGACAGGTCAGCCCAGTACAACCAGAGGAACTGAGATCAAGAAATGTCTCTGTCATGTTTTCCAGTGAGCATCTTGTTAAGGTCGGTCAGAACATTAATATGAATTAAACATTGAGAATTAAACTTGAGATGAGATAGGAATTGGGCGGATGGGTGAGAGTGGTTGTTAAGTGCTACATTAAGTTTTGTTTGTCTGCATGGCTAACCAAGAGTGGGAGCAGGATTGAGATAAAATGGAGATCAGAGAAGGAAGTTCTGGCAGAGCAAAGGACAAGGGTTGAACTGGTAGCCTTGAAGGAGGGGCATGACAAAGAAGTGAAATCCAGTGAGGAGCTGGATTGCATGAAGAAAAGTATACTGCAGCTGGAGAAAAACATGTGAGGGTAGAGAGGCTGGGTGGGATGGCCTTGTTATGGTAAAGGAGAGAGACAGCCTGGGTGTTCTTGATACAGTCTCCTGTGTGACTTCAACTTGAGTTCTGCCAGTTGAACTTCAATGTGCTAGAGGTGCACTTCAAATGTGCTAGAGGTGTGCTTGAGTACTAACAACCTGACACTGAGTATAGGTGCAAGACAAACTTTTTGCTAGAAAATTAATGCCTTCGGTGCATTAAATTGAGAATATAGATCCAACAATGCTTGCACGTGGTGATGCAGAGCTGTTTAATCATACAGTTATGTTGGCTACCCCTTAAAGCCAAGATTCTTGTGATAACTTTTTCTCTCACATTTTTTGGCTAGACGACCTTCCCTTTTGTTTTGCATTGTGGAAAATCCTTGCATTTATTAGACAAAGATCTATGAAAACACCTTCCTGAAATTGTTTTTCTGTAACTAAACTTACCAGCTGCAATTAGAAAGGAGCCAGTATGTTATCCTTGACAGCTGTGTACCTACTGATTTATTTTTCTTAGGATGTCCTACATAATGTCTACTATAAGTGGATATCACATGTCTGCCTTCATTGCTCTGCCTGAAGTCCAAGGTATGGGAACCTCCAGTATCTCCAGTTTTATTTGGAACACAGCTGCAGTTGCTCACTGCTTTCTTGTCCTATCGGTATCCTCTATAAGATAAAAATTACTTCCACTTAAATTTAACACTCCTTCTGTAGTCACCTAGTAAAGACAAATTGTCATCACTTTTTCATGGGCTGTTCCTGTGATTTTCTCCCCTGCCATGCTTTGTCATTACTACCCTACATCTCCGTATTCAACCTTTGCATCTCTTCCTATATGTAAACATACTGGTTTTCTGTAATATAGAAGCACCTTCACAGACCTTGATAACATTTTATCTCTTTCTGTATAACCCAGAAAGGAGACAGTTTGGATTTTTTAGTGTTTTTTTCCCTGTCCCCCGTTTTGTTTTGTTTTTTTTTTTCCTTCTTGCAAGTATTCTTTGTGTAAAGAAAAAACAATTGTCTGGCAAAGTAAAAATCAGATGGTGTGTCAGCAGAACCTCAACCTGTTAAAACAACTTCTGTGCCCTGACCTGCTGGGTTGAAACTGATTGACACAGCTCAGCATGATTGTTTGAAGTGAAAACATAAGGAAGCAAAGTGAGCGTTTAACAAATAGCTCCTTTGTGACTTGCCTGTTAGCTTAGGAAAGAAAGCCATTTTGTGACTTTTGGAACTGTGCTTTTCACTTTATGCATCAACATCATTGTACTTTTGTCCCATGCACAGTTGATTAGGTCACTGGTCATAGGTAGCTTCTCTAACTCAAAGCAGAAGGTACCTTCCTTTCCCTGCAGTTATATGCAGGTTCATCTACACCTTATGTAGGAGTTCAAGTTCTGAAGCAAAAATGTCTGGTTTTTGATTGATTATCTTCCTTCTGAATGTCAGTTGAACAATACCTTTCTGGAAGGCAGAATAGCCAAAGTATAGCAATGCCTGATTTCCACACTAAGCGATGACTTCTTGGCTTTAACAGAAATTTTCTAAAAGAAAATAGGATGACATTGCAGCACTTTAGCAGAACTCTTGGTACTGAATTGTGTTGGTTTTCTTCCAATAGCATTCTTTTGTTTGCATCAAAGCAAAGGGGAGAGAAAGAGCCATAAATTGCTGAACTTGTATACAGGTTTTGATTTACTTTATCCTGGCCAAGACAAGTAAATCAAGTAAAGATTCAAAACTATACAGCTTTCTATAGTTGCCTAGATTTTTTTTTCTGATTCTGTTCTTTATTTCTCTTAAGAAAAGTGGTTTCTTATAATCATAGAGGTGAAGTCTTTTGAGATGAATATAATGTAAAATCAGTTAATGCCCAACAGAAAGGAGACCTGGGGTAGAATTAGTAGGCTTCTCCCAGGGCACGTGATGAAAGTTTGACCATGTGTTTAAAATGAATAGCTTAGGTCCAATCCAAACTACATAGAATTGAGTGGAAAGAGTCACTGTACTTTTAATGTAAAAAAGAGTGGGGCCTTTATTAGTAATTTTAATATAGTACTGTCTCTAGAGGTTGCATTCTACTGCATTTTGTGTTTGAATATGGCTCTCTTGCTGCAAATGGGCTGATTATTGCAGTTTCAGCTGCAGCAGACCGTTTTTTGAACAGATTACCATTAAAGTAATGGCATAGAGGGAGAAAAGTCTATTGCTCAAGTGAATTTTTTGGGTTTTTTGTGCATGAAGAGCTAGAGACACAAAAGTTCAAAGAGGAAATGCATTCCTTAGTTTTAATGCACACTGCTGTGTTCCAGAAAAAGGAGGGGTAAGGGAGGTATGGGGGTGTGGAAAACGTGTCATGAAATAGATGTTTCACTTGCAGTTGAAGCTGAGATGCTACAAAAGGTCCCAAGAAGGTAGTTATGAAATTGATACCAAGCATTGTCTGGAGGAAGTGGACCAAAACTTCTTTTCATTGTAGCAGGAGAAATGTGGAGCTGCCTTCTTGCTTCTCCCATGAATGATGCATCTAAACATAAAAGAGCAGTACAGCACAGAGACAATACTAGCTCTAAAGCTGGAGACAAGGCAGTGATGTCAGTGCTGGGCTGTGGCAGAACTAATTTATGCTGGTGGCCCCATCTAAGCTCTGGACTTGGTTTGCTTTGCAGGACATCTCATGCCACAGCAGATACGTTGCCTACAAACCGATGGGAGAGTTAGCTTTATGGTTTGCCCCTACATCCCCCCAGGGAAAGAAGGAGGACCTTGGTAGACTCTGTCAGCCCAACTTTCCTCCTGGCATGTCAGAATTAATTGGAAGTAGTTCCCAGATCCAAATGTGTATTCCCCCATTCTGCAGTATAGATGTATGCAAGGTCTAGCTCTCATCTGAGTGGCTTTTATCTTTCAAATCTAAAGCTGGCTTGTTGGATCCAGATTGTATGTATCTGGTTGATGCTGTATTGCGGATTCTAGGTAATGCCTTTCTGAAGGTTACTTGTTTTTTGGCTACTTGGTGATTGGTGTATTTCTGAATTACTTTTCTTTTAAAGGCTGTATTCTGCATTTCTATATTGAAATCAATCAGCAAACACATTAAAAAGTTAGGTAAATCATATCTAGATGATATTCTGGCAATTTCATTGCCATGTACATAGTAATAGAAATACAGCATTGATTAGAAAATTGGAAAAGATTGATTTATTTTTTTAACAAAACAAATCTAAACACTCCTTAAGATTTACTTTTCCTGTCAGTTCACTCATACTTTAGAATATACTGGCATAGTATTGTGGAGTGCTAAAATGATAGAAATGAAAACATGCATTTCTTTCTGATTTCATTGCTGACATAAGGTGGCCTGAAGTGAGACTGGAGATCACATTCATTATGCTTGCCTAAGTATAATTTTCTAAACATTTAAGAATGTCATACAGCCTAGTTTCTTGAAGAGTGTAGTTTCTGTATACTGATTTTTCTTCAAAGGACTTGACTTACCTTCCTTTCCGCAAAGCAAATTTCTGAAAGGAGGCTAGCCTATAAAAAAAGAGATGGAATTGGGCTGTGTTATACTGTGGTAGCTGCTTTCCTCTTAACAATGTTTCAGCAATGCTTGTGACTTAGCTGGGTTTTGTTGTTACTGTGCCCAGCTTATTGCTACTCTTATGCTGTTGAAGGTTAATCTACTCTGTCCAGCTCTTGGTCTCACAAAAGGATCTTGTTTGATACCCTACAAAGAATTTGGAGGTTGGGCATGGAAGGATAAGAGGTGCAGATTGCAAAATTACTAGTTTAGCATCAGTCCAAACCAGTAGAGGATCTGCCAGGGCTTGTTCATGAGAGGAGACAGCTGTTGCATTTTTTATGATGAGAATTTAACTGATGCATCTATTGGCAGGGTGAAAGAGAGCATTTCTTGGCCCTGTCACCAATTGTTTTGTGTCCTTAATTTTCTTAGCAGTTTGCATGAGCTTAAATACTTGCATATATATATATATTTACAGATTAATCACTTGAGTGTTGTCTAGCTCCAAATTTTACTTCAGAGATGTGTAATTTCTGACTTCATTTGCTCAGTCTAACGACGTGCGTTAGCTAAAACCACCCTTAATGCTTATGCAGAACACGCGTTTCTTTACAGACCGATGCCAATGAAACTGAGCACCAGCTATTCTAATGCTTCATTTCTGATCAGTTTATTTCTAGCCAAAATGTACGTCACTCTAGCTTCCAGATAATCACAGACCAGAGTCTAGGCTGAATTTCTGCCTTTGATTCCCTTGCAAGAGTTTGTATCTAATGTTTCCAGAACAGAGAACTGATGTTTGCAGTGATTTTGCTCCAGTGTGTAGTATAAAGGGGACTAAAATAGTTTTGTGTTGATGTTTCCATTAAATACAAAATACAAAAACTGTCTATAGGAAGCAACATTGAATTAGTACAATTATATATCACTCTAATCACAGCAAACAGCATTATTATTATTTTACAAATTGATATGGGCATGAAGTAATTTTAAAAAATTAATTAAAAAATACCCAAAACATGGGACATGCACACTTCCTCCTGAAATGAGCTAGTGATTGGGATGCCAGTAAGACCAGAGGGCTCCTAAGAAAGAGCCTTTTCTTAGGGCTTTTTTTTCTTTCAAATATATGGAGACCTGTTTTCTTCCAGGCCCTGATGGTGTAGAAAAAGCGCTGGGATTTTGGGGTTTGTTGTTTGTTTGTTTGGTTTTATTTTTAACATAGTAACTGAACCAATATTCATTATAATACCCTTTCCACTTCAGTGACAAAACAAGGCTCACAGGAGACCAGGGGGAGATAATCAGCCTCTCCTTTCATCATGTCATTAGCTTCATCTGTCCAGGTTGGCACTTTTTGTTGCTGTGTATGCCAAATATTCAGGATTATTTGTTTGGCCACACAGCAACACTGCATGGCTTTGTAACACTCTGGTCAGTCACCTTTAATGCACCTCATTTGATTGTCTTCTCTGATGCTCTTTTGTGTCTTGCCCAGTGGTTGCTAATTTCTTTCAATTAAAACTAACCCTTTTCCACTGCTGAGGTATTTCACTTACTACTCTCTTCCATGTAGCATTACAAATTTCTCACTCTTTTTAATATTTTTTCCTTTGGGACTGGATTTCAAAGCAACACATGAGAAGTTTTTCTTTGTTTCAAATTTTTTCATTTCCAGTAGCCTGAATTTAAATTAAAAAAGAAAGACATATACAGAATAATTAGCCAGCATATTTAAAGCTGAGGATGTGTACCTAGTAAAGGTATAAATCTCTCAGGAGATGGTATCCAAAAGCTTGTGTAAACTAAGCAATTATCAGTCTTACTTGGAAAGAAATTTACTTAAATTCTCTTTCCATTAGAAACATGATCAGAGAGAGAGATGTTCTTAAGGAAAAATGTAATTTAAATAGTTTTATATATATCAAAATGGTTTTCATCCTTAGTTGCTCAAAAATGGTCATTATTCTTTTACAGTTCATTTTAAATTTAGGGGATGGTTTCATATTAAAAAAAAAAACCCAAACTTTACAAAAACTGTTTCAGTGAAAAATATAATTTGGTGGACAAGTATTCTCTAGTACAGATTTAAAGGGCTACTGTGTGCTGTAGAACCTAGTGCAGCTTATGTCTGTAGAGGCACCTATATTATATTCTGTAGACTTTTCTGTAACCCCTTCCCATTATACATTAGTACAAAAGTGTGGGTTTTTTAATCAATTAAGCATCCTTTTGCCTTTAGGCTCCTGTAATACAGCCCACTTCCATCTCTTTATTTATATACTATCCCACCTTGAGAAATTTGCGTAAAGCTAGATGGGTCAAGTCCTTTGAAGAAAAATCAGTATACACAAACTGCATTCTTCAAGAAACCTGGCTTAAGGGTGATATTATCACAGGTTCCCAATAAAGAAAAGATTTATTTTGCCCTGAGAATGTAAATTAGTAGATTTGGTTAATTTTTTGGTATGTGTTAAACATCTGTTTTTAACATCTATCTTTTGTAACATCTATTTACACATAGATTTATCCTACGTACCCTACTGGCTAGATGCTGTCTCACATTCCACTTCCAGTAGATTAAATCAAGGAAAGGGACTTTAGTGATGCATACCTCAATCGCTTCACTCTTTCTTGATTATTGTGAACTATGAATCAAATAGATACATAGGCATCTTTCCATCACTGGGCCAGTTGGGAGTACCTTTCTCACTTAACACAATCCAGTTTGACTTGAGGGTATCTTTCTTATTTATTTTAATGTGTTCCGTTTCATGTCTTCAAGTGTTCATTTTTACCCAACTCTGTGGGTCAGTTCCAAAATTCATATGCTATAACCCTTCCTCTCCCCACCTCTACTAGAATGAGCAATCATATTTTATCCCTTATTCTCCCAAGTGGGCTACTTCTGCCAGACTTGTGTTTGTTTTGGTCACTTGCCAAACTCCAGCAAATGTCTTATGTTTTAAGGATGATGGATCCATCTCTGCGTGAAGTCAGATGGTTCTGCAGATTATTTTGAGGGGTTTTTTTTGTGGTTTTTTTTTTTGGGGGGGGGGGGTGTGGTTTT
>JANVCC010000010.1:11011092-11145725 GCA_025345505.1 Todiramphus chloris collaris
TGGGGGGGGGGGGGTGTGGTTTTTTTTTTTTGGGCCTTTTTTAAGGTTTTTGCTTGCAGATTTTTTATTCTGTATGACATAGCAGCTAAGATGATTTTCATCTCAGGGCATTTTGTTCTGTTCTTCCAGAATGCTAAATGTTAAAATTCACTTTAAAGTGATGAGGAATTCAGAGCATTGCATGGTGAGGTCTTTTGCTTGTTTATGGTAGAAAGATCAGCTCTCCTAGAATTTGTGGTTTAAACACAGTGTTTACAGCTAGTACACTTTTAACAGCTCTTCACTGTGTTTAAAGGACCCGTTAAGGGTAAAACTTATGTTCACTCATATTCCGTAATCAGTGTAATCCTGAAACTTTCCATGAAAGTTTGATTTCAGTCATTCACTGCTGACATCTTTATGAAACTTCTCTGGAATGTGGCTTGTTATTTTGCTACTGTGGGTAATGCCTATGTAATTCTGTCTGGGAAAATGAGCGAAATGACTTGCAAGGCTAACATAAACAAACACACACACACACACACACAGTTTATCAATTCTATTCTATTCCACAAAATGATAATGATGTGGCTATCCAGGCTGTCATTTGAATATTATAATGTGAATGGGGTATTTTTCCTACTGTTGAGACCCCAGCCTAAATAAACAGTCATGATAACTTGTTTGAAATACCTTTGATTTGCTTTTTAAGTTTTTTTTTTGTTGTTTTTTTTAATTTCAAACCCTTATGTTCCATGATGTTGGCTACTAACTGTTTATTTAGGAGGAGTGGAGAGATTTTACAGATCATATTCTAGTTTTCAACAAATAGGTTGTGCTTTTCTCTAAAAATCTCTGTAAGGTTCTATGGTAAATGCAAATGGTTATGGGAGTGGAAGCAAGGGGTGGGATGGAGGATAACATCTAAAATAATCATGGTGTGGATGGTCAGATGTTTTCATGGAGCACTCCCACATTTAGACATGATGCAAGTTTGAGGTGATGTAGAGACATGAGGAGGATGAGGAGCAATTATAAAATAATAAAAGAACACCTTTTTGCAACTTTGTGCAAGACCTTAGTTTCAGAAGGGTTTTTACTGCAAGTGGACAGGAAGACAGAATGGTAGGAGAAAGAGTACATAAGGAAAAAAACAATTCCAGATATAGAAAGATGCAAAAGGCATAGGCAGAAATAGTAATTGAGAGAAAATGATGCAAAAGAATCGATTAATGTGTATTTTTCTCTTTAAAGCCTTAGTAAAACAAAGGACATGACCAGAGGAAAGGTGCTGGATGTGACTGATTCTGGCCTGTGTGGATACAGGTTTGACAAGATGGTCAAAACAGGCTGAGCACAGCCAACAAGTCTTTACAATTCAATTGTCTTTTACATGTTGGTAAATCTCTTTTAGGGAAGAACCTTTCAGAGGTTGGGGTGGTCTGTTGAGAACCAATTCAAGTCAGCAACAATATCACTGAAAGAAACAGTTTGTTTACAGGTCTTTAAAATTCATTATGTCCTGTAGCTGTGCCAGCATTTTGCTTAGTGAAGAGAACATTGTTCATCTGATAGCAGAATGGACAGGTACATTGTTGTCCTGGAAAGATTGTACCCTCACAGGTCACTGGGAGTTCTGTACGTGCCTAGACCAGTTACAAGTTTTGGTGAAGGTTGTGTGGCAGACTCTCTCCTAAGAAACAAAAAGAAAAATTAGTAATTTCCACCAGTTTTTCTATTCCTGTCCTGTGAAGACTTACATCACAATCTGGTTATCAAAAATGGCAAGGAGGGAGAAAACAAGAAGACATAAAATCATTTCCTTATTATCCAATTTTGCAGCCTCACAATACTGAAGTGAAAAGAGAGATTTGGCATCTGTGAATTACCTGTGGATTTAGCACTTTCATTTCACTGCCTTTATTTTGGAGGTATTTATCCTGATTTGAGTCTGCTGTCATTCAAGTAAAGTCATCTAGGAGAGAAAAACTTTGTGGATTACCTTATAACATCTGGGTTTGTGAATCTTCTGATCCCAAAGTAGAAGTAACTGGTACTTTGCTACCTTGAGGCTTGTGCAGTCATTTAAAACCATGAAATGAGACCAGGTCATTGTGATATCCTTTTAGTCTCACTTCAAAAAGGTATGAATCATCCATAAGACAGTAAGTAGTGGAACACTTGACCCACTCTTCTTCTCCAGGGAGTAATGATAATGTGCTAATTTAAAGTAAGTGGTATTAGAAATGGCTGTTAACTACATTATTTGAAGGTTATATGTGGTACACTTCAAAGAACAGATTAAGAACCCCCTGCTCTTTCCAGAGTTGTTTTGTTGTTGTTTATTTTTGGTGTGTTTTTTTTTTTTTTACCCTTGTTTTTTGTGGTTTTTTTTCTTATGAAAGAAGGAACAACCTAATGATAGAAAAAGGATGTGCAGCAAACATAAAGGGTTACCCTTGAAAGGGTCAGTGAGGTTTTTAGTTTCTTCTCAGCAAACCCTAGGTAGCTTGAATTTGAATATTTTGGCCAAGTATACAATTTTAGTGTTTTGTTAACTATTTAATTTTTAAATAAGACTCCCTGATAGACATTTTAGACCCATCACATTTTTTTATTTCTTGTGGGGTTTGGTTTTTTTTTTTTGTTGGTTTGGGTTTTTAAATGGTGTTTATTAATCATTGCCTCTGTAATGTCCTTTCCAGAGACTTAAATTTTGGGCTCCTGAGAGTCAGTTTTGTTTATCTATAGATAGCAGTGCATAGAGGCTGCTTTGTGGAAGCATTATACTCTGTGGTGAGTATTTGAGTATTTGCGCTAGGGACAAAGCCAAAAAGCTACAAATCTCTAGTTTTTCTAGAGCAAGAAGGTTAGAGACTGGCATTTTAAGGACATATAAAGTAAGATTGCAGTAGAAAGAGTGCTGATGCCTTCTGTTACAATTAGTAGAGTATTCAAGTTGAAGAGAGGAAAATAGGAGATAAAAAATGAGAGGCAGATTGCACACAATAACCCGACTAGGAGACACTGTAAGATCAGTAAAGAGAGGACAAGTCACCAAGTCTGAAGACGCAAAATATGTTTTCACTACCATTTTCATCACGACATAGATAGGTAACTGGAGACTTGGAGGTATTTTATCATTCTCTGTTACCAAAGAGTGAATGAAAAAAAGAAGTGCATCAGATGGAGCCCTTCAGGGCTTCTGTGGGCCTTGCTGTGTGCTGATTGCCCATGGCAATATTTGCCTGATTTCAGTGAGCTGTCTGAAGAGACTTTAAGCTAGGGCTAATGTTAGACCAAGAGAGTGAAGAACATCTTTCCTCTCCTAAGGTTCACTGGAATATGATGAAACTCTATGGGTTTGGAGCACTCTTATAATAGCAGATGATGAGTGAAATTAAAGACAACCCATGAACAGGACTAAGATTTCAGTGAACTACTTCAGAAACAGAAATAAGTCATCTGCAATTTCATTTGGCTGCATGATGTACAACAGAGATGCTACAAATGGTATTATTTATCACAAGCATAATAATCAAGGCTATTTTTGAGTCCATGTACTGAGCATGCTATGCGTAATTTATAACTGGATAGTACTCTGTAGTCCCTGAAGTTGGTACATAGCCTATAGGAGGTTGTAAAATATTGCAGCTTTTTAATCTAGAATAAAAATATTTTAGCAAAGAGGAAAGGGAAATCGTGCCTCACGTGTCATCGCTTGCTATTTTTAGTCTTATTAATGGGCTTTGCCAAGATGAAGATATTGAAACTTGTCCACAGAATAAATTTTGAGCCCACCAGCAAGTAAATCATTACCTGAGGAGAACATGTTTGAGAGTGTATGTTTGTGGCTTTTTGTTTTTTAAGAAGCCAACTCACTTCCAGAGTTGTAAACAGATGACACCACGTTCATGCAGGTAAGTTTCAGGACACAGAAAGAACAACCAGGAGTCACTGGATTAGATGTTTGAGGCTGGCTTTTGCAGATGCGTACAGTGTCTGGGTCTGCATGCCGACACTCCCATCCTCACAGCAGGGGACTGCTGCAGAACTTGGGCTGTTGCTTTCGAGTTTCTCTGTCCTGATGAAGTGTCTGGAATAAGGCCTTTTCTATGGCATGTGATGACATAGAAAAAAAGCCATATTTTGGCACACATCATGTGTCCACAGAGATACATGCATAGATATGCCATACAGGTACAATTCTTGTGTACTTAGTTTAAAGATGTTCCATTTCACAAGACAAATGCAGGGAACATTAAGACATTAAATGCATTATCAAGAGAAAAAGTGCATACCAGGAGAAAAGAGATGAAAAAAACCAAACCTGGCTCTATAACAATGAGTGCTTTCTGGATTGATCTTGAAGGTAATGGATTTGTTTTTTAAACTCTGTAATTTTTGAAAGTGCAACTTTGTTAACTAATATCTGTCTTTTTTTACCTTTTTTTTCCATAAAGAAAAGGAGTTTGAGTGTGTGTGTGTGTGTGTGTGTGTTTGTCGCTTGCTTACTGTCTAATAAACCATGGTAGAGGATGTTAGAGTCACTGCAACTTCTATCCATTGATGGTTGGTGTAAGCTGACTACCCCAATAACAATGGGAAAATGTCAGATTTGTAAGAAACTGTCCTTGCAGTGCATCCTTATCTGTAAAGGCCGGATTTATTGCTAGGCCTATTTCTGTATCGTTCTGTAACTGGGTTGGAGTAGTTGTCACTGCAGCTTCAATAGACTCGCACATCAGACAAGCAGAAAGAAGAGGAGAGTGGCAAAAGCTTTTTAATACTTCATCAAAATTTAATTTCTTTGCTTTTAATAAAGTCTAGTTGGGGAAATATATTTATAGGACTTCTGGTGTATTTCTGAATTATGTAATGCAAAAGGAAAAGTCCTCCACATTTGCATAACTCTAAACTAAAATGTTTATAGCTCTTCAGACTTCTTATTTCCTTCCTCTGTTTTTGGTAACATTTTACTGAATGAATAATGAATAGCACCAAACTCCTACAGTCTATCACTCTACTGCAGTCTCTTCTGTGCCACATTGGATCAAGCCTGTACTTTTGGCTTTTCCAAAATGCACTTTGTGCTTGTGAGGCTTTACAGGGTGGTTTCCCCTGATCCGTGCTGTCTCAGCACATCGAGGCATGCATATCAACATACCTGCTGCTCTGTTTTGTCAGGTCTGTCTGAATTGTGCTTCTTTGCCCTTGTCTCATCTCTCTTGGCTGTCGGGAGCACAGGAGTACGATGTGTTGACAGAGGTCTCCATCTAGGTGCCCCAGTCAGGCAAAGAGAGCTGCCATTTCTCTTGCTTCCCACGCCTGTCTACTCACTGGCTGCGAGCGCTGGCGGATGTGTGCTCAGCTGTTTCCACTGGCACACGTAGAAGGTGTTAGGGGTGCACGTGAAGAACCGCTCATCTTTGATATTGTTGTCCTTCATTCTCTGCAGCCCGTGGTCTCTGCCAAGGCAGTGAACCTGGCCCCATGTAGCAAAGCAAAGCCTTCTGGAGAGGGACTGCACGTTTCTCTAGGGCTGAGGCATTAACATTCAGCAGGCTTCCTCCTCCTCTCAGCAGTGTTGCTGGTTAACTGGAAGCTGCAGTGCTGCTGCTGGGCTCTTCTCTTTCAATGAGTTAAGGTCTACCAATATATAACTCTTAAGTCGTTTTGAGGAATTCGGCATGTAAATGTAGAATAAATTTCTTTTAAAAATACTTATTCACGTAAAATTTGAAAGCACTCTATTCTGAATGATGGATTGCTTTGTAGTTGACACATCTAACAAGAAATGATGAAAAATGAAGCAATTCTAGGGGGATAACTGTAAACAGTCATGATGTTAGTTAACAGTTTGTATGTTGCTCACTGAGAAGTTTTTTTTTCTTTTTTCCTACTTTATGCTAATGCTTTAAATTAGCAAAATAGTTCATTATTTGACTGCCTCGTACTTCACAAAATGGTTTTCACTCCAAGTATTTCCTTTATTCGAAATTTTGATTGTGAATAATATGTATTTGCTTATAGTTAGTTTAAAAAGGCCCAAACTGCTTTCCAAAACCAAAATATGCACATGAGCTTCGTAATGAAACAAAGATGCCAATTTGACAGTGTCACCATGTTCTCTACAATTCTGACCTTGCCCTTTCTAAAGAAGATTGGGTTGGGAGACATTAAATAAAAAACAGAGCAGCCTGGAGGAGCACAACTGCTTTCAGCAAGAAGAGGTTGTGGAGTCTTCTTCTCTGGAGACTTTCAGAATCTGCCTGGATGAGTTCCTGGGCAACCTGATCTAGGCTAACCTGGTTTAGCGGGAGAGCTGGACTAGATGATCCCCAGAGGACTCTTCCAACACCTACCATTTTGTGATTCTGTAAATATATGTGTCTTGGGGTGTTTGTTTTTTGCTTTTGTGGTTTTTTTAAGTGCTTCATAATGAAATAGTTATGCTTCATTTTATTAGAATTGTAATTAGGTCACGTGCTTCTAGAGCTGGAGACTACCAGGCATGACTGAGCTGTTGGATCTGCCTCAGTGTTGGTCCATTTTTGGTTTACAGATTTAATTGCCTCCAGATTCCCATTGCACACTGAATACGAATGTATTGTTAGGTTAAAATCCTGCAGTCCAGATCATACATGGTTTTCACTGACTCAGTGGGAAAGCATTCCTGGGTAAGAGTTGTAGGTCTGAACCAACTGAATTTGTTGTGCTTCAGGGAAGCAAAAGCAGTATTATCTGCTTTCATATTGGAAATACTTGGAAAAACATTATTATCAATCTCTCACTTAAGCAGCATCAGTTCTTCCGATTTTGGCTGCAGTTTTATTTCCTTTGTAGTTGCACAAAAATCCCTGTGGATGAGGTGGAGTAAAGCTCTGTGGAAACTAAGCTTGAGCTTTTTTAGGTTTTTCTCTGCATCTCCCAGATCCTTCACGTAAAGATCCCCTATTTTCCTTTATCATTTTCATTTGAATTGCCTTGTCCTAAAGAAGCCAAGCTGGAGCCAGGGAAGTGTATCTTGTGTGGTGTGTGGGAAGACACAGCAGTAGAGCGTCGTGAGCACTGATCCTAACTGTGCAGTGCCCAAGCGGCTGTGTGCTCTGAACCTGTTACGCAGTGGGATGTTTGGCTGGCAGAGGTGGCAGACACAGGTTAGTCAAAATGTGTAATACTCTCAAATCCAAAGTCACAACAGAGATAGCTCATGTCTTGATCTGGAATTTAAAAAGTGACTTACATGCAGGCAGAAAGTTCACCTGCTTGCTTATTCTGTTCTATACGCCTGCAGAAGCACAGTAAATGAATGAAAGGCTGTTGAATTCAATGGGAATTGTGGAGACCAATCAAATTAACATCTTCAGTGAAGTTAAGTACAGATACAGCTTCTCACTGGGTAATTTCCCTGAAATCTGGCGTAAGTATCACAATGTATTTATGATAGTTCAGGTTTGCACTAAATGTACTGTGATAACAAAACCACTAGAGCTTAGTTAAAATTCTTCCGTAAATCTTAAGTGTGCACAACTACTGGTGCAGGTTTGTCATTTAGATGATCACTCAAAGAAATTTCTTTTAAGTAAAATATACAGAAAAGGCCTGAAATGGATTACTCAGAGTAGCTTTGACTAAGGTACAGTCTTATCATCTTGTAAGCAAACATGTTGTAGTAAATAAAGTAATTTGAGAATCTCTATTTTGGAGCTATGGTAATCAATAGGATGCATAATGGATGTTGTTTAAATTTCTGTGTGCTTTAAAATTTAGTAATTTCCCTGAAGAAGTGTAAGGACTGATGCTGCATTTAATATGTTACAACTGGATGAGAAGAACCACTGCTGCTATTGTTGCCCTTATAGATGTAGATGGTTTCTCGAGGTTGTTTGATGCAGGAAAAGCTTCAGCCTGGCTGTATGAATTCAGTTGTGGCTGAGAGCAGGTTAGTTGAGGTCAGGTAGTCACAGTAAAACTTTTGCTGAAAGGGACAGGTCTAGAAGAACAACCCCTAGTACGTCTCGGGTCTTGGAGAGGAGGAAGCTGAAAGCAAAACTGCCTTCTCCAGCTTTAGGGTAACTCGAGGCTACAAATCTCCTATGCCAAATTCAGTTTCTAAGGAGAGTGTACTTCACAAACTTACCGCCTTCTGTCATATTAAACTGAAACAAGTAACCAGATCCCCTGAGGTAAAAAGGAAATTAAAGGATTAACTAGTGATGAGACCTCTTTTTTTGCCCCACCCCCCCAATTAAATAAAAGATTTTTACTCTGAAATGGAAGTCTGACTGCATCTAAGCAGTTCTGATGATTAGCTCAAATCTATACATGGCTTGGACAGATAAATTTAAGCTAATTTATATTAAATTAAATCTTATATGTCTCCAAGTTCTTCTGAAACTTGGTACAGCTGTGGCTTGCTTTCCTCTTTTTAAAGAAGGGGAAGAAAGACTTGAATGTTATCAAGAATGTATGCCTTGGGAAATAAAGGGTGTAAATGTTCGCTTTTAAAAAAAGCTCCAACCAACCAACCAAAAACCTGCTTGAAATCAGTGAAAAGAGAGGGGGGGAGGGAAAAAGTGTTGGGAAGAGTCCAAATCCACAGACCCCACAGATGTTCCACATCAGGAAATACTTTTTGTTCTTGGGTGATGTTTTTGACAATGCTCTAGATTACATATTTGGAGTAGAAATGGTAAATTTTCCACATAAATCCAGATTACAGCTGTGTGGTAATGTGTAAGTAAAGTGATGTTGTTCAGTCCTGCAGAAAGAGGGTGCTAAAAGTCTCGGTTGGTGCTCAGTGACCAAAGAAAAATACTTCAAATGTGTAAATAATTGAGGGATTTCACTCCTTAGCCATACATTTTTTTCTATAGACAAACATAAGAAGATACTGATAAACTTTCAGTCATGTTTCGTAGACATTGTGATTCACCAGGACTCTTGCGTGTATACCTAATTTTAGTAAAAACAAGTAGTGTTTACAAAATGAGAGTTTTCACATGCTTAAACTTACTAATATGCTGCAGTTTTAAACAACAGGTGCTCTATTTCCACTCCAGTTGTTGATAAGGTAAAGAGCACTAGAGAGAAACCTGCAATGTATGTACCCCCACCAAATTCCATGCAAGGACTAATATTTAGCAAATAGCAATGTCTCCGTTAGGAGACATAATTTAAACCATGTAGTTGTGTGAGTGCTTGTGCACAAGTATATATTGTTTGGAAAAAGTCTAGGAAAAACCATTCTTGGATACTAGCATATTCAGCTTTGGCTTGTAGCATAGTAGTTATCTTCTAAAAATAGTATTTATTACTTAAAATGTTACCTAGCAAAAATTACTGTAGAAATATTAACAGTGAGAGTTTATTGGGGGTTTGAGTGGTGTATTTTTTTTTTTTTTAGCAGAGGTGAGGAAAAGAAAATTTAATTCTTCAGTGAGAGCATACCAGAAGTTTCTGCTAAAATAATTTAGAAATGGGATTATCATCACAGTATTTAATAAATTCATTAAAAATGGTATCTCTGTTACTTAGAAATAAAATAAGGAGAGGGTTTCCTGTGAACTTGAGAGTTCATCTAGGTCCTTTATTATCTGGAGGCAGGATCAACTATACCTAAGTACTTTCTGGCGGATGTTTATCTGGCTCACTCTTAAAGATTTTCAGTAATTGAAATTCCATAGTCTTTGTAGCCAGGCTGTCCATTCTGGTGCTTCTCTTATACCTGAAGTGTTGATTTTTTCCAGCTCTCTAACCTGAGTCTGCATTACTGAAGTTCAAGGTCATTTTGTAGAGAAGATAATTTTTTATTTGTAGCAGCAACTTCCATGTATTTATTTAAAGGGTTACTGTGGATCCACCCAAGTCTTGTGTTGGTTAATTCTTCACTTAACACTTAACCCAGGATTATACCAAAATCTAGGAATTGTAGTGTAGGAGTTATACCTAAACTTCCAGTAAATTGGAGTAATTTAATTATAGCTTTTAATTGTAGCTGCTTATTCTAGTAGATACTTGTGATATTGCCAATGATTGTCATACCAGAATAAGAAGAATAGAAAGTGTGTAGAATATTTAAAGCTTTTAACCATGTGAAGTTTGTGATTGCACTGTTTTAATAACGTGACATTTCTATACTTCTCCCAAGGAAATACCAGACTATTGTTGCAAGTTTCATGTATGATAATACTGAAACAAGGTAGAGATTGTAATGTTCAAATCTGTAGTAATTTGGGTGATTTTTCTTTTAGAAGCTGTGTGAGATGTGAGTTATGTTTGGGTTTTTTGTTTGTTTACATGTAGAATTAAAGGAATCTTTTTGTTAAGACGTTGAAGGGGATTTGGATAATAAATTACATCACACTACAATGAATTTGTAAAGAACCGCAAGTATTAGGCAGACCTTCCTAGCTTTTACTAATCTTGATTTCATTTCTTTTTGTAATGTTGCAATTCTAAAAACTAGAAAACTTCATGTTCCCTTTTTTTAAATTCAGAGGAAATTGCAACTTGGAGTTAAACATACTGAATTATATTGGATGCATCAAATTTGCATTTGTGCTTGGCTTCTTCATTGGCTTTGTTTTCTTTTTTTTTTTCATCTGGGAATAAAACCAGAATAATCCTAAACATTTATATCATTGAAATGAGGGACTACAAATCAACTGTAAGATGGAAGCAGAAAGGTCTCCAACAATTCCGTTTTGTGGAGTATCCCAGGAGGGGTTTTAATAATGGAAACTGGATTAGCTTGAAAATCCATTTATATTCAAACAAAATCAAACCAACAGCAAAAGAAACCCCTAGCCTATTCCAAACAGGAAATGCAAAAATGCCAGCACACTTGTGCCACATGCAAGGTTAGGAGTGGCCATGATCTGAACAGAAAAAAGGTCTGAGGGCTCTGCTGCAGCAGATAACTGGCAAGCAAAGCCATCCCTCTTAAAACACTTGAAACACCAGTTGGATATAGACTATACATTAATACCTCTGATTATTTTTTAAATTCACTGCAAATCACTCGGTATTTAAAGCAGTCTTTTTTTGGACATGAGATGTAGTATAGTGACTTCTTCAGTGCTGTCTCCTGACGTAGGTTAGCATGTTGGAGTGACTGAAATACAAGTTCACAGATATTCATCAGTAAGATCCAGTAACTTGTTACACACAGTTCCTGCACTCTCCTCATTCTGAATGTTTTAAATAAAACATTATTTTTTTTCTTCTGCTTCATTTTCCCCTAATGCATAGGCCAATAATAAAGAGAAAACATCTACTATAACTTCTGGTTTATTCAAGCTTTGAAAACTTCATGAGCTTCACAGTTGTGGCATTCAGCTTCCTTTTTATATATTTCCTTGTCATACTTTTCTTTATGATATCTCAGTGGTCATGACTGTTCACAAACCTGTTCCTCTCTTCTCTCTGGAGGTGGCAGATTCTTCACATGAAAACCTGGTCTTGGGTCATTCTTGCATCAACAGGAGCTTGAGGATTATTAGTTTAGGGTGGCAGTGGGGATGAACATTAACTTTGTATGCGTATCGGATGCTGCAGATCATAGAGAAAGGAAAACCATTGATCTGAGTGCTCTAAGTGCCAGATGTACATGTTCTTGAGACGCAGGAAGCCAACTGATCTCTGAACTCAATAGGTCAGCAATCCATTTGGAGTGTAGGTCATGAGCAATGGTCTTTTCGTTTTAGCTGAGAGATGCTTTTACCCAATTCACTGGAATGTTTTATCATGGTGGATTGTGAAATGGTAATTCCAAAGATTCATGTCTTTTCAGCCTTTCCTGTTTGTGGTCATTATCTTGAGGTCACTTGAAATTTAGTTTGGACTACATATATATGCATTTATGTTGTAACTCTATTTTCAGTTTTATTTCCAGTAAAATGAAAGCATTTGCAAAACTATTCATACATTTGCTAAATTAATAATACACTTCTTCTTAACAGTATGAAATTAAAGGTGGAATTAATCTGACCAAATGTAGTCAAGTAAAATACATCCCAAAAGCATTTGCATATCCTCACAGAATATGGAAGGAACTTGTAGTGATCAGTTAAATATATGTATCCACAATGGAGATTGTAAAGTTGGTTTGTTTTGGGGTATTTTTTTGGGGGGTAGTGAGGGTTGACTTTAAGAAACAGAATAATGTGTCCTACATCTGGCAATCAGAGCTGAATTCTTGGTGTAATTATTTTCTTGTGTAGAATTGTGCATGTGTGTGTATATATATGTATGTATTTCCATGTGTATGTATGCACTTTTATACATTGAAACATCTGATGCAACTGTGCTTGTATAAATAAATTTAAACCCAAATACCACAAAAAAGTGTGAGCTTGTTGTTAAATATAAGGGTAAAATACAACATTGGCATAAATACCAGCAAAGCTGCTGCCACAGACAAACTGTTTCTTCATTTTAAATGTATATCCTGAGCTAAGATAGTTGTGAAACATTTCAAATTAAGTGTCAAAAAAACCCCAACCTTCCATGAAACAAGTATATTGCTAGCAGAAATCCTAGTTGCAATTATTAAAATAATGCAATTTTAGGAAAGTAATTAAAAATCCAAGTTGCAGTTACTGAATTAATGCAAATTCATTGAAGTAATTAAAGCTAAAGCAGAAAAGTACTGTTTTGGCATTGTATCAAGCTATAGTTTTAGGAAGTACACTTGAATAATTAGTAGGTACTTAAATGAAGCACATACTGATAAAATAAGTGACTTTGATAAGCAGAATTTTGTAATGGTGACTTATTAAAGAAACCCATAGAATACAGTTAGGAAAATAAAACCATACATACTAAAAGGAACAACAAAACACCTTGGTATTATAATGAATATAGAAATTTCTGGTGCCATCTACTGTTGGGAAACTGGAGATGACAGAAGGATGCAAGCTGCGCAGTGGCAACAAGCATTAGAAAAGGGAAGTAAAATAATTCCATTCCTTAATATCGAACTGAAGAAAATGTGATGTGACAATTAGATTATTTTATCATGTTTCTGAGTTCTTACCAATGAAAAAAAAATTATAATAATAGAGACAATTTTGAGGGGTTTTTTTAATCCCTCAAACTCTGTGATTGTTCAGAAAGGAAAGCAAGGGCCAGATATGTGTAATTTGGCTGTTTTGAGATTGGTGTTTGTATTGGTAACTTTATCCTGGTTTTCTTTAGCTTTTAAATCTAATGGGATTGGTTATTCAGCTTGTACAAACAGGTGTTGTTCAATTGATGCTAGTGTTGATACCCCACACTAAAACATGACTTTAAGCAACACTTTTTTTTTTCTTTTTGTTACTTGGCAGAAACAATTTTCCTTCTTTTGCTTCTACAAAAGCAGGTGAATGTAGTTTGAACAGTTTCAGAAACAACACAGATAAAAAGGGTGTCTGCAATAGAAATAATTCAGGTTTTTAAGGGAAAAAAAAAAAAAAAACCAACACAAAAGAGCAAAATCTCTCAACATAAGAAAACATGTTGGGAATCTAAGAAATTCCACTGCTTGTGTTGCTCAAGTGAGCCTGAAGCAGTGATGGAGGCAAGCACAACATGTTTGTGTTGGCGTGGGTGCAGAGAACTTTGAGGGCTCTCCCAACAGAGATTTAATCTCTCTCATTATGGTCTGAGTTGGCTGGGGTTTTTTCCTTCTAAGGCTACAGCCTGGTTTCACTGAAATCAATGTCAAAGGTCTTGATTACTTCAGTCAAGGTAGGATTTCACCCACAGGTTACCCTGAAATAAAAAACTTGTTTCCATGTCAGTCTCCTGGGCAGAGCTGTGCTCCAGAGCACAGGCTGTGGTTCCCTTCCAGTACACTTTTGTAACCTTTTAGATTACTTTGTTAATGTGAGTAGGTTTTAATGCCAAATGCATGGGTTTGCCCACTTGCTCATTTGCTGTGGTGCCACTAGATGTGGTGCCACATCATAGTGCATACACATGGTAGGCTATCATTTAACTACCACAATCTGTTAAGTTTTGAATGTGTATTAGGATATAACTGAAGTTTCTGTAAGATACTGTTGTTTCTTTTTTTTATGTATTGTGCCTTGTTGCTTTTAACAGCCCCATATCCATTTAGTTTGTGTATATTCTATGTTGCAGCTCCGTTCCAAACACAGTTCTCTGTTAAATTGATGATTCAAATGTGAATCAGTACATATCAATGTATACAGACTGTGAAATTGTACCTTACAATTCAAGGCAAACCTGGGGCGGGTGGGCCGGGAAGGGTTCTTATTTTAAACAAGTTTTCCTTACCGAGTTAACTGATGATCAGAGACAGTTTGAAATTGTGCCAGGAGTACAAATCACTGCATAGATGGTTCTCAACTGTGAAATTGGTCAGCCCATCCAAGGTCTATGCTGCTTAAAATATTGATTATTAAATATATTTTCACCTGTGTGTAAAATCTGACTAACAGCCTTGTGTTACCTTTCTGCTACTTTTCAAGGTTTTTCACAGAGTGATTAACTCTGCTTTAGGACTTCATTAATGCAGATAAAACTACTGGATTTATCCTTCAGTTGTTTTTAGTACACATTGCAACAAAAGCTTTGCTGTGTTGTACGTGTATGGTTTTTGAATGTTGTTAGCATTAGCTATAGTTCAGTTTTTGTTAGATTAATGCATTATTGTAAAGCTGTGGTGGTCTGTCACTCATCTGTGTGTATGTGTAGGGATGGTTTTTTTTGGTGGGTGATTTTTGGGTTTGGGGTTTTTTGTTTGTTTGGGGTTCTTGGGGGTTGTTTTGTGTTTTGTTTGGTTTTTTGTGTTTGGTTTTTTTTTGTTTATTTGGGTTTTTTTGGTTTTGACATGTGTTAATGCTCTAGGATTAGTCAATCTCTTCTCTGCTGCAGCAGTACTTATTTGACCCAGGGGAGATGAGAGGAATTTCAGGAGGGGTATTGTACAGATTCTGAATACTAGTGATTTGTGCTAGTATATTCCCCTCAAAATAGATGGCTTCCAGCCTTGATTGAAGTGAGAAGTGATTTCTGACCGATGACATGATGATTTGATGTCTGAACCTGGATTGGTCAGGGGGAGGATAAGTCTCTGTGAAGGTTGAAATTTTGTCATGAATCCAGGTTAAAATCTTCAGCAAAGTATTGTAAAATGAGTGGTACAACTGAACAATTCAGCTGCTAATCTAACAACACTGCTTTGCTTCTCAGCAAAGTTCAGGTTTACCCTTTTTGTACTGAAACATTTTGAATTGTGCATAGATTTTAACAACTCTTTGTTCCTATGAAAAGCCTTGTACATGCCATATTATCAGACTTTCCTTTTGGAATGCTTCCATACAAGCTTCTGTGTTTTACTTTCACAATGACAGATAAACCAGAGCGGTAGAATTGGAAGTTTAAATTATTTTTATCCAAATTATTTTGAAGGTACTCTGCCAACAGGTATGCTAAGCAAGTATATTCCAGTATTGTGTGAGTTTGCATCAGTTTGGACATCTAAATTATAGCTTTGTTATAACACTGGTAGAAATTTATTCTAGATATACAAATATCAATACTATAAATTTACATCTCTTCTCCCTGTATCCTGGGGAATGTCCTTTGCAGTCCTGGTGGCTGCATCTGATTTCATGTTGAAATCACAGGCATTTATCTGATGTGTAAGAAATTTCTGGAAACTGTCAATTTAAAGTTATTATAGTAGATATGCATATTTAAAACTTTGGAACTGAGTTAGCAGCATAGCAGCTGAAGTCAGTGCATGTGCTTTTTCTGTGTAGCTTTCTCAGATGATTTCTATTCTGGTCTAACTTGAGTGAAATAATTTAAAATCAAAGTGCCTAGGTTTGGTATTTCATTTTAGTATATTCAATATGGTTTTCTAAGTCTCTGCATTTGAGTTTCAGATCCCACCAGAGGATAAAACCTGATAATATTTCTGGTTTTGGAGAGTCTTTTGTTGTAGAATGCTTTCTAGCTTTTGGTTAAGCAAATTTTCTTCCCAAGTCAATAGAAATCATTTGTGCTGAGGTGGGGAGCCGAGCTGGGAGGAGGGGAGAAAAAGATCAATATAAGCTTTAAAATATTTTGTTGTTTTTAGTTCAGAACAAAGTGATTTTAGACCATATTGTACCCAGACGCCTGGTGAAAGAGCTGTTCGTTGCAGTGACTAGTTTCCTGTGACTTGGCTCTTAAGGTATTTTTCTAAGAGCAAGGTGACACTGCCATGAGAAGATGTGTCAGGTTTGGCAATAGTTAGAATCACTGGGAGAGGCTTAGCAGAAAGCTCAAGGTCAAACTGTTTCTTTGAACTGATTTCTTTTTCCCTTCCTAGGGAAGCGATCCTTGTAAAGAGAGGTTGAGGCTTTCCTGGGGTTGCATGGGGGAGGATAGATTTTTCTGCTTTTTTAGATAATTAGAGACCTTTAGTTTTCAAAGTTCGCACCCTGCAGCTTTCAGGAGCATTGATTTTCACTGGGAAAAAAATCTGGAGGGAAAGAGAAAGCAGAAGAGACTGCATTATACTTCATTTATGAGAACTTGAGTTAAAATCACAGATGTAGTGAAAATGTGCACAGTGAACCTGGTATTAAAATTTTAAGTTCATTTTCCTCAGAAAACCAGTCTGCTACTGGGTGGTTTTAGCAGTGTTCAGTCAGCAGAGTGCTGGCCATGAAACAGCAATGACCTTGCCAGTGCAGGGATATTTCTTGAGCAGTATTTGAGGACTCTTGTTCAAATCCTTCCCTCTCTGTGATTGTGCTCAGGTAGTGACTTTTTATTATTTTCTTTTCCCCTTTCGGAGCTTGGTGCTGCATTTTTAAAAGGGAAAATGTAAATGAAGAAAGTAGAAGAGATATCTTTTGGACACCTCATTTAAAAAATATTACTTCAAATGCAAAGACTGAAATTAAGCATGTTAATCTTTTCTTAGACACAAGATTTCCTCACTCTGCCAGTATAACAGTGGAACTGTTCCCAATATAACTGTCTGCATAAAAGGAGGAGGTGATACTGCGAGCATTTGTTTTGGTCTGGAAAATGTTTTGCACAAATGTAATTAAAATACCTTTATGATTAAAGAACTGAGTAACACTTGTTATTCTATTAACTACCCTCTTCACTTAAAAAAAATTCTGAGTAGCTGTTTATGGAGTCATCTCAGTAAGAAGTCTGGGTGGTTTCTGCCTTGCTGGTCAGGATTCGTGAATGATTTTTTTAGTACATGTTGCAAGATTATCTTTTTTTAAAGTATTGATGAAAAATAATCAGCTACTGATTTTTTATTTTTTTTTTAAAGTAGAATACTATACTAACTCCGTAACATAATAGACAACATGGAGGTTGCTTATTGGTGAGGTGACCAGAGGAAATATCAAATAAGTAATCACAGTGTCCTACAACATAGCACTTTTAGCAGTTGGTTTGGAGAATTCTCACTTGTTGGCAAACAAGTGTTTGGAAGCAGATGAGGTCTTTGCCCCATGCTCTTTTTGGCTAGTAGGAAGCTGTTGCCATTTCTTTTTCACCCATGGGGGAGAGAGAAATAAAGGGTCTCAGTTGTAGATGTGGATATGTAGTTCTGGGTTTCCATGTTGAAACATGATGTTCTTCACGTGGAGATTATTAACACACTTTCAAAATGTAGCATAGAGAAAAACTGCAGCATTTACTGTCAGGGGTTGCTCTGGGGTGACAGATCCAGGATCTGTGGGTGGGGATCTGGATCAGGCCTGGTGAGGGGAGCAGGGGTCAGATCCAGCCCGGGATGGATGGGCAAGGTTATGGGGATGGGGAGATGGGCCAGCACAGGGGTGCCTGGCTTGATGGAGTTCATGGTCAAGCAGGACTGGAGATGGCATCCTGAATCCTCACTGGTGCAGGTACTTATGTCCGCAGGGGCTGCTATGGGGCCATGGGCAGATCTGGGGTAGCCCCAGGGGCAGGCAGGCCCATTAGGGCCCCTGAGTGCGCTCAGGTGCTAATTTTACAAATTGACATCTCAATTTCTGCCAGTGCTAATGGAAATGTAACTTAACAGGCAGTATTAACGCTGGAGAAAACACAGCCATTAGCTGTCCCAATGCCTGCAAACTGTACACCACACAAGCTTAAGAGGAGTTTTAGGAACTGGGGCCAATTCTGTATAGTATCATTTTATCCATTATGGAAATTATTGACAGTAAACGTGCCCGCTGGCTTTCAAATAAGCACAGTCTTGTTGTAACTGTCTCTTTTCTCTGAAGCAATTATAGACTCTCAGAACATTCTACAGTAACATTTCAGAGAAGAGCAGTCTTTAGAAGACATCTAAATGAGCCATCCTGTGTAGATCAATGACTCTAGTCCCTTTGGTAGCTCTGGCAATGACTGTGCTCTGTGTGGACTAGAGATTTTTTTTTTGCTGCTCAAGTAACAGAGCTTACAGCTGGATTCAAGCTGTGCCGAGTTTGGGTAGAAGTGGTTTGTGTGCTCTTATTCTCTCAGAACGTGCTAAGTGCTAAGCCTATTCACTTCAACTTGTATTGCAAGTTGAAAAATGTGTTATGGTGCCTTTTCAGGTATGAATGTTTATGTGCTAAAGGTTACAACCTTTAGATAATTTTTGCTATCTTCTGAAACTGTGTGTATCTCTTAATAGCATCATTCTAGTCTGGATACATCACTAATTTCTGAACATAAGAACACTGACTAAAATAACAGGGGAGGGGACGGGACCTTAATTTAGCCATTTTAAATTGGTACTTCTTCCTACTATGAGCTCCACAGTTTCTCCTAAAACCTAAGCTATGGAATTATTGGAAGCTTTATTGAACTCTGTGATTCATCTGATAGACACTAAGAGCTTGTATTATTAAAAGCCCTGGGTTGTCTCTTCCTAATATTGCTGTGCTTAAGTAGAATGGTATCTTGTCTGTCATGTATTGCACAGAGCAGGATGTAGACACACTCTATGCTTCTTCCTGAGCAGCACGAAAACAACCTAAATGTCTGAAATCCTGGTTTAGGAAAGAATTGACTGGTCTTACCGATCTACAAGGCAGAAACTGTCTGGGGGAATATCATCTGAGAGATTAAAATCTGTCCTTTAAAGAACAGAGGCATCCCAGTGCACTTAGTTGAAGTCTGCTTTAGGTCTCTCAGGTTGTCTAAGAAAAAAAAAAACCAAAACCAAAAACCAGTCCATTAATTATTGTACAAAATGTAAAACAAGAGTAGTAAAAATAAATTGACTACATTTAAAACAAAAACAAAAAAAGCTAGTCTAATGTTATAATAATATCAATATCTGGTTTAAAAAGAGCAAAACTGACCTTTCCAGTTCTAGATATATTCCAGATACACTTTGTCACTAGTTTGAGTTGCAAAGACAATAACTATTTCTTGTTATTCTCTTCTTGAACTCCTTCTTGTCACTGGAGAGATTTGCATCTTCCTTCAGTGTTCTCCAAATTATTGTAGGTGTCACTGTGCAATGTATCCTTTTTCATCTATTTATTCCTTTATCCCATCTCACTCCACTGTATCATGGCCCTAAACTGTGTGCATGATAGTAAAGTTTGGCTGTTGATTTACTCCTCGTTCCCTCCTTGCTGGCACACTGAACTCTCTCCTTTTGAATCCCACTGCCAATATAGTTCAAGATCTGCATTGTTTGGCTGAAATATTCTAATTACAGAAGGGTTGACGGTCACAGATTTGCCTGTTTGCAGTCCTTCTGTTTGTAGCTCTGACAGGGGATTGTCCTGCTGGATGTGTATTCCTTTGGTCCCGTGCTTGTGCAGGCATCATTCACTTAATTTCCCTATCCTCAAAGGAAACTATATCAGATTATAAAAAAACATGAAGAGATTAGATGGTGGGGTGGAGGGAAGGTAACATTAATCTGCCTGCTCTCCCTAGTCTGCTTCATGTTCAAGGGCATTTTGCCTCTGCAGAATCCCTGTCAGCCCTCAGGACAAGAATGTTTTGCTGCACTAAGACCATGATCTGCTTTACTGCCTACAGCAGACCTATGTAAAAGCTGCATAACATGACCAGTGTGGGAGCTATGGGCAGTGTTTTTTCCAGATGAGTGTGTATCCTGAGCAAGATGATCAACTCTTACAGCTCCAGACTTTGTTGCTGATAGTAGGACGAGCATTTCCAGCATACCATGTTAAGATGGATCTTAATTTTGTGCACACAACCTTATTCTGGTTTTTCATCAGTGTAGCTCGTCAGCCTTTGTTGCTGTAACACATGGCAGTTCTTGGGGAAGAGGTAAGTTTTTTGCTCTAGGCTTGGGTAATGTAATTTGTTGTTCTAATTTTCTTTTTATGAATTGATAGATAAAATTTCATCACTACTCTTGCCTATTTTTGTTTTGGCTCTGGAAATGCGGTATGTATAAGATGTCTTTAGAAATTTAATACATGTAAATAATTCTGCTAGGTAGTAATGTGGTGCACCTGTCTTTCACCTTACAAGTGTAGGATCACTGAGGAACCCAATGAGAAAGCATTTATGGTGCTCCAAAAAGCCTGATATAAGTGTTCTGTGCATCGACTCCACATATTAGCTGTCAGCAGACTTTGGTTTGGGGTTATTTTGGATTTTATTTTTTTAAGTTGCTGTTTGTAGTGCATATTTGCTGAGAGATAGCACTCTTATCACAGGATGTTGTGGGTATTAATTTACAAGGGTTGAAAGGGATACGAGCTGTGGGTCAGGAATTCCCTTGACTGAAAACTGTTTTGAAACGTAGATTATGCTAGACAAGTACAGTGTTACACTGTCTTCTCACTGTCATTGCTATAGCCAGTTTTGGCACCTGTCAGAGACAAGATCTTGGGCTAGGCAGCTCTTTGTTCACTTGTCTATACTAAACCAGAGCACTTTTTATGTTAAGTTCTTAGGATATTCAGGGTAACCATAGATGATATGCAAAATGATATTCCCAATTCTAAATAAGTTAACAAAGTTTTATATAAAATCATCCCACAGTGAAGCAGGCATTCTTTCCTATGATATTTGAAGTCGTTAAAGGTGAATATTATAGCTTTTGAGGAAGCTTAGGGAGTGTTAAAGTAATATAAAAGCAGGGGACCTTTTGGCCTCAGAGCCATTGGAGAGGTAATTACTGTAATTGAACACTGGTTCCTTTCAGCACAGCTTGATGCATATAGTGTATATTTTGCTTAATATTTGTATGGAACCTGTAATCTTAAGTAACGCATGCTGATCTTTGGTGCACATAGGCTAACAGGCTGTTTGAAAAGAAACAATTTGACATACTTCATGGTTGGAGGGATGCAGTGTGACAGCAAAAATAAAGATGGATCAGAATCGTTGATCACTACCATTAGGAAAGTGTTGATGAAGGCCCTTTCCATACTTTATAAACACTCAGTGGATCCGAAACTTCTCTTTTAACATTTCTGACCAGTAATTTAGATGAGTAATTCAAGTCTAGCTCTTGCTTTTTTCTATCTTTCTCACGTAATGCTGACAGCACTTGTTTCACATGGAGAAGAAAGACAGAAGAAAAAGCAAAGATACCTACTTCAGTCATTATTACTTGTGTTGATGAGTAACTTTTCGTACTACACAGAGTTGCTTTGGCCACAGTATTGTAGATGTTGGCCCAGGTGTAGAAGTTTCCTTGTTTCCTTTCCCTAAACAGATTACTGATGGTGAGGCAGTGAAGAGACATCTGTGTCCTGACAGCTGTCTTGGTAGTCATTCATTTGGTTGAAGAACTCAGCTTTCTGTACTTGAGTTTGAGCATGCAGTCACAAAGTTTAGGGCTGGCTTCTTTCTCCATACCAGGCTTCTTGGGAGATCTGTCCTGATATCTCAGTCTTTCAAGGGTAATGCTCATCAGAGGGCTTGAGTGTTGATTTTGATCCACTTCCTGACCTTCACATACATCAGAGGTCCTTCAAAGGGAAATTAAGTCCGATTTGTCAGAAAGTTGAGATATCTGTAGACACTTTAAAATGTCTGAGTTCAGTTTTGCTCATCTTCCCACAAGAGAATCATAGGGACGGATTCTACAAAGCGTATAAAGAGAGCATATGGTCTAAAAGATAATCTCTTGGCACCACTTTTACTTACTCTTGCAATTCAGTAGTGAGGGATAATCTTTTGGCCTTCAGTTCCCCTTCTGTCTTCCCAATGAATGATGGAGACTAAAGAAGAAAGAACAAGGCATAGATCTAAGCTGATTTCCCAAGAGGTATGTACTCAAAGATGGTTTTTTTGTGTGTTCTTTGTCTTTTTGTTTTTCCCTTCTTCAGGGTGAAAAGCCACCTATCTAAATTGAGGGATAAAATTGCAACACTCTGCATGAGTAGCTATTCCTCAGGGTGGGGTTTTAAGTACTATGACTGTATGCTTATGAGGGCTACAAGTATAGCTGCCTCAGAAAAGCTGTAGTTGCTTCTGTTTTTCATGTTGTTTGGGAAGCTGGAACTGAAGGAAGAAGGCTTTCTTGCCACTCATGAAAAAGCTAAAATAATACCTGTCTGTTTCCACAAAGTACCTGTACCACTACTTCTGTCCCTTATGTCTGTATCAGTAGCACAGCTTCTGCAGATTACAATTTTTCATTCCTGGTCCCATCTGCCTGTGACTAAAGGGAGAAGACCTGATACAGAAAAAGAAGTGAACTCTTGCTTTCTACATATTTACTAGCCTACCCTCCTGTCTGCTCCATCTCCCAGACACAAGCACAGTCTTCCCTATATTTTGTGAGGCTATGAAATTTATCAGTCCTAGTATCTGTACTCATGAAATATTTGACTGTCTGAAGAGGGTTTCTTCCTTGTTTTTAGCTTGGAGATGTTTGTTCTCTTTCTTGTTAACCCTTCACAGACTGCAAATCAAAAATGTAACTTCAGCTTCCATGTCTGTACATTAAAAAACCCCTCAAACCTAAACTTTTGTCATCAGCCAAAGACCAATGAAGACAAAAGCCTGGAATGTCACGTATCATTGTGCCCTTTCTTTCACAAGTGATATAACACTGGTACTCAATTTATGATTTCTACTCTTTTTACATAAGAAACCAAACCACTTCAGTAGGAGCAAGATAACAGCTGTGTCGGGCTGTCATGCCAACAGTTTTCCGAGTCCTGTCTTCCATTGCAGAGGTTTATCTTTGAAAGTGATACATAGGCACGGAAATAAGACACTCTGGCAAATCCTAGATCTTAGTGCCAGAGCATGAAATTTTGCAGAAAGCTTGAGGCTGACCAGAATCAATCAATTTGTTTGTGAGCCTTTTTTGGTTTTAATTTTTTTTTTGTTCTTTCTGTCAGAATCCAGAAGGGAATATGATATGAGTGGCAAGTCTGAAGCAGTCCACAAAGCAAACCAAGGAGTATCGCTTTGCAGCAGCTTCTGGTATAACTCCAGACTGTAGACTAAACTATATGGCTCCTAACCCACCCTTTCTGGAGCTGATCCTGGCAGTTAGTCAGGAACTTTAAGTGTGGGAATAGGCAGCTGACTATAGTTTCAGACAAAAGGAGGGGAATAGGCATTGTTCAGGGAGGGAAACTGGTGGAGCTGTACAAGAATCTCACTACAAAGATGCCAGTGGAGTAGAAGCCATGCAATATGGGTGCTGGATCATAATGATGTAGGATCTTTGAGTGTCTTTGAATAAAGCCAAAGGAGATGCTGTTGTTAAATCCCCACTCACTGTCCGCATCTTTTGCAGTACATAGGTGAATTTATTAATTTAGGCTGTTAGCTTTTATTAGCCCAATATAAATAATTTTCATTTGGTCTGAAAAAATATTTATAAATAGGCAAAAGTCTTTTCAGGTTATAGAAATATTAAAGTCAGTGTTTAAAAAAATCTAAGATGGAAACGTGTTCTGCTGATTATCATCTCCAGAGGGAGAAAAAGAACTATATGCTCTTTATGCAATACATGACTTGTGATGAACAACAGACATGGTGTAATAAGTGCCTGGATGGAGTACGCAGCCTGTTTTAGTAGAAGCTGATCTTGGAAGGATGTTAACTGAAAATAGTCATTAAAGACAAAACAGAAACAAAACTATAGCTTTTAGGGAAGCCATCTGGGAATTATAATTTCATTCATAAGTATGTTTCAGTGAATGGGTGTTCACATTAATCCTCTCCAGTAATTTCTCAATACTGTATCATATTACCCTACTGGCAGAAGTCGAGGTCCTAAATTTCATCCATTTTTAAGAGATTCACCTGTTTAGATGACATATAATCCTTAGCCATGTGATTCAGGAGTAGTAAAATAATTTGGGAACTGGGTATATAACAGAAAATGTGTAATATCCCCTGAATCTTAGAAGACCACTGCCATAGCTCATGAATAACTGCTGTGTTCCCACTATGATAACCAATGTTCCTGTCAGGCTTTGCATGAAGAAATCAAAATATATATAGCCTATTGCAGTTGAAAAAAATCAGCATCTTTCTTGGACTAGGTAGCACCACCAAGGAGAAGATTCACACCAAGGCTTACAGGGTGAATAACATAGGGAAGAACTCTCAGAATATCCTTGTGCATTGTAAGCCATCTTGATGTTTTGTTTTTTTTTTTTCTTGTACCTAGTACCAGTTATAAAGCACCTTGTGGTCTCTTCAAGTGTCAGGACTCATCCGAACGGGTGATAAACGGTGTCTCGCAGATTGGAAAGGTTGCTGCTATGTGTCTTCACATACCTCTCCAGAGCCAGATAAAATAGGGGAAGGGAGCAGCAGCAGTAATATTCATGCGTTTTTACTGAGAAGGCTCTGGCTCACAGTGCCGATAAGCATGAGCAGGATTTTCAGCGTACTTCTTTCTTCATTAGGGAGTGTTAAGTTATCAAATTCAGACCTGTTCATAGTGACTCAAAATAGATACCTTTATGAAATGATGATTGCTTTCATGAACTTTATAGCGAAGCTACCAAACCTGGTTTATTCTCCTGTTGGTGTCAAAGGAATACTGTGAATATATTATGTCTAGTACCTTAGTACTTGGATATCTTGGTTCTATTATTACATTAAATACATTCTTTCTTACTCTCATTACAGTGATTACTTTAAATAGGACTATGTTTAGCCTAAAAGAATCTGATTAAAAGGTTGGTACACCCTGTTGGAAACACTTTTGGCAATGTTACCTATGTATGCATTACCTATGTGGATTTGTAGCTGATGCTTACATTGAGTTTGGTCCTGAAGTAAAACATTATCATCATTTGTTGAGTTGGAGTTTTTCTTGGATGAGACCCAGAATGATACTTGTACTTTGGAAACATCCTCCTAATGGCTATAACCACGAATTTCCTCACTGTATTTGATATTTATTTTTGCTTTCAAGTATAAACATTAAGATCATCAGTACTCTTACAAAATGAAAGTGAGGAAATCATATGTTCTGTAATGAGATCTGCTTGTTAAATTGCCGTGGTGTAATGAAAACATTAATATGTGCATTTTCCAAATTATTTATGCTGGTCACTTGGTGACAAATTTGAGCAAGTGTCTTTTTCAATGGCCAGAGGAACATAGGAACACCTAATTCTTAATTCTAAGATGTCCATATTTAAGAGTAATTATGTTTCACATTATGGAGTTGAAGATGCCATGAAAATCCTTTTTTGATAACTCTCCTTATATCATTACAGTAAAAAATAGGCAAAGTCTCTATACTGAATTTATCTTTTTCTTTTCTTTTTTTCTTTGATCTAGCAAGATACACTTGCTTGGTCAACATAGAGAATGCTTCCAGGTTTATAAATGTAATTTTCTATCAGAAGTTGTCATTGTATTAAACTGAAGACCTGTTGTGCCTGTTGTCTGTGATAAGAGACTCTAAGGGAAAAGCAGCATGTAGACATGACACGGAGTTATGGTTATAAAAGTAGTATCTGCAGATTTATTTCTAGGGGTGCTTGTTATTAGTGTAAAATTGTGACCGTTACTGTTATGATGAAAAAGTGCCATCCTTTTAATGGATCTGCCCACATTTTTAAAAGGCATAGAAATAAAAAAAAATATTTAAAACCATAGTAAAAATATATGTAGTTTACAGTTGTGGTAGGATAGGATTCTAGTCTGTTGTCTTGTGAAACTACAGCTGCTGACAAAGACTTCCAAGCGGAAAGTATGTGGTACTGTGAATTTGCCAACACTATTTGCATGAGAAAAAAATGAACTTTTTCCCTCAGGGCTTCAGGGGTTTTCTGAAAATTTGGCATTTCTTCTGCTAAAATGTTAATGAACATTAGTAGCTCATTTCCGTTCATCTCCCTTGGGGAAATGAGACTTTTGCAGGCAAACCATCTCTGGATGCAGGTAGTGGGTTGCAGGTGATAACTTCAAAATCAGTTGTCCAGCTTAAGCCAGTTTTAACAGAAAGATGAGTTTATAGTGATTGTAGTACTTTAGGCTTTGGAAGAGGGAGAGTCAAATCCAAAGCTTCAGTTTGAACACAGTAATATTAGATGTTGGAGAATTTGCATGGGAAAGAGCTGGTGTAAATGCCTCATGCTGTATTGAAACATTTACCAGTAGTTTTCTTCTTCTGAAGCTTGTAAATAAAAAGTTAGCAAATATATATCAAAGCAACATCAACAACTTCTGTTTTGTTTCTGTGGCTGATCTCTTTCTAGGAAAACTCACGCTTGCACAGGAAGCCAGCAGTAGATCTGCAAGCAGAATATTGTTCTGCCTAGTTTCTTTTGGAACATAACTTTCTTTGTAACATTGCTCCCAGTGTTTGTAAACATTACTCCTATTGTTGGTAGACTGAGGGGAAAAAAATAAAGAGCTTATTTTTTAAAATGCTTATTTTACTTGTAGCTCGTTTGATAAATTCAAGCCCAAAAGCACATTTTACCTTCGTATCATCTTTTAAAATTTCCTAACAAAGTGTGTCTGCAGCATCTTGGGAGTCTTGTGCCAGCCTTTGAGTAGGTCCATTCCAGAGTGTGCACTGGTCCCCGCAGATTGCTCTGCCCTGTCCTCCATGCCTTTTGGTTCCTTTCAACAGGGAAGAAATTTACAGGCAAATCCCACATTCCTGCGTTTCACACCTCTGATGTAGTCTGTGAATGCTGTCCCTTGAGTTGACCTTCATCATCATGAGAAGATCACAGAATCACAGAGTGTTAGGGGTTGAAAGGGACCTTGGACGTCTTCGAGTTCAACCCCCCTGCCCGGGCAGGATCATATAATCTACCCTACAACCTAATCTACCCTAACACTACCCTACAACCTAATCTACCCTAACACAGGTTACTCAGGAATGCATCCAGACGAGTTTTGAAAATCTCCAGAGAAGGAGACTCCACAACCTCTCTGGGCAGCCTGTTCCGGTGCTCTGTGACCCTTACTGTAGAGAAGTTCCTCCTCATGTTAAGGTGGAACCTCTTGTGCTCCAGTTTATATCCATTCCTCCTAGTCCTATCACAAGGCACGAGTGAGAAGATGATCTTTTTATGAGTATTTGACTCAATTCATAATGTCTTTTGTAGTGACTTACAAATGTATGAAGTAATTTTTTCTTCTTGCAGCTACTACCATATTCACATCTGTACCTCCCTTAATTGTGTCAGATGCAGAAATATCTCGTAGTAGAATGAGCACCACATTTTTCAGTGTCACTGCAGCCCTATCCATCAAGAACTTTATCCATCATTTAACTGTATTAACCTTGAGCGATTTCACTAGTTCAGCAGAACACAAAACCAGTTCTGTCTCTCTTCTTCAAATGTAGAAACAGATCAAATACATAGGCAAATAAGCACAGAGCTAGCCCATCATATATTTCTACCTAGAGTAATATTTATTGGATTTCAATATTGATTTCTGTTCATTAGACTGAGTTTTACCATGGGCAACAAAAAAGTCATATTCTTCGGGACTGCTGTTGATCTCAAACATATTTCCAGAATCCATCACAATACTCATGCTAATCATATTAAAATTATTAAATAAGAGAACTTCTGTAGCATATATTTCTTTGATAACATCCAAAGCTTGTTAAATCCATACAGAAAGCAGTAAAGTCTCCACCAGCTTGTCTTTCACTTCGAATGCATTTCTTAGGATTGAATCAATGATACTTTCAGCTCCAGCATCATCTGGCCACATCAAATTTACATGAAATTTCGAAGAAAAATTCATGAAACCTTCTGGATATTAGATGAATCAGTGACTCTTCCTTTCATAAAAGACAGAAATGCATTATTTGAGGCACAGATTTAGGGGAAAGAATCAAAATTTCATAAAGATTTGAAGGGGGTGAAGGGAGTGGTACTGGTAGCATCTGTCTTACGGTCCCAGAAGTGTTGTTACCTTATGACACAGGTCATCTTAATCTGGTTAGAAACTATATAATCATTTGAAAGAATTCTGTCTCTTTGTAAAAATGTGTTGCTGAACACTCTGTATTATTTGAAAAGCTTGTTTGTAAAAATCTAAGAAAGCCATTAACAGGACTTTTTGAGCCTTATGAGCTCTATTTTAAAGGCTTTAGTTCTTAATTTTATCCAGCTTTGATGTAATTATATCTGCAAAAATGTTACATACCAAGTCCCTAGCTCCACTGTTCCAATTAAAACAAACAGATCTAATTCAGCTGTGGCCTTCAAATTCATCAAGAATGGTGCAAGATGTGATTATTGCACAATACTGTAGCTAGACAAAGTAGTGAATGACAAATTTCTTTCATGTACACATAGGTGTACCAATGCTTGTGTCACAACTCATGACTGTTAAGCTCCTGGGGTTAGAGCAGGAAACTTTTGCTGTCTCTGCCGTGCTATAATTGCTGCTGCTTGTTAGATACAATGCGGAACAGCCGTAGTAAAAAATCAGGTCTGTTAGAAGTGCTTGGATCTTGTACAAAGACGCTTTTAAGTAATCTATAATAGTAGTTGTCTATTTTTATTCCAAGCACTACAAATACTTGTACTGTTTTTCTTTGCAACATACCTCCTCTGTATCTTCTGCCTTTGGCTGTGCTGGAGAAGATGTTTTTTACGCAAAATGATTTTCATTTCCTATTTGCAGCTAGTGTTAAAAAAGTAGAACCTCGTATTTGCCATTTAAATAAAAGCACTGAACGGAATAAATAATTGAATTAAAAATGGAGAGTTATCTATGCATCAAATTTGTTTAGTAATTTGTCTTCGCAGTGCCACTGTGTACATATTTCTTTTCTTCATGACAGTTGCTTAATCTGTTTCGACAGCTACTTAATTTTACAAGCTAAGATATAGGGCTGAGCATCTATTAGAAAGTATTTCTTGTGAGGCACTTGCCTAAGGCTAGTTTCTTATTTAAATGATGAGCCCTCTAAAGCACAGCAGATAAGTAAATGTACCTGGGTGTGTTTGAAATATTACGCCTGTCTCTGTTACTAGTCAGAGAATGGCATAGAAATGAAAATCCGTGTTAATATGGAGTTCTTGTTTCCCTCTTTTCTTTCAAAGAGGAACTACTAACTATTCTTTGTTCTTTCCTCCTTTTGCTTTTACTATCTCTTTTCCTTTTGGGATGCTGTTATTTTATCTATCTCTGTATGCATTAGAAATGTCAATGATTTTAAAAACTACACTGTTTATGCTATACTGCATGATCAGAGATGGGCTGTTGAGTAATCCTAGCTGAGAATTTGAAAGAAAGAGGAATCAGCAGCCTCTCCTCTTATTGTCTTTATCCTGAGCAGGAAAATGAAATGAAAAGTCTGAAGTAGTGCTCAAGTGTTCAAATGTAACAAGAGTGAAGGGTGCAGCGGCTGAAGGATAGCACTGTGGCATGCAGTCCAGCTCTCGGCTGCCTCTTATGTCCAGCCTAGGCCACCCAAGCTTCTCTCAGCATCTCTCTCTGCAGCTAAAACTAAAGCCATTTAAACAGGGCGAGTTGCTCCATGTGCCAGGAGGAGATTAAATTATTTTGTATTCTGTTGATGTTCTAACCTCCCACTGTTACAAGAATTTTTAGTATTTTTTTGGTGCTCAAGAGGAACCAGAATTGTGTTGATCCCATTCTAGGAAAAAAAAAAACAACCAACCAACAAACCTCAAAAAAAGTGGGTTATTTTTTTTGCTTGTTGTCTGTATTAAATTCACAAGCACCTGCAATATCTGTAAGACAGCAAAAGATCTGGTGGGTTAAGAGACAGTGTTGAACGATACCTCTGAATTCTATGTTTATGAAGGATTAATGACTAAAATGTTTACAGGAAGAAACTGCTTTTCGAAGAAGCATGGGGTTTTCTATCAATACATCTTGAGTCTAGGTAAAAATAAAAAAATGTGTGTGGTGGAAAGATGGAATGGCTGACAGAAAATTTTTTCTGTTTATAACTTACCTCCTAAAAGGAAAAAAGATAACAATTTCTTTAAAAAAAAAAAATTTTTTTTAGACTATTCATTTTTACTTTCTTGCAGGTGACAGTTAAAAAGCCATCTTATTTCCTACTGAAATGTTTTATTCCCTTTCAGTTTGCTTTCTGCAGTCTTAAAATGACAAAGCTATTCCTAGTCCTGTCCTTGTGGCATTTAAACAAAATTGAACAAAATGTGTATACTTTCTGAACAGAAGCTACAAGAAAGGACAGCCATGAGGAGAAGTGTGTTTGTGTAAAATTGTTTGAGCTATGATATTGCTTGGCGTAATCAAATGCAGATGATGCATTTAAAGAAAAATGCTAAAGGGAGCCACGAAGACTAGAGAATAACTGAAAAAAGAAAGGGCAGATGGGGAAAAAAAACTAAAACAAAACAGGAAGGAATCTAAGAGGTTGATTGTGGTGGGACGTGTGACAACAATAATGAAAAAAATACAAAACAGAGCACTATGTGCAGGAGTGGACAAGAAAAGAGAAAGTAATAGAGATTAAGGGAACAACAGAAAAGCTGGAATGAAAGAGCAACAGAAAGATGAAGAAAAAAAACCAAACGATTTTAGATAAGATGAAAAGGAGCTTTAGGAGGCTAAATTATAGAATTACAGAATTACTGAGGCTGGAACAGACCTCTGAGATCAAGTCCAGCCTATGACCCAACACCACTACATCAGCTAGACCATGGCACTGCGTGCCACATCCAGTCTTTAAACACATCCAGGGACAGTGATCCCACCACCTCCCGGGCAGTCCATTCCCATGTTTGATCAATAATTAAATAAAATTATTTAAATAATTTTATAAATAATTAAATAATAAGAAAATAAAATCCAGAGTTGAGTTAAGCTGTTGCCTTTGGCAGTTGATGCTCAGAACTGTTGATGCTCAGAACTGTTGAACATTGCATGTTTTCTCAAATACAGTGTTAATCTGGTGGTGCTAATATGACCCTGTAAAAACTGTTGTTTTCGGGGAAGACACCATGAAAGTAACTCCATGGACAACTCTAGCAATTTTTAGTTTTAATCAATAAAAGGCTAAAAGCAATTAATGGAAATGCTCTGTTACGAACTTGCTGGTAAAAATTCCTTTTACAATGATGTTTCTAGGGATACATCCCCTATGCGTTTTTAAAATTCCCAGAACTGGTAGAGTTCCCACAACTTCCCTCGAGCAATTATTTCATAATTTAAGAAAACTGTGAAGATAACTTCTGAGTTTAGTCTTGGTCTTTAACCACCTTAATTGCACATCCATGGGCTAAAGTAAAGCAACTCTTTCAGTATTAGCTTTTATCTCTTATAAGACTGTTTTAGTCTCTTCATGAGCTGTTGCTTAGCTGAACTGCATATGTATTTAAAACTTTTGGCTATTTCCTTCACATCCCAGGTCATCTTGTAGTTCCCCTGTGGTTCTTTTCTGGCCTCTCCACAGCTTTTTCCTTCTTTCCTCTATACTATGCAAAATTGAGAGGCATGATTTTTATGTGGGTGCCATGGTGTGTTACTGTGATAGAAACAATTACTATTGTATCTTCATCTGCATTGTCTCTAACTTGGGATGTTTAAAGTGAAAATCAGAATTAAGCATAGGTAATCAAGATGTGATCTCCTTTGGGTATTTATTTTTATGGGGGTGTTGTGGAATTTTTGTTTGATTTTGTTTTGTTTGTTTTGGTTTTGTTTGTTCGCTGGTGGGGTTTTTTTGTTTTGTTTTTTTGTTTTGTTTTTTCACCTTTTGAAATTTTTTTTTTTTTCAGTCTCTGTCAGGATGGAAGCTTTCCCCTCTGCCCCCCAGATATGTGCTTGGACACTCCCTTGTGGCAATGCTGATGAAATGGAGGACACATCCCCTGTAGGCCTCAAATGCTTGCAGACAGCTGGACAAGCTGGCGAGCTTTCACAGCAAGTGGGTGGGTCACAGAGTCCTGATCCCTCAGGATCTGGCAGCTTCTCGGCCCTCTGCTTCCAGACTAGAGCATATGGACAGGGAGGGTCCAAAGAGGTAGGAACGAGGCAGAAGGCAAGGACAGATCAAAAGCTTAATTAACTAAATGAGCATTTTTAGTGAACTGCAGTTAAAGGTCTGAAATCCCCTCCATGCCCCAAGCTAGATGCAGTTTGCTGTGCTGAACTGTTACAATTTAATTACAGGCATGTCCACCATAAGTATCCAAGTAAGATGCTTCAGTGCCCATCCATGGAAAAGAAATTGGTACATATTTGGAGGAATTCACCATAAGTAGATAGGGATTGTTGGACAGAAAACCTCATTTGTGGACTGCTATCAAATATTCTACTTAAAGTGCAGTAACTAAACCTTAGTTACTTCAAGTTTACAATTAATTTTGTACAGTAGGATTTTTGTATCTTGTCAAGAGTCCTGCACTGGACAGTGTTGCATGGCTTCCCGTGGTGATTTTGGATTTGGTTTCTATGACCATGCAAGCCTCCCCTAATTCCAGTTCTAGTTCTTCAGTAATACAGTTGCAGAAATGCTTCTTGTTATTTTAAATTCAACTCCAGTGTTGCTGTGTTCTAAAAGAGACTAAATTACCACATCTGGGTAACAAGGGACACAAGTAGGTCATTGCTACCTGAATAACCTGATTTTGTCTGTACTAAGCCCAGACATAAGATCTATCCTTGTCCTCAGCACTGGCTGCCACAGGTGTTTAAGAAGGCTTTTGGGGATAAGATAGTCAGGTTGTAATACTTCTCCATAATACTTTGACACCTTCCAGCATGTCACAACTCACAGGTTTCATAAATTATAGGAGATGACTTGATATTCAGTACCTGTCAATGGATTTTTCTTCCTTAAATTTGTCCAGTCATATCTGAACTGAGGTAAGCATCACAAGTTTTTGGGGAAGGAGTAACATAGCTTAACTGCAAAATGTGTGGAGACATAGCTTCTGTTCAAACCTGCCACCTTTACATGCCCCTTAATCTTGTAGAGAAAGGCAGAGAACAAGCATTACTAATTAATTTATGATTCCAGATTTCTTAGATTTCTTTCCTGTCTCACTCTAGTTTTATCTTTTCCAGGTTCAAGAGTCCCAGTATATACAGTCTGTGTCCTCTTCTGTAATGCTTCCTATTCTGCTTTATTTCATTTTGAGTTAGTCTACCTAATGGGCTTTGAATTCATTCCCCCAGCACTTCCTAACAGTTGTGTTTGTTGAGTTTCTTTCTCTGAAATCTGAACCCTGGGATCTCGTTCCTCAGTGGTGATAACTATTTCAGAGCCAACCACAGCGTACTTTTTTCTTTTCCTCACATATATCACTTCATTTAACTCTGTATCTGATTCTGTCTTTCTTACCACTCAGTGTCTTTAAGTTCTTCTATAACATAGAGTGGGCCTTTGCCTTTACTCCATGGAATAGTTTATATTCTCCAGCACTATTTTAACTCCTCTGTTCATTCCAGATAAAACTTACCCCATTCCTGGTTTTTTTTTTTTCCTGTTGTTGTTGGGTTTTTTTTTTTTTTGTTTTTTTGTTGGTATTTGTTGTTGCTGCTGTTGTTGTTTTGGTGTGTGTTTGTTTTGGTTTGTTTTTCTTTTTTGCTCGTTTAGCTGTAAACATGCAAGAGAAAGTAAAATTGAGGACTCTGAGTCTCGGAACAGGCTTCCTAAAGCCCCATGCGAATTTCATTCAAGCCCGTGGATAAACCTTGACAGCTCTAGAGATACCAGCTTTATCTTCTCCTATCACTGATAGGCAATTATTCCATCTGCCTGCCTAAGAGAAATTATCTGCCTAAAAAAAAGCACAGCAAATACAAGAGGAGATACTGCAAGGGTGATTAGCAAGAGAGGTGTTAACATCAGAAAGCACAGAAGAGGCAGCACAGAAGTACCAGCAGAGGTAGAAAGAAATGGGGAAATGGCAGCCAGGGTAACAGCATATCGGTCAGCTGAAGTTTTTCCTCCACCATTCACTGAGCTGGCAGTGATACTATTTTTCACAACATGTCTTTGTGAGATTGACATTTTAGGAGCTCAGATGCTAAAGAGGCTGTGGCTTTTTCTGCTCAGCTATGATAGCGATAGTTATCTTACAAGAAATAGCAAGTGTTTCTAATGAGTTACTTCATTTGAACTGAGAGTTTATAGCTTAGTGTCTGTAAATTTGTTGTCCAGCCCCTGATATTTTTAGAGGAAGTTATTATTGGTATTGTAAACACCTTAAATTTGATCCTTTAAAATCACTTGAAAGACATTCACTTAACAACATTCTACTTCATGTTTGCTCTAACTTGTTTTCCACTTTCAGACTCTAGGTACAGCTCATTAAACACACCTGTAGCAATACAACTAAATATTATGTCACTCAAGATGCATCTCCGTGGCATTAAATTAGTTCTCAAGCCCTACAGGGTTTTCTCTATTGACAAAATAGCCACAAATGTGCTTTTTGCCAGAAGCTCTGCTGGTTACAGGTTGCTTACCAAATGGACACTGTGTACGGGGCAGAATAATTTCAAAAAACAAATGATCTGTGGCATTGGAATAAGAAATTTTCATATACTTGTTTCCCATTCACAAAGAGCAACTGAATACTTTTAGCCCAGGTATTATTTATGTATTTTACTTTTCTAAAGGACCGGCAGGAAGATTTCTACTGAAGGGAAATAACCATTTAAAGCAATGTTCAGTTTAACAGTTACCTTACTGGTTTGATTAATCATTGAACTTTTAAATGTTCACTTTGAGGGTAAGTTTAAGTCCTTTTGCTTCTAAAAATAGCCATTGATATGTACTCTGCTTTAGTAACTGTTATTAATTATGTAGCCTGTGTACAGTTTTGAATGACTGAGGTTATATTTGGCCAAATAAAAAATTGGTTTATAAATTGGTAAAGACTCCTATCTCTCTAACCAAAAGGAAGCCAAACACTGTGTGAACTTGGAATATGCAAAGGGTAGTGGATTGACTTATCTGACAGTTTAAGAGGGGGTCTATCATCAGTTATAGCATCTGTACTTTATGTGTAATTGAAAGTATTGTTAGCATGGGAAAACAGTGTAGAACATTCTACATCTCCACTCAAGGTCTATTTTTTCTGTAAGCTTAAATGTTTGAGATTTTTCTTTTGTTTCTTTTATTTTTCCCTAAACTAGTCAAAACTAATTTAATGTGAAAAAGAATGATTAACAAATTAAATATAAGAAAATTACCAGGTTGTCATTTTGGTGAAGATGTCTCATACTTGTGGCACAAAGCCTTAGGGTCTAGAAGGGCAAGCTCTGTTGTTGTTCAAGCTATTCTGATAATCTTTTCTTGACAAATCCTGGTGGTTCTGTTTATCATTTTTGCTTTCTTCTATTAGAATCTGAACATTTCTAATTCCGCAAACTCTGACAGCTACTTTTTTATCACTTGCAATAATCCTGGGAATATATAAAAAACAGTATATCATGAAAAGATTGATTACTTGAGTTAATAATCTAAGAAAACTTCAGCAAAGCTTTTAAAACCTGTTAGTTAATCTTACGTGCTGAAGAGATGTAAGAGTATTTGAGGTCCTTAACCAGGGCAGTAGTTTAGCATCCAGGGTGCAATATACAATAACATTTGCTTGATATCTTGATATTATTGTAGATTTAGCAGTATTTACTCATTCTTCAAAATAGATTATATCTGTCTTATTCAGTGATGCCTTTAAAATTAGTAAATTCAACTGTACTAATTACACCTTCACTTTTTAATAGCCAAAATCCTGCCCTGTCTGCAGCTGTCTTTTCTAAAACCAGAAGAAAACAAATACCCAGTTTACCTAACAAAGACTTGTCTTCACTAAGACTGCTGGCAACAGCCAAGTGTATTATCAGAATATGGCATTAAGACTTTGCACGAGGTGATGTGCAGCCAAGGTACCACATTTACAGGTAGCATTTAGCTCCCAAAAGCCAACTCCCAACTGTGTGTTCTCTTTCTGAGGCCTGACTAAGCAGCTTGGGATATTACAAAGGCTCTGCTGTGTGTTTTAATTTGCATTCTCCTTTTTATTACATTGACTAATCAGGGGAATTTCTTAGCCCAGTTCTTACAACCCTGTATGATCATGTTTGGCCACATAGATAAAACATTCTCTCATTTGCCTGATTACTGAATGAAAACAATGCTCTTAGAAAGCTAAAACACTAATCTAACAGTCTTTTTCTGCCTGTCTGTCTTCCCTTTTTTCTCGAGAACCCAATTATCCAAATGCTCACCTCATTTTTCCACTTTTTCACTTTGGTGAAATCTTTTGATGGCACAGACAGAACTACTTGGCTTGATTCTCAGTTTCAAAACCAAGTGGAAATACTGAATGTGCATTTGGTAGAGATGGGGTTTGCTGTGGCTGGAGATGGCAGTCCTTGGCAATTGCCCCTTCCTCATGTTGTGCCTGGGGAATAGGGCATTCCAGGCAAGGAGAAGGAGATGAAGCCACTGAGGGAATAGAGAAAGGGAAAGGACAAGAGGTAATGGGAGTAAGTTGGAGCACAAGAGGTTTAGGGTAAACATTAGGAAAAACTTTTTCACAGTGAGGGTGACAGAGCACTGGTATGGGCTGCCCAGGGGGGTTGTGGAGTCTCCTTCTCTGGAAGTGTTCAAGACCCGCCTGGACACGTTCCTGTGTGACTTGATCTAGGTGATCCTGCTCTGGCAGGGGGGTTGGACTAGATGATCTTTCTAGGTCCCTTTCAACCCCTAACATTCTATGATTCTGTGATAGGTAGAGCAGTGGTTTACTGTAGAGAAAGTCTTGGCAATTGAGGGCAATTTTTTTGGGTGTCTGAAGGCCTGCCACTGTGGAGTGACTTTTGTGCCTGGCTGGTCTCTGTAGTTTATTCCCAGGCCACATGCTAGCAGGTAGGAAAACCTGACTCTGAATTACTTCTTCGTGCTCAAAACATGAACTACCCTAAGCAGAAAAATAAATAATTGATTTCACTTAAAATTAAGTAAAATAATAGGTCTGTATATTGCTATTGGAGGAAATAAAGTTATATCAAAGTGTTACCAAATCTGCAGAAATGCAGCTATAGTAGTTGACTCGCTGAAATGTATGAGTGCCTGATAATGTCTCAAAAGAAACTCCTGGCCTCTTAATTTTCCTCAGGGATGGATAAAAGAATGTAGAGCACAAGTTCAGGCCTGAATACTCATGCTGAGTTTTAAATGAAATCTGTATTGATAGATTCAGGCTTTGATATTTCATATCAAGTGTTTGATATCTCTGTAATGAAAACAGAAATTATTGCTTTAGGTTCTGATAATGAGTGAAGCTCAGAAATCAGTTATCAGTCAAAAGAAAGTCAAATTCAAGGATGACACATGTAAACCAACCAAGCGTCTTAGTTTAGTAAGATTTTCATAAAGCATAATGGATAAACTTACAGCAATGACTACTAACTCAGTTTTGAGAGATGGGGAAATACCATTTGAATATGCACAGGGTTTTTTTTTTTTTCCCAAGTTGTGTGGAAAATGGGAATTTTTTCGTAAATTTTTATGGAAATAGAAATCATCTGTGAGTTTAATCTGTGCCCAACAAATAATTAAGTTAAAATATTGGCGAATATGAGAACATTTAAATATCTATGTGAATAGATATGAGAATTTTTCAAAATAGTGGTTAAAAGGATTTAACCTAAATGCAACATAAAAGCAGTACTTTATTTGGAACGTTTTTTTTCTGATATTTCACCAGAAAATGTAAAAGACACTTGCATTCCCATTGAGCTGTGTAGTTACAGCAACTGGCTGAGCAAGTAGACAAACAAGAGTGCACTGCGGAGATGTGTCAGTCACAGCCTGGGGTTACGGAATCTAACCCCATTTACAAACCCGCATCGTCCGCGTGCTCCCAGTGCCATTATGAACAATTCACTTAGTTTCCTTATACAGTCATCTAAACACTGTTCCAAGCAGTGTGAACTGTCTTCATAGATGGATGAATGTGCATTCTGATGTATTCTATTGATTCTGTGAATCCGTCTGTTTGAATTAAACCAGGGACTATCAACTACAGGCCAAGTGGCCATCAGAGAGCAAGGGAGAATGGCTGGTAATTTCAGAAAGACAAAGTAGAGTTATTCTTGGACTATTCTATCACCAACAGACAGTCAACGTGAAGCATTTTTGTACTCACTTGTATGTTCTTATTTTTTACGTGGGCTTGCTACATTTATTTCTTTGCTCTATCAACTTACCTGTTACTAGTTCCCTTGCTTGCACATTCATGCTTCCTGAATTAAAGTAAAGGATCACAGTGCCCTGATTTGTTTCAAATCATCATGTATTTGGAATAACTACAGTGCACTCTAGAAGGGTTAACTACAGAATTATAGCATCATTTTTTGTTTTCCTCTGCTTTTTGCTTTCTCTTGACTTTTAATATGGCATTAAAGAGCTGATTTGGAACAAAATGCACATTTTACCAGCCTAACATCTTTCACTTTGTACACTTACTGCCTCTCACAGTGGGTTTTCAATTCTAAGTAGGGCATCTTTACACTGCTGAAATACAAATGCTTCTGTATGTATTCTAGATGAGTGGGAAAGTGTATTGCTGTACCACACCAGAACACCCCTTAATAGCACTGTTAAGAATCATTTCCTGAGGATGTTTCCTAATAGCTATAAAGATCTATTCTTTACCCTTAGCTTCACCTACATTCAAAATCTTTTTGCTATGACTTGTATGGTACAGTGTCTGATATTATTAACACTTTTGAAAAAGAAGTTGTTCTAAGAAGCCAAATGTATAATTTTGTATTCATGGCTTTTAACAGAACCAGCCTGTTTTTCTGATCTTGCTTTCTCTGTATATCATCTGAGCTTGTCTGGAAAACTAATTTTGTGTCTTGGTCAGAACAGTAAATTCTAATTTTCGCTTGGTATGCATAAACTCTAGTTTTCATTAATTCTTGTTAAAACATTTTTAGGGAGGTGAGGTGGTGGTTTGTGTCTGGATTTGCCCTGTTTTTTGTTTTTTATTTTCCTTAGGGTGTTTTGAATTGTGGAGAACTTTGTAATAGCTGGGACATGATAGGATGATTTTTAAATTTAATTACATTTAAATGATAGAAATGCTCACAGCAGTTCAGGAGTTGGGAACTCATTACAGGGTGGGCAGTCAGTGCTGCGTTCAGGACACTGAGACAGTCATAATTTAAAAGTGAATTTATTGAAACTTAGTCACTTGACTGTGAGTTTCTGGTAAGAAATTAATTTGATAAGCACATGGTACAGTTCTGCCATTGATCAATCTCTATGTATGTTCGCAAAGTTAAGTCTTTCCCAAGACAGCTTGGAAATCTTTTCCACATGCTGATTCTTGCAAGTCAATCCTCTTAAATCACATGGATAGCTTGCAGAATCAAGGTCTTGGTTTTCTGTTTCACTTTTATTGCTTTTAATTATAAACTGTATATGGTGACAAGTAAATCAGTAAATAAAAGGCAACACATCTTAGAGTTGTCTTAAGCTGCTTATATTTCTGTTATTTTGCATAAACCTGGCTTGCTTACTTTTTATTCAAGATGAAATAATGTTTGTGTTTCTAAAAGAAAACTTAGAGGACTGTGGGAGGCATTTAACCATTGGTGAATAGTGAATGGATTTTCACAACTTATGGGTTTTAAATTGAAGTAGTTGGCAATTTTATAGAACTCCACACTTCAAAGCACTAGCAGATGTGATAGCCAAGGCTGCCATGGCACAGCCCTGCTCATCTTACAAACTATGCCATCAAGCATTTTGTATGATAGCTTTCTTTACATACATATTGAAAAATTAATTTACAGTTGTCAAAATAAATGATACAATCATCCAAATAAATGACACAGCTAGTAAATTAGAGAGAGTGACTATGTTTTTTTAGGGAGAGATTTGAAAAAGTCATTTACTAACGATTCACTTGTGCAATTGCATGATGGCCTGTCAAACCACCTGACTTTAAAAATTACTCATTAAAATGTAGAGTTATGTCAAGTGGATCTCAGTTAACTGTATTCCCTAATGTTTTTATTTCAGTCTCTGAGTTTCTACAGTGTGTAATAGAGATGTTTGCTGCCTTCCGTATGGCTAGCAGCAACATCTGACAAGTCCTGTTTCTTCACTAGTGCCTTGAATATTTCCAGATATAACATTTAGTTCCTTCCCAGTTTTGACTGGCTTAATGCAGAGGATGTTGTGACTATACTCTTGCTGTGATGGTCTTCGGGGTTTTTTTCCCTTTACCGAGTGAAATTTTGCAAATCTGTATTGCGCAAGTATTCTTCTTTTCTGATTTTATCATAAAATTTAATTACAAGTGTGAATAATTAAGAGCAGGATGTCAGGCTAGATTTCCACTTAAAAGGTATGCCCAGTAATCATGCTGATCTTGGATGATAAAGAAGATAAATTACTGTACTCATCCTGGCTACTGTTGGAGATGCTGCTAGAAGGAACAGCAAAAAAAAAGTGCAGAGCAATTAATTAATTGCTCTCTATATGTTCCACTGCTAGCTCTCATGCTCTTTTTAATAGATTGGAGTGTTATTATCTTCTCTGAAGCTTTTATGAACTCTTTTGAGTATTTAAGCACTTTTGAAAAATTGCTTAACAAATATCATCTGTGGCACTCAAATCCACTACAGTTTTTTCTCCTCCCAGGTTGTGTGAGACTAATAAATCACACAGGGAAGAAAAAATGGCTATTAGTCTTTTTCATCCCCAACAGATGTGGTATCTTACATGTGACAGTGGTTGGGTACAATTTTACCTGTCAATTTAAATCCATATGCAAACATTAATATTGAAAACATGGATCATACACAGGGCCTACAGACTACACCTACAAGTGATTGGTGCATTTGAAAATAACATTTCATACTCTTAAGTACACCTCTGAGGAATGAGGGTATCAGTTTTAGTAGAAAGGACTTAAAAATGGTGCAGGAAATTGAGGAAACACTAACCAGCGGTGTGGATCTCGGTTCAAGGCTGGCCACCAGCCTGTGCAGAAGTGCCAAACTGAACTGCTGCTGCTGCCTCAGAGGTGTTGGTGGGACCACAAGGTTTGCCGGAGTCAGGGTGATGGTTAACTGAGAGTGTGCTTGTGTGCACACGCTCCTCAGCAGTGCAGTCCTTCCTTCATTGCATGGTGAATCACAGAATGTTAAGGGTTGGAGGGAACCGCAAAAGATCATCTAGTCCAACTCCTTCTAGCAGAGCAGGATCACCTAGATCAGGTCACACAGGAACGTGTCCAGGTGGGTTTTGACTGTCTCCAGAAAAGGAGACTCTACAACTTCCCTGGGCAGCCTGTTCCAGTGTTCGGTCACCCTTGCCATTAAAAAAGAAACACCTGCCTCTTTGCTGGTAATGATAGTGGAAAGGGATAGAAATGTCTTAGAGAACTGAACAAAATTCTCAGCATCTGTGGTAGGTACTTTTCAGCACTGTCTTCCCTCACCCTTGGGCTGGTAGTCATGCTTCTTGCATCTCTTGGTAGTAATGTGACACACTTTTAACTCAGTTTCTTAATACAGTTGGAGCCCTTTGGTCTTCATCCAGATATTTTTATTCATGAAGGCATAGATTACTATCATTTATTAATTATTATAGTATGGCAGATAAGCCCTAACCAAAATTATGTCCCCATTATAGTAGGTGGTGATTCAGCACAAAACCAGAATGTTGTTCTGCCAAATAGTTTTATAGTTCTTACTCTTCTGTTTTATAGAAGAGAGTTAAAGGCAGGGCATGAAGATATGTCTCTTCCAATGTCACACAGGAAAACTGTGACAGAATCTGGAATTTAAGACCTTATTAATCTTAGACCACTGCCTTAACCAGAACAGCATTTTCTTTCCTTGCAGTAGTTAAGGTTATTTACTTAGCATAGCATAGCTTCCTCCCTCGATTGGTAAGATACGCTATTGAACTATGGTATAATAATGCCATAAATCTAAAACAATTAACAGTGTATTCACCAGGGCAGAGACTTTGTGAGTTTAATATTTAGAGGATGTAAAGACTATTTATTTTTGCTTTAAAGTAAAAATGTGTGTGCACGTTATGGCAAATATTTTATTTGCATGTGTTTTCCTTTTCCCCTAAAGGAATAAACCAATTACTCCTCTCAAACAGAGCATGACATACTGGAGTAAATGTTAACAAAAAAAAAATAGCCAAAGTTAAAATAAGTAGTTAAGGTAAAAAAAAAAAGAACAAAACAAAAGTCCTCTCTGAATTCAGGAAATTTGAAGTTAGACTGTAACATGTCAAGAAGAAAATTACAATAGAAATTTTCTGTGTTATAAATGCTGCTGCTCTGTAAGCAAGGATTATGTAGATCTTTCTACTTCACTAGGATTCATTCGCCCTTGATATTATGGGATTCCCTAAAACCTGAATGTGGGTATACCCTTCTCTACGTGTCTGAAAAACAGTACTGTGGCAGTGCAGGGGGAAAGAAAGAAACCTAAGCAAAATAATATTGATTTTTATTACTTGTAATTTATATGTAGAAGAGGAGGAAGATGAGATAAATTATGTTTCTCAGGCCTTGTATTTACTATGCTCCATGAGCACCTGTTTTGCAGAGACCCAAGCAATATAAACACATAGCGATTCAAATCCAGCACTCGGCCCTGTAAGGTGATAATGGATTCTGGGGTCCAGTGACTCTCCATGGTCCAGCATCACCTGGGCTTATGTTGCAGGGCTTCACTACAAAAAGAGAGATCCTCTCTGCCAAGGCCAGAAGAGGGGTATAATCCTCTTCAGCAGATCATGGGTTCAGAAATGCCAATTGCAAAAGATTCAAGTACTTATACAGGTTTAGAGTCTCTAGCTTCTGTAGCTCTGGCATTAAGGCCTTTGTCAGTGGCCACCAGTATGACAGCTGGAGTTCAGTTCCCCCTAAACCTCCATCTCTTTACTACCACACATTTATTCCAGAATTTGTGATATATTTGATGTTTCTAAATATTGCTTTGTGACATATTTGATGTCTTTTAATCTTTATGCTTCCAGAGAGGTTTTTTTGTAGGAAACTAATAGCAATTATTCCATTGTTGTTAAGTTGGACAAAGTCTTGTGTGCTGTGGACTGCATTATAAAAAGTGGCCTTGGTTTAAAGCATCTGGGATTTTAGCTGGTATCAGTGGATGTTAATAAGGAAGCTGTGTCTTCAAAATTGCGATGTTAACTAAGCAGTTAACTGATTTGTTGCAAATAGCAGCTAAATATCAGCAACTGTACAGAACAGTGGAGAGAAGGTCTGAACTTATCAAATTTGTAACTATGTGTTTTGTGAACAGTGTTCCTAGAATTATGGAAAGTTTTGGCTTGGAAGGGACACCTAAAGGTCCATAAAAGTCCAGCCTGCTGCAGCGAGCAGGGACATCTTTAACTAGATTGGGTTGCTCAGATCCCTGTCCAGCCTGACCTTGAGTGTTTCCAGGAGTTTAGAGTCTCTGCAGTTCATTATGTCCAAACTTCACTACCTTCACCAAGTTTTCAAGTCAAAAAGGTCTGGTATTTAAAGACTAGGACTCTTTCTTTAAGGGTGAGCCATAGAAGTAAAGAATACTCTGTCAGAATTTTGACCGGAAACAAAAATATCACCTCTCCAAGAAAATTTATTTTGGAACACTTTTTATGTTCCTGCTAAACTTTGCTTGGCTGGTATTTCCAGACTGGTTTTCCTCTTGTTCTTTACTGGTCAGCATGCAGTGCCATGGGAAGGGCTGTTACGTACAGGGTGTCCGCAGTAAGAACATGCTTCTGGGGAAACTGAGTAAATGGAGAAAATATATCAAAGGAGCACTGCTTCCTAATGAAATAGAAAAGGGTTTGCAGACAAGTGGCATCAAGCTAGAAGAACTGAAGGTGTGAACATCCGTAGCTGGAAAGAGCACAGGGTGTGAAAAGGGAATACAAGTCACTGCCACAGCGTCCTAGTGGCTCCAAACATGTAGAAGGGACTTCCCAACACAGGGGTTTTGTGTTCATCCAGGAGCACTTCCTGAAGCAAGACCAACTTGCATCATTAGAGATAATATATGAGCTTTTGGGCACACAACTTTTCCAACGATGTCTAGTAAGAGATACTACCTCTCCCTGATAATTTGGCTCTTGTAGTTATGGTGGTCACAAGATACTACATTTAATGTAACAGTTTATATATTTCACTGTATCTGCATATTTAAGTCTACAAAGCCTTTCTGGCTCTTTGGTCCTGTATAATGTTCTTTCTCAAAAAAAAACCCACAACAGTTTCATCTTTCTGCCTTTAGTGTTTTCAGCCTTATTTCTATTCCAGGTTTTTCTCCATCTCCTCTGCTTGCCACTGTACTGACAGCTGGACCTCTGTGCTGTAGAGGGATGTCTGCACTTGCAGGGAGAAACCACAGAGTTCTCAAAGAGCACCTTATGGTAGTAAACCAAGGCACCAGGAATACCTCTAGCTGTTCTCAAAAGAGAGTGGAAGCTTGGGGGAGGGAAATCTCAAGGTTTAGGGCAGAAATTGTTCAATTCCTACTCATCAAAATAAATCTGACATCTTCGGAGTGGGTAGTAGCCAGAAGCCTGTAATTCTAAAATAAAGCGTAAGAAAAGCCTTTTTCTTGTTGACTTGACTGGACAGGCATCAGTACAGATGATTTTAAAGGCTCCTGTTTATTCCTTAATTTTAACCTGGAAGAAAGAATTACTGTGAAGAGGGCACTCCTGACCATCACTGTAAATGAAGACAGAGTCCACACTACCATTTTCACTTGTATTTGGACAGGAAATTAAGCAGTAACCAAAACTGTATTTGGGAGAGATGAAAATCGTTCATGTATAGTAGATAATGCAAATAAAACAAAATGTGCATTCCAGAATAATTTTTCCAGAGCAGTGTTACAGAGTCCTCTATATCAGGCTCTGATACTTATTTTGGGAACTCCTCTTGAATAGTCTGAAATTGTCCACTAACTCTATGGTCTAAACTGAAAAGGAAAGGCAGTTAGTGAAGGTGGATGCTTTTTGTGAAGGAAGCTGTAACAACATCTTGAGCAGAAAAGGCACAACACAAAGATCTTTGAGAACTGTACTGCTATTTTATCTCCTGATTTGTGGAGGAGTTTTTCTGCTTCAGCATGATGAAGAGGTGATTAAGGTAAGGTATAGTAGAGGTTTACAAAAGAATAAATGGATAGAAAGGAAAACGATTCCCTCATAAAAATTGATACAGAGTCAGTCAGGCATTTAGTAAAAGAAATAATTCCGGCAATACTTGGTATAGAACTTCAAAATTAATTTGTGTAGAACTAAATTGTAAAACTTTCTGCTATGGGATGTCATCCGTGTCAGGAGTAGAAATGAACTGCAAAGTGAGTGGACAGCTTCATTAAAAGAAACAAAAAGAGGCCTATTACCATCTCTTAAATGCAGTTTCCAGTTCACAAAGTCCCTAAGCACTGGATTGACAGAGTCTGGAAGGTAAGCCATGGCAGTATTGCATTATGCTCACCATGTTCCTAATTGCCACTGTCTGGCCAATGCCATCCTGGGGTGTATTAGAAGGTGTGTGGTTAGCAGGTCGAGAGAGGTTCTCCTCCCCCTCTACTCTGCCCTGGTGAGACCTCGCCTGGAATACTGTGTTCAGTTCTGGGCCCCTCAGTTCAAGGGCAGGGAACTGCTTGAAAGAGTCCAGCGCAGAGCCACAAAGATGATTAAGGGAGTGGAGCATCTCCCTTATCATGAAAGGCTGAGGGGGCTGGAGAAGAGGAGACTGAGGGGTGACCTCATTAATGTTTATAAATACATAAAGGGTGAGTGTCAGGAGGATGGAGCCAGGCTCTTCTCTTTTATGTCCAGTGATAGGACAAGGGGCAACAGGTGCAAGCCGGAGCATAAAACATTTTGCAGAAACACAAGGAGAAACTTTTTTACTGTGAGGGTGACGGAGCTCTGGAACAGGCTGCCCAGAGGGGTTGTGCAGTCTCCTTCTCTGGAGACATTTAAAACCCGCCTGGACACGTTCCTGGGTGACCTTCTCTAGGTGATCCTGCTCTGGCAGGGAGGTTGGACTAGATGATCTTTCGAGGTCCCTTCCAATCCCTGACATTCTGTGATTCTGTTTGTTGAAAGATTCTGACCTGATATAGTTTTCTCTACATCTTCTGAGTGCCTTTGTTGCATGTATCTATTCTTGAAATTAATACTAATAAATAAATAAATCTTTGAAATAGATAAATACAGATATTTGTGAGGTGGTTTATGAGAAGTAATTTTCAGGATATCTTTGGTGATATTTCAGACTCTTCATTCCATGGTCTTTTCATCTTAGGGTCCTGTTCCTTATTTGAATTAATATAGCCTAGATTAAATGGCTATGCTACTTAACTACTGTAAGCACAGAGAAAGAGGAGTCCTACTAACAAGCAGAGGAAAAATGTGAATGTTTTTATGTATAGCTGAATTCGTCTGCCTATATACAAGTTTAAAATGAAAAGTTTCCTGCTGTTAGCACCCAAACTTGTGATCTTTGCTTAGCTAAAATTGCTAGTGAAATCAGTCACTGAAGTTAGTGCAAGTTTTCATCTGCATATGGGCTGTAGGTTCCAGTTCATAATTATTAATGTATTCCAAAATGACTGTCATTATAGGTCCATTATGGAAAGACTGTACTCCATGGCTCTGCTTCTGATTTGAAGATAGGGTAAATTAGGCGTGAGGTCAGTGAAGTTACAGGAACATAAAATATGGGAGTAAAGTGTGTCCTACCATCTCTGAGCTGTGGAGGATCAACTTAGGAATGATCCTTCTCATGACTCAGTTGTGACAGTACATTTTGTGTAAAATGGCAGGAAAGCATTAATCATCAAGGCCTAATAACACTTTGATCTTGATTCATAGTCCACTGTCAGGTCTGCAGTTCAATTTAGGCCACAAGCTGCAGAGCTGTTTCTTTGTGAATTAAGCTCGAAGAGAAGAGAAGAGAAGAGAAGAGAAGAGAAGAGAAGAGAAGAGAAGAGAAGAGAAGAGAAGAGAAGAGAAGAGAAGAGAAGAGAAGAGAAGAAGAATGCACACACAGCATAACAATAATCTTTTCAACAATGTCTTTGAACTCTGAAAGTTACAGAAATTATTGATTTTTGTAAGATCCCTAAAGCATGCGTCCTGAAAATTAATTTAAGAACTTCCATTGATTCCCTTGGCCACTTGCAAAACTTAAGCCATTCTTCTGTGGAAGCTGGTGTTCCTTCAGGAGACCAGTGGGTTTAATGCATGTAAGGGCATCTGCCAAACCCTGTAGGGTTTTGTTATTCTAAAGTTTACATATAAGCTGATATACAGAGAAAGGCTAGCAAACCTCTTTGTTTTAAAAGGAAAGAAACACTGTAAAAATGTCTTGCAGTACCTCTTCAATCCTGCTTTTTAAATAAACATGTCCTAGTTTATTTCCAGAACAGGAATGGGTACAAGGAATGTGTATTTAGTAGATTAGGAAGCAGTAAGCTTTCCTTCTGCAGTTGCTTCAATGTGTAGTCCGATCCCTCATCAAGTTAAAATATGCTCTAACTTGTACAGTCAAATGTCTGAGTACTTCACTACTAACATGATCAAGACTTGTTCTATGACAGCAGGTGGCAAATTAGCTTTTAACAGTCTTGCCCGCTGAAAAAAAAGTAATTAGTTCTGCGCCTTTTTCAAAGCTTTTGTTTTAAGCTGCTGCTTTTCATGTTGCCTTTGTTACTTCCCAAACTTAATAGTCCTTTAGTTAACTGTAATCCATGATTGCCAGACTGCAGGCGGCCACTTGTTTGGACAACTAGAATGTAATATTTCTCAAGTAGGTATCCATTAAAAGGGATTTGTCTATCCAAATTTTGTTCTTTATAGGACATGAAGAGACATTACAGTTGAATTAAAGGAGAATGCTTGTTCTTCATAATAATCTCCCAATTATTTCAAAATTATATTTTTCTTCAAGGATACTTAAACATATATATATATAAAAAAAAAATCTCTAAACCTGCTAAGTCAGAGTTCAGGTGTGTATCTAGGAACCGTATCTGCAAGAATGAGTCACACCTGGTGAAAATCAAGATGAAGGAAAAAGGTATGGTGAATTTTAATTAAAAAACAATCTATTTATGCTGGTATAATTAGAAATATAGATAAATATATACCCTTACAGAAGAAATAAACCCCAAATTTCTCTGTTTGAAATCCACTATTTGCTAAAGTAGAGGGAATGAAAGTCTGGGATGTCTGAGTTACTATCTATTTATTCCAGTCTAAGCGAAATTCTCAGAAGTGTAACTGGGAATGTAACCCTTACATGGCCAACATCCAAGGAATGACACAGTGCAAGACCTTAGCAAAACTTTGAAGCTGTGCTATGTGTATTGTGAGTGATGGTTTTCAAAATCTGAAAATACTTCTCGTCATGAAGAAATGCTCCATTTTTTGCAGAAAAATTTTCACCAAGCATCAGTTAAGAACTTTTTATGACTGTAGGTAAATGTAGCTGACATGGCTGCTGTTAAAAAGATCCTTTTGTTAGGTACTGCTGACCTCTATTGGCTTATTTCCACTGTATGCTGATGTTCAGGCACTGCTGTTTTCTTCTCCCGGGAATTGTGTGTATGTATGTTTTAACTTAGGGAGTTTTGTAGCAGTGACAAAAACTTAAGTGTATGTGTTACTTGTCACACATGAGTATTTTCATTAAGGTACTTTCCAATCTCAAGTAAGTCAATGGAAAAGCCATTATGTTGAATTACTGATTTGATAGGGGCTTTGCATGTCTATGAGTTTACAAATATGCTTAAATGGTTTTGCTGAGGTGCAGCCCTAGATATACTAGACTATAAAAATGAAAATAAATGCTGTAGTTGCAGTTTTCCTTTGCCTTTGTTAGTCAAAAACTACTTTTGTTTTAGAAAGAATAATTTAGCAAATCATTAGACTGTAACATAGCTTAATTAGTTTTGAAGCCACAACATAAAATTTAAATTGGAGAAGATATTTCACTGTGCAAAATATTCTGTTGAGTCAATGCCATAATGTTATTTTCTGAGCCTTTGCCCTGTTCAGTTTTGAAATCCATTCCTAATACCTCACGCTATCTCTGATATTTGTACACAGGTGCATAATTTTATTTGTATTTGTAATAAAACTAATGTCTTGGAACAACTCTTAGCCTAAAGTCACCTGCACTCGTAAATGCAATTATTAAGGAGTTCTACTGACACCCAAACCACATTTTTTTAAGAGCAATATGCTGATGCCTTTTGGTCTTTGAGAAGTGGAATCTGTAGTGGAGATTTATTTTCCAAGTTTGCTTTATCAGAGAGACGGCCTATGGTTAGCTCTGTAACAATTAACACAGACCTGTGGAGTGCATGCAGTAACTAAAGTGACGGTCAGTGTGCACTTTCTAGATGAAGCTTTGGTTTGTATTTTTAAAAGGAAAAGTTGCTTTAAAAATTAATTTTTCAAAGTATTGGTAGGATTTTGCTGTTTAGATTACTGCACCGGAATTAGAGATCTTCATGACTTCACTGGCTTGAGAAGACAGTTCAAGGAAGTAAATGTCTAAGAAACAGTTTTTATGTCATGGCAGCATGCATAGGGGTTACAGGGGCACCTTCTAAGATCATGATTATTCTCCATGTGAACCTTCTATAATCACTCGTGCCAGTGGGAGCAGATGTAAGAAGCAGGTTTCAATGGCTACATGAGGTTCAACATTTTAAAGAATCAGGTCCAAAATAGTTTGGGATTTTCTTCTTTGATTCTCTCCAGGGAAACATAGGAAATAACACTGAGAGGATGAATAACGAAGCTTAGGAAATGCTTAGGGAATGCTGCATTCCTCTGGGTAAGATACATGACACATGCACAAAAAAGAGATCATCTTTCTTATTCTGTCTTGTAGCTGCCAGAGAAAGATGAGGAAGTTTCTAAACCATTGGGATTCCTTCAAATCTAAAACTATCTCATTGTCATGTAGTCCTAAAATAACCAGGGCCACTTTTTTGAAGAACAGAGAGGAAACTGCTGTTCGGGCTGTTCCCTACTGAAACTTCTTCTGTGAAGAAACATTTTAAAGGTCAGTTCCTTTAAAGCCAGCACTTCTTAGACAATGTCTGTTTCTAGAGAAATGTTTCATAGATCTTGGCTCTCCTAGTGATCATAACTTCGCTAGTGCTTACTAAGTCAGAAATATTCCATCGCATCAAGCTGGATTAAACTGTATCAAAATTCTTTATAGACTGTGATTATTAGTGTTCTTGTTATATACTGGAGATTTTTCCAGCCATGTACTCTTAGCCAGTGAAAAGTCTAATGATTGGATGTCATGGTTTAACCCCAGCCAGCAGCTAAGTCTCAGACACTTTCTCCCTCCTCCCCAGTGGGATGGGGGAGATGGTAGGAAGAATAAAGTGAGAAAACTTGTAGTCTGAGATAAAGGCAGTTTAATAGGTAAAGCAAAAGCTGTGCACACAAAAAAAAACAAGACAAGGAATTAATTTACCACTTCCCATTGTCAGGAAAGTGTTCAGCCATCTCCAGGAAAACTGGGCTCCATCAGGGATAATGGTTCCTTGGGAAGACAAACGCCGTAACTCCAAATGTGTCCCCCTTTCCTTCTTCCCCCCCCCCTTTGTATTCTGAAAACAATGCCATATGGTATGGAATATTGCTTTGGTCAGTTGGGGTCAACTGTCCCAGCTGTGTCCCCTCCCAACTTCTTGTGCACCCCTGGCCTACTTGTTAGGGGTGTGAGAAGCAGAAAAGGCCTTGACACTGTGGAAGCACTGCTCAGCGATTACTAAAACATCCCTTAATTACTAACAGTGTTTCCAGCACAAATTCAAAACATAGCCCCGTACCAGCTACTGTGAAGAAAATTAACTCTATCCCAGCCCAAACCAACACACTGGGCTATTTACAGTCAAGCCTAAGATTTAGGCTTTGGGCATGTACATACCCAGGATAATGAGGTAGCAGGGGTCAGAAAGATCTGGTGAAGGTGAGGTGATATGAAGTAGAACCAAGGGTCTAGCAAACAAAACATCCACGCAGGAGGTGGAGTCAGGCAGGAAGAGTAGGGACAGCTTTGAACAAGGCAGAGAATAATGCTGAAAGAGACATAGAACTTAGATCCAGATTGACATGAGCATCAGGAGAAAAAATTTAAGCAGTACTGTCTCTGTGCTGAGTTTGCTGCCTCTGCTTTGAAAAACCTACTCCTCGATGAAGAATGATAGCTACATCTCCAGTAATTGCTGCAGACACTGTGTAAAGTCTGTCTTTCTGGAGCTTTCTGGAAATAAATTTGAGATAAGAATGACTCCAGATTGTGGAAAGCTGTAGTGTAACAGCCTCTGTGAGCACAGTCTGGTGTGGCAACAAACACTACAGCAAATGGAGAAGTGCCACTGGAGAGGTAAATGGCATTCTTTTTTAATGGGCTGCATCCTTGGCTAACTAGTATCTGATGATTGAAATTTCCAGATATTTCAAGTGGTCTATTGAACTTTGCATTAACAGCTAGTGATATTTATTCAACAAATCATTGCAGATACAGATAGCCATATTTTATCATTATAAGAAGTTTCAAAGTGTCCTGTTTAATCTTACCTCATAATGCATTCCATGGCTTTTCTAGGCATATGCTAAAGATCTAAACACCATATGCTTGGAGGTTGGTTGTTTTGTTTTGTTTTGTTTTTCCAGAGGGAGTTTTATATTATTATGATTATAGTATTTTCTAAAAATAGATTATTTTTTAAAATTGCAGGAGAAATTGAGTATTTTCCCCTGGAAACATTATAAAACTAAAGCAAGAAAAAACACTCTTCCATGTCCTTTTCTTGTTTGAGTAATCAGCCTTGAAAAGCTTGAAATTGATAGAAAATGAAAGTCTGAAAGATTGTATTCTCAACTCAGACTGGTTTATCTCATTCCCATAAGAATTTTTCAAATTATATTTCTCTTTGTGTCCCTGCGAGTGTACTGTTTCTTAATGATCATGTCAGTACTGTTGGTTTCAAAATTAGATCAAACCCAGTACTGAAAAGTGTCATATAGGCTGGTAGAGGTCAGTTTGTCTGCAGGGAGATACCTTTTTCAAAAGACTCTACCCATACCTTACAGTGGTCTTTTGTGGAAAGTCAGTGAGCACGAGGCATCATAAAACAGTATGATGTTGTTAAGATAGAGCATTAGAAAGCTCTAATTGTAGTTTTTCTTCAAGCTTACATTCTTGTTCAGTGGTATTCCAGAAGTTTAGAAAAACTATTGTGCATTGAGTCTCTGTTTAGTCTTTGGCAGGAGTGTTTGATATTTTAGTCTTGTAGACAGCAGTTAGTGAATTGTGTTAATTAGCACTACGGCTATTGTGCCTCACTGGCAGCAAGAATATTTCTTAAGAAAAATGTCTTTTATAAGGTATTTTTTATACTTTTAATGTGTAAATTTATCCTCTTAAAATATTTATAATAGAGGGATTGTGTAACTACTCTATTCGAGATAGGTTTGTAAAGAGGATTGAGCCCTGTGCTATGCTCAGTGAGTAATTAGCCCACTGGTGAGAGGAGGCAGAAAGCTCTTTGTGTTTGGCTGTTCAACTGCCAGGAGCAACATGGTTCAGAGTAATGCAGTGTGAGGAAAAGTCCGCTGAGTTCTGCAGGATTCAGTCTTGTGCACTGGATTAAGTTTTGAGAGCACGTATCATAGCAGGAGACTTGCATGGGGTTAAGAATTTAGAAATTCTGTCCCTAAGAAACTGAATAAAAATCCCAAGTTCAAGTAATAAAAGTTGCCCTTTTCCAAGGTCATCATTCAGCACAGCACTAAACACTTCTAACATCTGTGTGGCAAAAGGCATGTAGCTCCACATTTTCTTCTTCAGATGAACTTGTAATCAAAGAGGTTTCCTGCCACAGCATTGCCCGTTGGATGGAGGGTACATGTGCTCTAGGAGAAGTTTCAGTGCTCTGTGTGATTGTACTTTGTGGCTGTAGGGGCTGTTTTCCCAGTGCTATGCAAAAGTCTACAAGAATCTGATGTTTTCTTGAAAAAGCTCTATTGTTCCAGGTGTAGATTTAGTAGACATTTGTTCTCAACACCTTCAGAGTGCACATGCCCTACATTCAGACAGTTCCTCCATCTTTCTTTATCTGATCATGGATTATTAAGTGATGACTGGAGAACAGTGGGTGGCACATACAGAAAGCAATTAATTATCATTAAAATTGCTGTTGTCAGAACATCCAGCTGAGTCAGTAAGAACATGTCAAAGTCAGTCTGTTTTGTCAGTGCCAGCAGACTAAATCTGTGCAAGTGAAATAGTTGATTGATAATATTCAGCCTGATGACCTGCTCTATATTAGAAAAAGTTTCCTGTGATTGAAACTTTACCATGTTAGCAATATTTGTAGCCTTAAATAAGAGACACTAGAGCCACAGGCTGTTTCAATGTCACATGAATTAGACTCCCTGAGAACACTTCCTTATGTCTATGGATCACAGGATTCTTTACTGTCTTCATGTATGTGAAATCGGGAAGTGTAAGTGGGAAAGTTTTAATGTCTGAGATACAAAAATAAGACAAAACTTTTTACCAATCATAGACAAAATATTCCCTTGTTTGGGGATTTTATTTGGCTTGCCAGACCACGCAATGTAGCCAGCTGTGTTGGCAAAGGGGAAGAAAATCTTGTGTCCCTATTAAATGGCAGCAGAGGTGGCGGCAGTAAGGCTGAGGTGCTCTGCCAGTCTTAGTCTATACTAAAAATACAAAAAGCTTGAATATTGAGAACAAACAGCTAACGGCTATTACAGTCTTATTTACTCATGTATTCCTACCACTGTTAATACAAAACTAAGAGAGAATATCTCAAGTTCGGATTTTGGTTCTCTTCACTTGTTGAGGAAGGAATCTACATTTTCTGAACTATACTATTGACTTTAGGTAGGTGACTCAATTTACTTTAGCTGGAATTTTTGAGATTGCGTGAATCACACGGTATGTAACGAAATTCAAAACAGTCATAATTTTGACTGTTGGTGATAAAGACTTGTCAATGCCTTGTAAAAGCTGGAAATGCAGAAGAATATAGTTGACTGAAACTAAACTAAAAGTTGATAGAAAATCGCATCTTTGGGTATAGAATCATAGAATCATCTAGGTTGGAAAAGACCTTCAAGATCACTGAGTTCAACCATTAACCCTACTCTACCATCTTCCATGACTGAGAGAGGAATACTGGCTATAATATTGAATTTTCTATTTAAACATTTCTTCTAGTCCTGTTTTCCTCTTCCACATTTTCTTCTGTTAAAAAAACAGATTTCTGCTTGAAGAGCATATTCGTCTACAGTCTTGGTAAAAAGGAATTAGGAAAAAAAAAAAAAAAGACTGCAGGAGGTTGTGTTTTGAAAAAAGCAGATAAAGGTAAACCATGCTGCTGATTCATGAAAGAGTGGTCACTATCTTGGATTAACTGTTCTTTAAAAGTCTTTGCTTGTTTTAACACAAATCAAGGTAATAGCTGCTTTCGGTGGATAGATAGGTCAGGATCAGCTTTTACTGTTATAAGCAATTTGCTGTTGTTTTTATTGTGCCACATTTAAATTCTTCAAATTATTGTTGTACCTGACCAGAAGTTCTGCTGGAGGTATTCTGTACTGTAAAATTCTGTTTTGAACTAATGAAGTATTTTGTATGAACATAGTTGATTTTTAAAGGGGAAATAAAGCATCCTTGCTTGTTGATGTTGAAATACTTTGCCTTGGAAGAAAAAATAACTCAAATTGGCTTTAAGTATGGCTAAAGGGTTTTATTATGACAATAATAATGGTTGTATCATGCTATTTTATAACAACAATTCATCTGCATTATAGAACATAAAAAGCCTTTTGAATGTGATTGAAAAATATAGCTTCAGAAAGACCTGTCTTATATTTTTCAAATAAAATTTTCACTCCTATGGCAATGTTGAAATGTTATGTTAATGGAAACTTACCTTCTTGCTTTGTCATATGCTCAGGGATTGTAGGTCCTCTACTGAGTCAGTGTATGCCCTAATTTTTTCCAAGATCGGGATGAAAGTTTAGGAAAATGTAGGATTTTATTGCAATAGTTGCTTCCTATTGACAATTAATACATCTTCTCTAAATAGGAAATTCACTCTGTTGCAACATAGTAGGGAGCTTATTCTATATAGTTGCTTATTGTCCTTAATTCACCCTTTAGAGATAAAAGATCTGTGTGTGTCTTGGTGCTGTAATTCTTTCTTGTTACAACTGCAGCAGAATCACAAAAAAAACCCCGACTTGAGCAGTTCAATACTATAGTGAGTTCTTGATCACTTTTTCTATTGAAGTGCTTTGCTATAACACCAGGCTACAGTGTTCAAGTTTCAGGTGCTCCTTTGACTCAGACGGGAACACTGAAGCAAATATTCATTGAAATGTTAATACTCCTCTTTTTTGCTTTAGAAACAGAAAGAAAATATTTATTTGAGGACTTTGTGTACAGATAGCAGACGTTCAGTATTTCTGGGATTTCTCACTTGGGAAACTCCAGTAGTGCTATAGGATATTTGTGTTTGCATTGTAGAATTGCTCCCATGCATTAAGTCAAAACCGACCACTGAGAGAAGGTTCTCATCTACAGTGCAACCAGCTAAAGCTGTTTGCAAATGATCCAAAACTGAGCAACCATTCAGCTAAAGAATCTTATTAATGTTAATATTAATTATTGTTAATATTTAAATATTTTAATATGTTAATATTAATTATTGGGGATCTTATTAATGTTTACAAATATCTGAAGAGTGCGTGTCAAGTAGTAGAGGCCAGTCTCTTCACTTGTGCCCTGTGACAGGACAAGAGGTAGCAAGGTGAAACACAGGAAGTTCCACCTCAACATGAGGAAAAACTTTTTTACTGTGAGAGTGACAGAGCCTGGAACAGGCTGCCCAGAGAGGCTGTGGAGTCTCCTTCTCTAGAGACTTTCAAGACCCACCTGGATCTGTTCCTGTGTAGCCTGCCCTGGGTGTTCTCTCATTGTCAGGGGAGTTGGACTCGGAATTACTGAGGCTGGGAAAGACCTCTGAGATCATCAAGTCCAGCCTGTGACCTAACACCACCACATCAGCTAGACCATGGCACAAAGTGCCACGTCCAGACTTTCTTTAAACACATCCAGGGACAGTGACTCCATCCACACCCTGGGCAGTCCATTCCAATGTCTGATCACCATCTCTGTCAGGAAGTGCTTCCTGATACACAACCTAAACCAACCTAAACTTCCCCTGACACAGCTTCAGGCCATGCCCTCTCATCCTGTCACTAGCTGCCTGGGAGAAGAGCCTGACCCCCACCTGACTACAACCTCCCTTCACGTAGTTGTAGAGAGTGAAAAGGCCCCCCCTGAGTCTCCTCTTCTCCAGGCTAAACAACCCCAGCTCCCTCAGCCTCTCCTCACAAGACTTTCCTTCCTGTCCCTTCCCCAGCCTTGTTGCTCTCCTCTGGACCCGCTCCAGCACCTCAATGTCCTTCTGGAAGTGAGGGGCACAGAACTGTACCCAGTACTCGAGGTGAGGCCTCACCAGTGCTGAGTGCAGGGGGAGAATCACATCCCTAGTCCTGCTGGCCACACTATTCCTGATACGAGCCAGGATGCCATTGGCCTTCTGGGCCACCTGAGCACACTGCTGGCTCATGTTCAACCGCTTGTCAACCAGCACTGCCAGGTCTCTCTCGACTGTGCTGCTCTCCAGCCACGCCTCCCCAGTCTGTAGTGCTGCATGGGGTTATTGTGGCCAAAGGGCAGGACCCTGCACTTGGTCCTCTTGAACTTCATCCTCTATGATCTCCAGAGGTCCCTTCCAACCCCTACCATTCAGTGATCCTATAAAGAAGAAAATATGCTATGAATTAAATCACAGAATCTACAAGTTAACAGCAGTACTTTACTTTTAAGCACAGGAAAGTAGTGCTTTTGTGCCGGTTGGGGGGTTGTCCTCACCCCCACTACTATCAGCTGATGTAAAGAGATGCACCCTCTTGTTCTGCGGTATATTGTGTAGCATCTCTAGAAATGTTCTGCTGTTCCTGTCTCACATGAACAGTGGGAGGTGGAATTACAGATCCTGAAGTGAGACAACCAAGGCAGCCAGGGATGATTGCACCCAAGTTGGGAACAGAAATCAGATCATGTGCTATCCCTCAGGTAATAATGGTTCTCACCTTGCAGAGAATTTGGTCTAGCAAACAGTCTGACAGAAAGTTGCCATAGTCCTTCTTATGTCCACTTGTTTGGTATTTCTACATGGAAATTCTCTGTGATGCAGTTAAATATTCTCTAATCCTTACTCTGACAGTACTTGCTATGCCAGGTGTACTTAGAAGTATGGGAGCTTTTTTTTTTTTTTCTGTTCAGGAACGGTGTGTGATTTAGGAAAAAGGAAGGAAAAAGTGTTTTAAGTCACCATTTGATCCCTTCAATAGTTATTTGCATCTAGTTTGAATTGTAGAGAAGTGGCTGTTTCCTTGGCAGTTTTCACAAAAGCTAGAACAGTTGCAATGAAAGGCTGTCTGTTAAGTGCTTTTATTCCTACAGGATTTCAGACATTTATGTTAAATTTTAAGATAAGAGTAGTTTTGCATGTTTGCTTTAACAGGCTTTTAATCTGTAATAATACTTAGCACTTTCCAGCTTCAAAATGCCTTAAAAATAATAATTCCACAAAACCCCAATGATACAGTAAGTATTTTCTTTGCCCAAGGCAATGAAGGGAGCTGCCATCAGCACTAGAATTAAAGTAAAAAGCAGAAGGGTATGTATGGAGAAGAATATTTTCAGGGAAAAAAACATCCTTTATTTCATCTAAACTCTTCTTTTTCCTTTGCCTTTCCCAAAGTAAACATTTAATCTGAAATGCTCAGAGCACTAGAACAAAACTAAGAGAGAAGATCGCAAGTTTTGATTTGTTCATGGATTTTCACCTGTTTGCTCGTGCTCATTGCACACAGAGACTTGATTCTCTTCTGTCTGACCTCAGTATCAGTCTTAAACAAGCAGACATAGGTAAATGTGTCTTTTGGGGAGGGAAGAGTGAAATCTAGTGCTTTAGCCTATTTAATGTACTGTAAACAATTCACCCTTTAGTGAAAAAGGCAGGATGTAAAAATGCAATTCAATATTCAGTGTCCTGAATTTTCAGTTTTTGTTTGTATCTACAGAGGGCAGCAAAGAGCTTCAGTTTAAAACCTGCAGCATGTAACCTCCAATATGTGGTTTGTCTTTGGTAATAGCTTTAAATAACACCATGAAAGTATTTTCAAAGTTCTCCTCAGTTTTCTGACTCCAAATATGACACTTTTGTTGGGGTAGCTTTAAGTTGTGAGACAGGATGATCAGAATTAACAACTTGACCACAACAAAAGATGTTAGCGAGTCAAGAGAAAGTCTCATAATCACAACCTAAACTCAGTTTATCAATCTCAGTGCCTCCAGGTAATTTAGAATATTAGAAGCAGGACATTTATCAAACCTTGGGAAACCTATTCATCGTGAATCCATTGTCCTGAAAGAGCAGACTGGGTGTGCACGCTAGACAGATTTAGCAGACATTAAACTGAAATTCACTGCTTTCATTGCTTTTCCAAAGGAAATCCTGCTCCCTCATGTACAGATACTGCAGGAGGCTGATATACTGCTGCCATAGGTGAGGAGTCTTCTGCAAAGTGAAGAAAGGAAGGTGGGCTTTGGGGTATTTGGAGAACAAATCCATAAACATCCTAATGGAAAGAGGAGAAAGAAAGTGGGTACTGGTCCACTTTCTAGTGCATACAGTGGTGCTGACTCCTTTGGAACAGAGGTGTAAGAACAGTAGGACTTCACTTTGAAGTCCAGACTATTACAGCATGTGAACTTTACCTCATACTGTTCATTCCCAGATGCCTGGCTTAAGTCCCAGTTTTCATACCGCGTGGTGTTAGTGGGAATTTTGCCACTAGTTTCACTGAGACGAGCATTTGAGATTAGCAGGAGTGTCCTCACTGTATTTTCTGTGTTCCTTTGTGTTCATCTACAGCACTGTTGCAATGTGTCACATTTAGCTACCTCTGGTTACTAGCTTGTACATTTTGTGGTGTGTAACTATGCCTGTCAGCCTGAATGAACTACAGGTTTATACCGGTTGTACTTTTCTTGTATTCTGGGACCTAAAAAGGACTTAATTTTTACTGTAGTGTACCACTCATACTTTGATTCTTTAGTGTAGATGGAATATGCCAAGTGCTGGCCCTGGCCTCATGCATTGACTAGAACTGATTTTCATAACATCCCTCTTGAAAGCAGGAGTTGATATCCTCTTCTGAGTGAAATTCACTAGAGAGGGGGATCAGCAAGATGTTATCTATGTGTATCTGACATAGGGGTAAAGAAGGCAGCATCAGGCTGCTTAGTGACAAGAGCAAGAGGCAAGAAGCACAAATTAAAATGTAGGAAAACCCATTCATACATAAGAAGTATATTTCTGTTGTTGTTTAAACTGTGGGGTAGATGAATATTTGACATGCATAATTCAGAGAGCTTATGGAATCACCACTTTTGGAGATACCCAAAAGCTGAACATGCTCCAGAGTGATCTGCTTTAGCTGATACTGCTTTAAACAGGAGGGTTGGATGGGAGAATATCTGGAGGTCCTTGCCAACCTCAACCATTCTATGATACCCCACCCAGATCTTCTTATCATAACTTCATGAAAACAATCAACATATATGCAAATCCAGGAAAAGCTGAATGAAATGTTTATTTAAATATAAAAATTCACACTTGTTCTAAATTAATTTGATTATTTTTCCTAATAGTCTCAACAAATTAATATAGTATTTAACAAAATGTGGTACAGTATCGGTTTAAAAGATGATCTCCTTATCCTGCTGTCTGCCTTGCATAAAGATTTTTTCTAATGTCTACAATACTTATATTGTAGATACAATACTTATAATGTAGACATTATTATATAATGTCTACAGTACTTATATATACAATATTTATATATTGTCTACAATACAATATAAATTCCCTTTATGAAATTCCATTTCATAATCTTCCTTACATTGTAAAGTTTTTGGAGCTCAAATGTCATTTGAAGGTCCTGAGCACAAATAAAATAAGAATCATGTTAGAAATCTGTCAAAGATGTAAAGAAAAGGGGCATGCTTTTTCATACTCTGTTTTATAAATATTGTGACCTTTTGACTAAGAAATAAAATACAGCTTCTACTGAACTGTGGAAAAGTAATGATTGAATTTTTGGTAGTCTTAACTGGACATTCCTGCAAGTCCGTGTGTGGTGTTCTTACATTGCTCTTACAGCCTCAGTGCTGTTGTCCAAGAGCTTTCATAGTTATAAAACAATACCAAAAATATTAATTTAAAAAAAACCCAAACAAACCAAAACTGAAAATCCCTGAAGCTGTGTTGAACATTCAAAGAGTGTCTGGCAGACAGGAACAAAACCAATTCAGAAACAGCTACACCATGTTGTCTGGCTTGTGTCAGGGAGAATTTTCAAGTGAGCTCTTTAGTAATCTCATCTCATATTAATCACTTTTAGATGTTGGGTCTATCATTTGCAACAAGTCTCTGTGTGCAATGAGCACGAGCTCTAGGAAACGTTACTTTCTCAGTCTTAGCTCCAGCCTTTTGAGAACTTTGAAGAGTGTTTTCATCTTCTATTTCTTCATTAATCATCTCATTTTTAGACTAAACTATCCTGATTGTTGGTGGGTTTGGGTTCCCCCCGTATCATTCTGTTTATTGCTGCCACGTGGACTCTGTCTAGTCTCTTGATATGTGGACATATATTAGTCATACTTTCTGCCAGGCAGCAGAGAGACTGCTACAACAATTCAGAGTAGCAGTTTTGAAATAGATGCAAATTTCTCAAAACAGAGCTTTCCTAAGGGGCGCTCTCTATCTGAGATTTCTTAATATGGAAGCTTTTCAAGTCATTAAGTTGGAAGTCAGAGCCTGGCCCTTGAGGTGCACATTTATTTGGTAGGGAGGCAAAGACGCTCTTCTGAGACCCCAAGGATTTACAGTACTGTATCAGATATTGGCTAATGCTGGTCACAGTAGTCCAGTTGTGACAATTTACCTGTCTGGTGGGTTGACTCTGTCTGGACACCAGGTGCCCAGCAAAGCTGCTCTCTCACTTCCCTTCTGAGCTGGACAGGGGAGAGAAAATATATCAAAAGGCTCATGCATCGAGGTAAGGACAGGAAGAGATTACTCACCAATTACTGTCATGGGCAAAGCAACCCAACTTGGGGGAATTGGTTTAATTTATTACCGATCACGTCAGAGCAGTATAATGAGAAAGAAACCAGAATCTTCAAAATATCTTCTTTTCGACCTCTTCCTTCTTCCTGAACTCAAGTTCACTCCCTATCTTCTCTGCCTCCTACCTTTTGAGTGGCACAGAAGGACAGGGAATGGGGTTTGTGGCATTGTCCCTGCCTCTCCTTCCTCCTCAGGGGGAGGACTCCTCACACTCTTCCCCTGCTTCAGCATGAGGTCCCTCTCACTGGAAACAGTCCTTCATGAACTTCTTCAATATGAGTCCTTCCTGCAGGCTTCACCTCTTCATGAACTACTCCAGTACGGATACCTTCTACAAGGTGCAGTTCTTCAAAAACAGACTTCTCCAGTGTGGGTCCTCCATGGGGTCACAAATCCTTCCAGCGAATCTGCTCCAGTGTGGACTGTCATAGGTTCATAGCCTCCTTTGGGCATCAGCCTGCTCTGGTGTGGGGTCCTTCATGGACTGTAAATGGGTATCTGCTCCACCATTAATCTCTGTGGGTTGCAGGGGAACAGCCTGCCTCACCATGCTGTTCACCACGCGCCGCAGGGACGGGGATCTCTGCTCTGGTGTCTGGAGCACTTCCTTTGCTTCCTTCTTCACTGACATTTGTGTCTTTTTTTTTTTTTTTGTGTGTGTGTTGTTTTCCCCATGTACTTCCATTGCTTTCTTCAGCCGCAGTTACCATGTCGCACAGTTTTTTTTCCCCTGGGATAGTTATTATCCCAGAGGCACAACCACTGTTGCTGATGGGCTCAGACTTGGCTAGGAGCTAGGATCTGTCATGGAGCTGGCTGGCACTGGCTCCATTAGATACAGGGGAGCTTCTAGCAGCTTCTCACTGAAGTCACCCCTGTAGCCTCCCTGCTACCAAAACCTTGCCACAGAAACCCCATATGACCTGGGCTGAATGGAATGTTTCTTCTTGATCTGTAGAGCCACAGAAGTACCTATATTGTTGTTGATTCCTAGGAGAAGGGAAGGCAGGAGAGTGAGTGACTCTGTGGAGTGCATGCAATGCTCTTCCAGGTTTCTACAAGGGAAGGATTTAAGAGGAGGTAAATCCACAGCCAGGTCAACCTGATCTTACTAGCTCCCATCCTGATATAGAAGAGTAAAGAAATTAGATAGTAGAGAGAGAGAAGCTGAACGATAATAAACTGCAATAGGAAAACTACTTTAAACATCAACCTGGTAGCAAAAGTCAAGCTATGCATTGTTATGTTTTTAATTTGAAAGCAGAAGACAAGTCAAAAAATGAGTGTGTTAGGTTTCCTAATATTACTGGTTTTGTTTGTCTTGAAAGTGATGTTTAAATTTTAGCTATTCACAGTTCTCCATGTTTGTTTTAGTTTGTCTGAAAATAGATCAATGAATTAGAACACCTGAAATACACCTAAAGGAAATCATTCTGGAGTGAAATACTATATTAAAAAAAACTATCTCAAACCTTCCTGTCTGCTTATTCTTACCATGCAGAATAAAAATGAATTGAAGATAAAGGGTCCCAGAAGAAAGAAACTTGGATGTCTTAGTAAAAGATAACTTCTTATGCGCTATGTTTTGAATGAATGCTATTTTTCATGTGACCTGTAGAGTCCCTCTAAAAAATTGCTTTGACCTTTGTGATGAACAGGAGGAAAAGGAGCATGACCAAGAAACAACTAAGGAACCACAGGGGAAGAGACAGTAATGAAATAAGCATTGCTTCAATCTCAGATCAAACCCTTTTTTTTTTTTTTTTTAAACTGCCTTGTTTAATGCTACATAAGTACCATTATATCTCCCTCTAGGCTTTAGGAGTCCTACTTTGTAGGTGATGGATCTCAGGCATTGATAGGAAGTCAAAGATTGGTGAAAATGAATGTCATAGGAAAGTTCAGAAGAGACAGTATGCCCTGAGGACACAACAAGAAAAAGCTAAGCCCTGTCTAAGTTTAGTACTTACAAACTTGGAGCCAGCTGTGTTATCTTGGCCTCCAAATACACCTCTATTCCTCTGATTTGCCAGCACTGTATTCTAGATGGTTCTGCTGGTAGGTGTTTCCTGCAATGTCTTAATTACGCTTTCTTTTCTCCTTGAATCCTTCTTGACAGGATTCCACAAAAGTCAAAGCATGCATTTTAAAACGTAATATTAAAAGGAAAGAAGATGATCAGCAAAATTTTCCCCGTTATTAATATTGTATAAATACTGTCATGGTACGGTTGGATTTATTTTTAATTATTAGATCAGGCTGGGGAAGTGCTGTTGGACAGCAGTGATAGGCTGTCCATTGCTCGTTTGAGCGTAACAAGGGGCCTGACTGGGAGCGAGTTGCAATGCAGATAAACTATTGTGTGAGCTCAGACTGCCTTTCTTCTCAAGCAGCAGAAATGTAATCTAGAGCTGCAATGGAATTTAATACTAAGGCAGATCCCTGTGGAGTAGTAACTTGACTATACATTTCTCAAATTAACCATAGTCTTCCATTGTATTGTTTTGATATGGTTTTGAGCAGTTAGGAAATCCTAATACTTCTCTATCAGAGGTGTTGCTCTCACTGATCTCTTCCCTGCTCTACTTATTATTTTTTTCTTAAATCAGACTCTTCCTTCTTCTGAGAAGTGTCTCATTATATTCATATGGACATTGGACCCAATAAAATCTTAGGATTTTTTCCTGTATGGATTTGTTCACATTTTGTTGTTTTAGGTTTTCAGGGCATTTACACATATGGAAATGCTGTTAGAAGAGAATTGGAATAAGCTGTGTGGAAATAAATAACCTACACAAAACATGTCTTATTGTATTGTCTTGCATACTATATGTGGTCTTTTCTTAGCCTCTACTACAATAGTTCTGTTCTGTTTTATAAATCTCCCTGTCTCAGTGTCGCTGCTTTTCAGAAGTAGACATGCACTAAGATGCTGGTTATTTTTTCTGTTGCAGAGTTGAGATAGATTTCTGCAATTATAAAAGGAGTTTATTCTATTTCTTTGAAGGAAATCATGACACATAGAAGTAGCTTATGTTGAGACAGATTGATATTTGGGGAGAGGAGTTAAAACAACCTGTATAATTCTGCAAACCTAAGACATCAGTAAATAGCCACGACGTGACATCTGGATCAGGATTCTATTGCATGAAGGTGGGCAAGCAATGCCATTCTAGATGCCCTGGGATATCTGAGGCATCTGCAAGGGGTACATTGACATGACACAGCAACTAATGGAGACTTGTGCCATTCTGGATGGAGCAGCTTGGGGGTCAGGTGCCCAAGAATCATTTAAAATAGCCCAAGGTGTCCTTTTGCAGTCTTCAGAGAGAGATGGATCTCAGAAGCTTTGCTGTCTTTATTTCATCTCATTCTTCCTGCAGTCATACTGCCTCTTTTTGTTTGTTGGGGATTTTTTCCCATGCAGAAATAGTGACCCTCCAGGAGCCATTTGGAAGAGTGTACATTCAGAACATGTGAAAATATTATGTATGTGTTTGTCTATAGATTTTAATAAATAGTTTTAGGAGCCTATATATGGACTCTTAAGCCACACATTTTGAATGTCGTGCCCACACCCTTCCTGCAGAGGTGATGTGCCTCCTTATGCAGGCGAATTCAGCACACTGAACATAGCAGGTGCGCTGCAGCAGCTGTGGGTGCCGAGATATCGGGAGAGCAAAACTTGTCTCAAGCTCATTGAATTCAGAGGATTACTGTGGCATAAGCTGTATTTAGCTTTAAAGGAGCTCTGCTGTATTTCATTCAAATCTCTGTCAGATGAAATCTTCTGCTCAACCAGGCTTATGTACATACATTTGAAATGTTTTGGATCAACAACACCAAAAAAAGGGATCCAGAACTTATTCTCAGGGTCTAGATGGGGAATGAAGGTCATGAAACTACACTGCACGATGCCAGTTTCCTGCCTTTTGCACTAGAATGAAGTGATGGAAATGCTTGTGACTAGTCTGGTGCATGAAAAATAGTGTGTAATCTGGGTGACAGAACCATTTTGAGTGGGTGGGGAAAGGCTGCAAACCCAGAGGAGAGAGATATGTGGAATTAATGTAACTGTACCTTTTGAACCAATTCAGAAGGTCCTGGGGATTGTGGGTAGGAACATAGCAAATATTGTCACTTACTTCTTGCAGAGCACCAGGATATTCTGACATTGTGAAGGAGATCCCTATGCAGCTGTTAAAATATTAGAATTTAAAATGTTAATGTGTTTAATTGCAGGAAGTTTGAAGAAGGTTGAAAATGTCATGTACAACTTCTTTTTCATGATTCCTAGGCAGAACTATCCTACTCATCATTACAGCTGTTTTAGTGAGTGTCAGCTCTAATCCCCTTGAGAGAAGATATTTCTCTTATTATAAAGGAACAGAATGACGGAAAGGCTAAAATATTATTGTTCAGGGGAGCAGGTGAGAGGAATCTGTTATTTGAGGTTCTGTATACATATAACAAGGGTATGTTCATAAAGTGAGAAATGATCAAGGCAGCTTGTCCCTTATCTCAGAACCCCAAATCTGAGAGACGGTTACTGCATGTACTCTTCTTGTCATCTGGAAATAAGTAGGAAGACACATTGGCTAATCTGCTTTTATGGCTAAAAGAAGATACAGTATATTAGTTTAAACCTTAGTGAAACAGTTGGCTGTAAACATATGTGTGGTGGCTTGAGCTGACAGGAAATAGCTTGATAAATCTCAGTAAGTAGATAGAGGGCTTTCAGCACCTCTCCTCTATGGGGAGCTGAGGAAGCCTGTGGGAGAGCCTGAAGTGCAGCCCCTGGTTCTCAGCTGAAGTCTCTATCCATCGAATATCCCCTGTAAATCTTCATGATCTGAAAAATCACTAAAGTCTTCAGTGAAGATTTCAGTTTTCAGTGTTAACAATGGAAGTGCCTGGATGTATTTATGGTGAAGTCTAGAATTCAATGTCCTTGCAGTAAACTCAGAGAAATGTAATGGAAAGCAAAATATGTTCTCCAATAAAACTAATAATACGGTCTTAAAGTCTGTTTTTTATTATCCCTTAAATTTCCTTCCCTTTTAGTTCTCATATAGAAGATGATTAAATCTATTTGCATGAGCTACCTAGTGCAGCTCATGTATTGAGAACTGGGAATTATACAAGTAAATATTTTCTCATCTGTGAGCGAGATTAAATTAGACCATATGTTCTGGAGTTTCTTCCTGTGATGCAATTTTATTTTCTTTGATGACATCGTCTCAGTCTTTCTTCTCAGAAGTTGTAGAGGATTGCCACAGCTTTTGAAAAGCTTTTTTTTTTTTTTTTTTTTTTTGAGACATTTTTGGTGTAACAAATTAGAAATATGAAGACAATTTCATGTGAAAAGCATGTGTGTGCCCTAATGCTGACTATTTTATCCTTTTTTCTAACTTAGACGTACTTCATTCTGTAATTTAGTCAAGCACCTTTTTAAAAGTCTATCATTTTGTGATTTCTGTTTGGATGGTGTTTGAGAAATTAGTATTAAGCATTTGCAATAGCTAGCTTTTCTTTTAATTATTACTGACTGCAGTTGTAATAGTAGAATGTTGGCATCCAGCCGCAAGTTTTTATCTACAGCTGTCTACAAGTTTTCGTCTATTCGTAGAAGTGCTGGGAAAAAATGCAAAGAAAATACTGAGAGAAATTTATTCTAATGAAAGTAGAGCATGTAATTTGACCTCAGCCATGGCTCTGTTGTGATAAAACCATATAATGATACCATTTCTAGTGCAAAAGTTAAACATGCAGATATGCGTTCACTTGAGTTCTGGACTTTAAAATTATTAATTCTCAGAGAAAATTACCAAACATGTATTTCTATTACCCATCCCATTACCTAATCTAATGCAGACGATGTGAACCTCAGTAGTTAACCTGCACTGAGTTATATGCCAGGAGCAACCCATGATTCTTCAAGTTAGAAGCATGTTCCCACCATGTCATTTAAACAAGGACCTCTGCACTTACTCTTGTTTGCATTTAAATGTTAAGGGAATTGGATATCATAGACAAAATCTGTACTTGGTATAGTTTGTATAGGTGCAACAAGATGGGCAATAAAAATATTGTCTTGTAAAGCGCCTACTGAAGATTTTGCTGCTTCTTGAGTGTTTAACAACATTCCTTAAGATTTTGCAAACATATTAGTGGAACTGATTGGTTGTTAACACGGTTAATCTGATATCTTTAAATATCAATAATTCAGATAATATGTTTTGTAAATTTAAAACAAATCTTTGCTATTCCTCATAAGATAACCAGATATCAGGGCTTCTGGATGTGGATAAGGTCTGCAGTAAACAGCAAAATCCTTGCCTGCTTAGCTTGAAATTAATTCCAAAATAATTGCATGCACAAATTAAGCACCCAAAGTCTCAGTTTCTCCTGTTCTTTCTCTTTCTCTGTCATTATTTTTATCATTATATTGCACCTCTCTTGGCTCTTTAATCCCCTGGAACATTTCACAGTCTTGATTTTCACATTCCAGCTCTAAATTTTTTTTCTGCCCCCAGTCAGCTTTGTGTTCTTCATAATCTTTCCTGCTTTCATGCACATGTTTTTATCTCTCCACATCCCCTTATCTATTTCCTCTCAAATCTCCTTATTCTAGATCCAGAATACACCCTAACGTTGCTCATGCTCTAGTCTCCTCATTGCTTTGATGATGCATCTGTCTTTCAGTTGCCCAGCTCTATCTGTATGTCAGATCTTTATCTCTTCCAATTGCTTTTTCTCTCCTACAACTATTTCTGCCCCACTTTGGTGTAGTATGATCAGCAAAGTTTGAATGACTAGTGAGTACCTACTGGTGTCAAAGTGAAAGTCCATTTTTTATTCCTTCCTATTCAGTGATCAACCTAATATGCTGTAGATCATTCTAGGAAGCTGAAGAAAGACTGACTGTAATGTTTGATGAAAGAAATCTGCATTATTATTATTTCAAACCTAGGTCCATAAAATCTATGAAAAATCCCCATTGTCTTTATCACTGAATCACAGAATCATTTAGGTTGGAAAAGACCCTTGGGATCATCGTGTCCAACCATTAGCCCTACTCTACAAGTTCACCCCTAGACCATATGCCCCAACACCACATCTAAGCGATGTTTAAACACATCCAGGGATGGAGACTCAACCACAGCCCTGGGCAGCCCATTCCATTATCTCACCACTCTTTCCGTGAAGAATTTTTTCCTAGTGTCTAGTCTAAGCCTACCTTGTTTCAACTTTAGGCCATTCCCTCTGGTTCTGTCCCTAATGACCTGAGAGAAGAGACCAGCACCAGCTTCTCTACAATGTCCTTTCAGGTAGTTGTAGAGAGTGATGAGGTCTCCCCTCAGCCTCCTCTTCCTCAAACTAAACAGACCCAGCTCCTTCAAACAGTCCTCATATGATCTCTTCTCCAGTCCCTTGACCAGCTCTGTTGCCCTCCTCTGCACCTGCTCCAGCACCTCGATATCTCTCTTGTACTGAGGTGCCCAAACCTGGACACAGTATTCGAGATGAGGCCTCACCAGTGCTGAGTACAGGGGGACAATCACCTCCCTACTTCTGCTGGTCACACCATTTCTGATACAGGCCAGGATGCCATTGGCCTTCTTTGCCCCCTGGGCACACTGCTGGCTCATGTTCATTCGCTTGTCAGTTAGAACCCCCAGATCCCTCTCCACCAGACAGCTCTCCAGCCACACTTCCCCAAGCCTGTAGCTTTGCATGGGGTTGTTGAGGCCCAAGTGCAGGACCTGGCACTTGCCCTCGTTGAAACTCACACCATTAACAGTGTCCCAGCAATCCAGTCTATCTAAGTCTCTCTGAGATCCTCCCTATCCTCATGCAGATTGACACACCTGCCTAACTTGGTGTCATCTGTGAATTTACTGATGGTAGACTCTACGTCCTCATCAAGATCATCAATAAAGATGCTAAATAGAAATGGTCCCAGCACTGACCCCTGAGGAACACCACTTGTGACCTGCTGCTAGCTGGATTTAGTACCATTGGCCACTACTCTCTGGGCCCGTCTGTCCAGCCAGTGCTTGATGCAGCAGATTGTATTCTCATCCAGGTCATGAGCAGACAGTTTTTCCATTAGAAATCTATGGGGAACAGTGTCAAATGCCTTCCGGACATCCAGGTGGACCACATCCACAGCCTTTCCCTCGTCCAGTAGTTGGGTCATCTTGTCATAGAAGGAGATCAGGTATGTCAGGCAAGATCTGCCTTTCCTAAACCCATGCTGACTGGGCCTGATCCGCTGGTTGCCTTCTATACGGCTTGTACGAGCACTCAAAATGATCTGCTCCATGACCTTCCCTGGTATCGAGGTCAGACTAACAGGTCTGTAGTTACTTGGATCCCCCTTTCTGCCTTTCTTGTAGATGGGCGTCGCATTTGGTAACCTCAAGTCCATTTGGACCTCCCCAGTTAGCCAGGACTTCAGGTAAATAATGCAAAGTGTCTTGGCGAGCACATCCGCCAGCTCTTTCAGCACCCTGGGGTGTAACCCATCCAGTCCCATAGATTTGTGTGCATCCAAGTGGCGTAGAAGGTCACTGACCACCTCCTCTTTAATCATGATAACCTTATTCTTTAATCATGATAATACTTTAATAATGATAACCTGGTTGATTTATAGTAGGAGCTGCATCAGGTCCATTATTATTGTTGCCTTCTTTAACTAGTTGTATACTGAGAGGTTGTAAGGATACTAAAAGAACAGAGACCTGCTGAGCTTAACCCATTAAGTAGCCTGAAAATCTAGGAGTAATATTCCCTGTTATGTACAACACACTGTACTTACAGATTTATGTGGAGTGGCCCCAGCATGGTCTTCAACCAAAGATCTCCCAACCTGCTTCCACAGCTTGGAAATGTGACTTCACCTGGTACTGAAGTGGTCGTTGGCTCTTACACTCCATTGTTTCTTAGACATAAGTGACTACTTAACACACTGATGCATGTCCTAGGCTTTTTGCTAGTTTCATGCTTTACTATACTGTGTTGAGTCTAGTCTTCTCTAGTTTTGAAGAACTATTCACGGGGGGAGTGTGCTAGACTATATACCTTACCTGAAGGAAAGACGGTGTTGAACTGGGGTGGTCGGTTGGTAGAGAGCTGTCTGCTTTGGGTGAAGAAGCGTATGCTGAGATTATCACAATTTAATTTATTTTGACATAAATTAACATAGGAAAGTCACAGAGCTTTCAGATGGGACTGGATCCTATCCCATGTTGTGGCAATTGAGCAGATCAGAGGGATGCACATTGCTGAAACGTGTGAGGTGTTGCCTTTCCTACATGGTTCCTCCCTGATCAGCCTTCTCAACAGAGGGGTGACTCTGGGTGAGTACAGCCACAAGGAAGGGGAATCTCATTTCCACTGATGCTTGCAAAAGTGGTTTTTTCCTAGCTTTTTAGTAAGAATCTCTGTTCTTCTGGAGATGAAAAATCTAATGCACATGGGCATACCTTGTGATTCTGATTAATATAATATCATTTAGATGCTGGGTAGCATGTCCATTGAATTCAGATGCTTTACTGATGTAGATGTAGAAATATTCCACATCCTAGTATACGTTTGTAGATGAATTTTGCTTCCTTTTTTTTCTTTGCTTGGTTTTTTGTTCGTTGTGTTTTGTTTTTTGTCCTGTCCTCAGCTGCTGATTTGTGTGATTTGACATCTGTTGCCTTTAATCACAGTGAATTTCAGCAATAGGCAGAGTGATTCCCTTCAGTTTATGCATCAATTTTAGTGCAGCTATGGAAGGAGTAGGACTGAAATGCTGTACAAATTCTGTAAAAAAACCCCAAACAACTAACCAAATAACCAAACAAACCCAGACAAGACATCCCAACGAACCAACCAAAACACAAACTGCTTGTGTGTAATAATGAGTGAAATATGTTCAGTTTGTGTTTGTTCTTTTGACTGTTTTGATCTGGGGGGTGATTATTCTGAAAAATATTGTTACAAATCCTACTGTTTATGGAATTCTAAATGATAAAAATAGGGAATTGAATTTATAAGACTCTTCATGATTTTTCACAAAGGCTCAAGACTGCACTGCATTTAATCAGCTTTAGAAAGAAAAGGAGAATTTTGTAGAGAAAAGATCAAACATGACATGAAGGCGTCACATGTCAAGTGAATGGTTTAGACCTCCTTTGCTCTTCTGTCAAAAATTAAGAGGGTTTTTTTGGTTCATCAATATTCAGTGGGTGATCAGTGAAAGCTTTATCCAACAGCTTCTGGAAAGTTACCAACAGCAGTATGATCATATTTGGGTAAGCCAAAACTGAGTTAGAGTGCTACAGGACATCCTCCTGATTCCTTTTCTTAAGATTCAAGAGAACTGAAATTTTACATTAAGACTCAAGAAGTCCCAAAAGGATCAAGTAGTTAATTATTTAGTACAAGCCAGGTTATTCATTAGTATAAGAGGGCTTATGACTCATAGTATACATGAGGAAGAAGAGTACACAGGGAAGAGAAGCAAAGGCTGCACTTGTCTCATTCAGGGGCATATGGTGTTTGGTATATGCAGTAAGAATGAACTTCCAAGATCCTCAGAGAAGATGGAAATGGTGAAGGAGTACAGGATAGAGCCTTTGTGTTCCAGAGACCTTATTCAGTAGGAGTTAAAGGAGTATTCAAGGATGGTAAGACTACTGGGGTAATTAATTGATTTAATTTTTTTTGTAGCCACCTTCATTTAGAATGAGCCTAGGGAGGTTGTTATGCTGGAATTATACAGAAGCAGAGGATCTGCCTTAAGTTGAGGTGGCTATAGGCAAGGTTATAGAAGAATAAGATAGGAGTAAGGTAAGAGAGAACATGCTTGTCTTGGTTAAAAACACTCAGGAAACAGAATAGGAATAATGATTTTCATGTTAGAGAATATTTATTTGTAGTTTTGAAAGAATTTGTCTTTTTCATGGTCATGAATCATCTTGAAAATGATGGTAAAACTTGCTGATGATAGTAAATTATTCTGTATAGCAAAGACAAAGGCCAGCTTAAAGAGCTACACTGAATAACTGAGAAATCCAATGTCATAGGACAGGCTGTTCAGTCTTGAAAAATGCAAAATTATGCAAATGAGAGAGAAGTATTCCCTACTTTTGGCTCAGCAGTGAGCACTGAGATAATGTAATTCTGGGTTTCTCTGCCTTATAAAACATCCGGGATGATTTTTTTTAAATTATTTTTCTTTTTTAATAATCTGGGAGATGAAGTTACCAGCTGGTGGCTTTCCCTAAAAATAGTTCTAGTGTGAGCATAGTATGTGCACTTCCTTTCACTGATTTTGTAAAGGTACATTACTAGTGATACAAAATAGCCATAATTTACTCTGGGATACTAGAACTGCACAAAAAGATGAATGGGGCGTGTATATGCTATATAGACAGCTTTCCTTTTGTTGCTTTGGGCAACCATATAGTTAAGTGATAATGTTCCTGGAGATTGAGTCTATGAAGCAATAAATGGCTTTTATAGTTGATTAAATGCTGAAGTACAGCTGGAGCTACAAAAGCCATCTCAAGCAGTAAGTATGTTATTACCACTATGGAAAGATAAAAGAAGATCATGGGGGTAGGAATCCTTAAAATTTTGAGACAAAGGGAAGAACAGAAAGGATGATATTTTCATTAGAAGTATTTTCAGGGTAGATGTGAACCAGTACTGTTAGGCTATAACCTCTACATTTTTTAAGAAATCTAGATCCATACTATGTAACTGAACACTATTAACATAATCTGTAAAACTTTAAAGCAGTTGGTGTGATGACAATTCAATTCTGAGCTGGTTCGGATCTGAACTGTGCTGCTCATTTCCCAAAAGAAGCACTGATAAGGAAGACCAGTGTAGTTTTCAGGAGGAGTTTTGCACTGTTTTCTTAAATCAGTGCTAGTTCCAAATTATATCAGGCTTGGAAACTACCCTGTTAGATTTTATTTATAATTTGTGGCCTCCTAAGACATCTTCCTCCTCCTGACAAATGTCTTTTATCTCCACAGGAGGTTTGGAAGGGAAGGAACTGTGGAAAGAACAGGACTGGGGACTTTCTGACTGCCTCTAGTTATGCCAACAAAAATCCTGCAGCAACTGAATGTATCCATTCCTGGTTCAAAACCACAGTCGAAGTGAGGTTGCAGCTCTTTCTCACATGGAATCGATACCAAACACAATCAGCCTGAGACTGAAACGAACAGAGGCTTCTTGTGTTGGTGCTATAAATAGGATCCTGGTGACTGAGTGGTCATTCCTGCTGTGTAGTCTTGGGCTTCCAGGGAAAAAATCATGATGGATTATGACAAAAACTGAATGTCATGAAGCAGTGTGCTTTACCCTAAATATCTGAAGTGATTCATTTTCTCACCTTCTCTGACCTGGTTAAAGCTATAAGATTAGATGTATGACACAAAACAATACATAATTGTTTTGAAAATGATCAAAAGTACTCAAAGCATATGAGATAAATCTTCCCAAGTGATTACCTGAAAATCATATCCTCACCTTTGAACCAGCTCTTCAGGTCTGAGCAGGCAAATACATCAGCACCTGAGTGCATGAACTTAATGGTGAGCAGATATTCTCTATCCCAGGCTGTTTCGGTCATTGGCATTGTTTTATCCAGAAAAAGGCTCTTGTGAACATGGCAGTACTAGGAGTTTAAAACTGTAGGCATAGAGTGGTAGCACTCAAAGGACTGATTTTATGTCACATTTAGACAACTATGTCATGATCTCAGACCTTGTAATCAGAGACAAACCTCCAGCTCAGTGTATGTGTCCCTGAATTCTAGATCTAGATATAAGTCAACAAACAAATAATGTGCTGAGCAGAGCTGCTTCTTCATGGCTTCTACATTGCATGAGATGCTTGGAGATATGAATCATACACTTAGATTAACACGTGTCTTTTTTCCACTTATTTTAAGATTCATGAAAAATGGTTCAGTCATGGGAGCCCAATCTGTTCCCATTAAGTCAGTGAAACTTTTCTCTGTGACTTAAATGGAAGCAGATCTGACTCCAATGAGAAGCATCCTGTCACTAGAAAAGCAAACTGAAAAAGCTCAATTTAACCAGGCTTGCCTTGAGCGTTGTTTTGTTTACATTGGATTGTCTACAAGCAAACGTTTCTTGTTGATACCATAGCCTTGGCTTTAACTACTCATTGAACTTGAAATATATTTATTATAAATAACATTGTAAAACAGTTATTTTCACTAGATCTGGTATATAGATCTGTAATGCATTATGTGACAATAGGAACACCGTTGTTCATGACAGCTATCTTTCTGTAATGTGATCCTGATGAACAAAAGCTCCCAGAGACTGAATGCCAGCCCTTATTCTGAACTACACTTTGCTGCATGTCTGTTTTTTCACAGCCATTTGTCTAAATCCTTGCCTTGTTTCTTTAAAGAATTCTGAATGTCTCAGGGGGAAGAAGCCTTTATACCACATTACTTTTTTATATATAAAATAAAATGCATGTTATTTTATTTTGCTTTTGTTAAAGGCATGAGAGAAAACCCATACCTGCACTTTTCTCATGTAATTGTATTCTTTTCAGTCAGCCCTTGAATAGGTTACAGTTCTTAACTGGAAAATTTAAGTTCCTCTGGTAGTTATAATAGTATATATTCACACAGGTGGAAAGGATCTCAGGAGGCCATCTGCTCAGAACAGAAACAAGAACAGATTGCTGAAGTCTTTGTCCAAATGGGTCTTAGAAACCTCCAGGGATGGAGATCCCGTAGCCTCTGGGAAACCTGTTGCAGTGCTTAATTATACTCACAGTGATTTTACTTTTTTTTTTGTACCCAGTAGGAATGCTCCGTTTCAGGTTATGCCCATCATATCTCTTCTGCACTTGAGTAGAGAACCTGGGTCTGTCTTCTTGGTGACCCTTTTGTTAGGTATTGGCAGGCTGCAGTACTTACCCCTGAAGCCTTCACCTTTTGGGGCTAAAAGAACCCCATCCCTCAGACTGTCTTCGTAGGCATGTGTTTATGGAATTATACATGTTCTGTTACAACTACGGTGTCTTGAGCTGCAGAGCATGTAATTAAGTGCATATTCTGCTGTGGTTTTCCTGAGGTCAGATAATTTCTAGTGTTATTCATCACAAATTTGAATGTCTTTTCAAAGTGGTAACTAAGCAAATGGCTTATAGCTATTAAGGATTAGTCATACAAAATGACTATCTGAAATTATTTGAACACATAATTGCATTTTCAGTCAACAGAGCCCATGAGTGTGTGTTTATCTCCAAAAATGCTGATGCATACCTTTATACTTCATGTGCTTTAATCCTTATACGTCAAATCATACCTCTGTCTAGAAAACTGTTAGGTTACTTCAGGCTGCTTTCACACAGGCATATTAATGTAGAGCGCATACAAATACATACTTGATGGAGCAGGACAAGGATTTAACATCTACTTTCTGATGCACACACCAGGGAACTTTTCTTGTTTCAGGTGAATGTTGTACCAATCCTATGGTCAGCTTGAGAAGCAGCATAGAATACTGGTCACATGCAAAGGTAGCTCACACACGACGTCATGCTTTTATTACTCAAGAATTAACTACTTTACCTAAATATGGCACAAAAGATCTTTCACTAAATTAGCAACAGAAATCTCAAGAGAATGTCCTGGAGATTTTAGTGCTCAAATAAAGGGAGTGTGGTGTCAAGTCAGCGCTTCAACATGCAGCAGAAATACAGCTCAGAGACTTCTGAGCAAGCCTTGTTCCTGTATCCTCTCTATAAACTGTTGGGAAGTGATGAAAGAGTCAAGCTCATGCTGTGGGACCCATATTTGAGACAAAATTGTATCCCTTTTTCCTCAGTTGTCAATGTGTGGATGGGCATTCATAGCTGGTGTGTGACTTTGGTACCTAGCCACAGGATTTTCCTGTTCAGTTAAAAGAAGTGTAAACATAGCCATTTACTTGTGTCCTACTTTAGCAGCTAGTAATTGAAGCAAGGTAGGGTTTTCACTTTTCAGCAAATAACATGAAATGCTCCTATTCTAAACCATATTTCAGTAGAGTTGCTACAGTTTGCAGGACTTCAAAACCGCAAAATTACACAGTTTAGGGGTTTTTTCCCTAAGTAGCTAAATTAAAAAAAAAAAAAACAAAACAAAAAAACCCCAAACCCTAAACAAAACAAATGTTTATTCTTATCTTCCACAAAGGTTGATATCTGACTCCTAGCAAAGTAGGAGTATTTTTGTTTTGTACTTCACCCATGGAAGCAATTATTAGGTAGGTGAAGCTGCTGTTGATGAAGGGAAAGGAGTGCAAGGTGAATGGGATTTCATAAGCAATTCCTGATTCATGGGAATGAAATGAGGTCAAGAAGCACATGAACAAGGTATTCCTAGTTACGTGAAATATGTATAGACATCCTACTCTATGTGGAACATGAGTAGGAAAAAGATCATGGAAAAGATACAGGCCCTGTACAGTTCCAACATGCAGCTTATATGTTTCTGGTGAAACATACAATTTGTGTTTCTGTAAGGAAGGGACATGCCTGTCAAGTGTTCATTTATCGTACTCAATGACTTTTGTCAATACAGCTTATACAGCAAATTACTTTTCTGACTTGAGGCATGCGTGAGTCTTTTTTCTCCTTTAGTTTATCCAACGGTGAGACAGTAAGTAATTGTGTCATTAGGTGGTGTATTTCTGTCTTGTAAACACAGATGTGTTTAGTGGGAAGGTTAGTAGCAGTGAGAAATGAGCAATATCTCACTTGCTCTTGCCAATATTATTATTAATTATTTTTACAGCCCCAAAAAGCATGCTAGACACTTGGAGGAACCATTAAAGCAATTTAATGATTCTTGTAATGCTCCAATAGCCAGGGAATTTTTTACACATATATTTACCTTTATGTAGATAATTTTACAAGATATGCTACAAGTAATCACCTAACAGCTCCTTCTGTCACTAGTGTGTGTGTTGTGTAGGGCCCTGCTGATTTTTCTTGCTCTCTTGTTCTTTCCACTTCACGAGGGAGAGACTGATTCTGGCTTGTATCATCATGGTGCTTTATATTAAAGTGTGATAGTGGGTTTGCATTAATTACAATGTAATTTTGTATTCTGCTCATCCTTAGTCACACTTGTATGTATGAAACCTACGGATCTACCTAGAGAGAGCATCTAATGTGTATAGATGTTCTTAGCAGTCCATGCCTGCTCACTTGAGTTGCACCCTGCGGGTAAGTTTGTTTTAAAGAAGAATGAAGGTGCCTGGTTCTTTTTGCTCAAACTTAGCTCTGATTCTCTTATAGCCAAATCTCTACATCTCCAATTTGGAAAAAAATCTTCACTGAAAGGGTTGTCAAGCTTTGGAACAGGGTGAATTGCCATCCCTGGAGGTATTTAAAAAAATGTGTAAATGTGGTGCTTAGTTACATGATTTAGTGACAGACCTAGCAATGTTAGGTTTACAGTTGGACTCAATGATCTTAAAGGTCTTTTCCAACCTAAACAATTCTGTGATTCTATTGGCAGTTTCCTGCAGGTGTTTGCAACCTGAAAAGGCTTTTTGCATCATGCCTTAGCATCCCTGCTTCATGTGTGTGGCTGCTCAATGCTTTAGACATGGTCTAACACATCTCTCTCTGTATATCCCTGATGACATAAATTCAGAAAATGTCTTCCCTACAATACAATTCAGGATTTAGTGCTTCCACTGCATTTGGCTTTACAATCCAGATAAATTTGGTTTCATTTATATTTTTATTTATAATACTTATATTCATTTATAGTATTTTTATATTATATATATCTTACATATTTAATTTTCTTTGTATGATTTTACGCTTGGAACAATCTCATGAACATTTTTTCTACATAATTTATGATAAAGATTCATTGTCATGCTGTTAAATGAGGATGCTTTTACATATAAAATTGAATCATGCATGTGTAAGTCTGTAGCCATCAAGAATATAAAAACCAAATGGACTGTGACTGTATCTTGACATTCTTAAGCAAACCATAATCATGTTTTCTTAATTACAATATAACTTTTTCTCTTGTTTGCATTGACTATGAATGAACTGGAATGAAAAGCAAATGCTGCTGGGTACAATAAGAATAGAAGTTATATTGAACATCCAATTCTGTTCTGGAAAGCACAGTTTGTTAATCAGATTGGGAGTATTATATTTGACATTGCAAATGGGTGCAGTAGCAAAAAAACATTAAGTGCTCTTTGGAATAGAAGTGTACTATTTCTATTCGTATATGAGTTTTTGGAAGCATGTATATACTATGAACAAACAAATTTAAGCTGCAAAGAACATGCTTCTGTATTTAAAGGGTAGACTGAATTCATAAGCTATTGAAACCAGACTATTAATTTGAGACAGTTCCATTATCTGAAAAAAAGAAGAGGGAGAAAAAAGGAACTCAGTGAAGCATAACTGATTCCATTTATGTGCTGAAATAAAATCACAGTGGTAGAGATTTGTTCAAACAGTAGCTCAGGACAGATTCTAAGTTCTTCTAGAGAAAAATGTGTGGTTCTTAGTGCAGGTTTTTAATGGTAGAGGTGCTATATTCATGTCTTTCATTTCAGTGAAAGAAAGACAGTGGTGTTTGTGAGTGCATGCATCCTCTTGTCATTCAACAACGTTTCCCTGCAGTGGGGGTTACAGCAGGTTGTTTAAAAGGTCTGTAAGACAAAGACGGTGTTTTGTGAATGTTCAGAGGGTAGAGAGTTTGAGTGTCCTTTTGTAATAATAAAGATATGTTATAGTGCCCTTCATCTTAACAGACCCCAGAGAACTCTGCAGGTTAAACCAGAGATCTGCATACCTGCAGGTATTTGCTGCAGTCACCTGCCAAATTGCAGGTGAAATACAAAATGTTTATAAGTGTTTTGCAACAGCACGTACCAGCGTCGGAGAGGAAAAGGGAAATTTCTCTTAAGATTATCAGCCTGTCTTAAGGATTGCTGAATTATTATCTTAATATCTAAGTTTGCCTCATGTTTAACAGATTTGCATAAAAAATTCTGGAGAGTTGTTTTAATCATAGAATGCCCCAGGTTGGAAGGGACCTCCAAAAGTCAACTAGTCCAAGCTCCGTGCAGTGAGCAGGGACACCCTCAACTAGAGCAGGATTCTCATAGCTTCATCAAGCCTGACCTTGAATGTTTCCAGGGATGGGGCCTTCACCACCTCCCTGGGAAACCTGTTCCAGTGGTTCCACCAACCTCATAGTAAAGAACTTCTTCCTAATAATCTGCCCTTCTCTAGGTTAAAACCATTGCCCCTCATCCCATCACTACAGGCCTTTGTAAACATTCCCTCCTCAGCTTGATTGTAGGCCCCCTTCAGGTACTGAAAGGCTTCTATAAGGTGTCCTCAGAGCCTTCTCTTCTCTCAGCTGAACAACCCCAGCTCCCACAGCCTATCCTTGTAGGAGAGGCATTCCAGCCCTCTAATCATTTTCCTCAGTCAGGTCCATGTCCTTTTTGTATTGCGGGCTCCATAGCTGGACACAGTACTCCAGGTGAGATCTCACCAGAGCAGAGTAGAGGGGCAGAATCACCTCTCTTGATCTGCTGGCCATGCTTCTCTTGATGCAGCCCAGGATAAAATTGGCCTTTTGGACTGCAAGAGCACGTTGTTGGCTCATGTCCAGCTTCTTGTCCATACTTAGATGTACTTCATGGTATCACTTTCTCTTCCATCTTCCTATCTATGGGAGGTTCTGTTTGGACCACATGCACACAAGCTCTTTCAGAGCCCTCTGCAGCGTAGGCTCCTTCTTTTGAGCTCAGTTCAAACAGGGAGTTGAGTGGAGCAACTGGAGTTAATGAGTGATCCAGGCATGGCTGAATTAATGTAGTAAATTCAAAACCTTCTTCTGCCTGTAGTTAATTAATTGACTTGTCTGTAAAAATCTTGCTGTGGAAGTGAGGAGAGCTTTGACACTGGTGTACAGGAGCAGTGCAGCAGTGGCAAATGCAAATAGCTGCTGAATGCAGAGCTGCAGTGATCCAACTGAACGCTAAGCCCCACCAGGCATCACCACTGCCTTCACAGTCAGGCAAGGTACTGTTTCCTAGTAATGGCTACAGAAATGGTCTTCTGCCTTTGGAGGGCAAAGGTCTTTCTATAATGAAACATTGCTGTCCTTGAGATGACATGTTTTTTTGTTTTTTTTTTTTTTTTCTTTTCTGTGAAAAAAAAAAAAAAAAAAAAAAAGCCCTGTCAAAATATATTAAATTAAATCCTTGAATTTAAAAGGTCTTGAGAATAATTTGGTTACTGAAGCTTGCAGAATGTCCTTATTCAGGATTTTGTATGCCCTATTCAAATTGCTGGGGCTTAGAAGTTGTTTGCACTTTCAAGTGTAAAGGTTGCCCTGAGTGATTTGAAGCTTCAGAAATAAATTGCTACATATTTATTGCTGTAAAGATAATCTTCCAATCATGAACTGATGCCGCTCTGACTTCCTGAGGGTTCAGGCACTTCTACTGTACAAAACCTTCCCAATCAACAAAAGAGGGAAGCTGCCAATACTTTGGCAAGGTTTGTTACTGCTACCTGGCAGCTTGAAGGACAAAGACAATGTGATCTGTGAGCCTAAGTACTCAAAGACTCGTGGCAGGGGGAAATCACATGGATAGCTGGTGGCTTGGAAATGCTTCTGAGCATTCTGAGCAAAAGTAGTTTTTAATTGTAAAACCGCCTGACATACTTTTCATTAAACCAGATTCTATAAACCTTTAGTAGATCTAATAATTGGAATTCCTCACCTGAGATGGTAACTGATCTATTATTTTAGTTCAAGTTAACTTCATGAAATAAGAAAAAAAAAGATTGCTTAATTAAAGAAGAGGTTTTTACTATGAATGTACCACTCCACTTACAATTTTCTTTTGCCCCTGTTGCCTTGGAGATTCTTTGTAAATAGGGACAGTACAAATGGTGCAAGATAAGATCATTCTTTCTGATAAAAATCATTCCTGCCTTCTTGTCTCCAGGAGAGCAGACTGGATGAGGTAATTATTGTATGTAATATATATTTTATATTTTTCTTTAAACAGCAATGGCAATAAAAATATTAGGTATTTTAAGACACTGTGAGTGCTGAACAAACAAATTTAGAGATTGAATGCAAGTCAAAAATGTCTTCAAGATGAATGACTAAAGGAACAGAACCAGGATGCACTGGTTAAGACTGATTGTTTCACTTATGTTTTTTAGAGTTGAAACATGGGGCATGTGAAGGCAGAGCTAGAGATAATGTATAAATTTGGAAGAAAATTTTGGGTAAAGTGGATTAAAGCATTAAGCAGCAAACTTCAATAAGAAAGCAAGATCCATTTTGCAAATTTATTTCCATTTTTTAAGTAGAAAAATATAGCTGCATTAGACTAGACTAAAACCCCTTAATGTATTTTATTGGATGAATACATTATCTTTGAATGAGAAAATTGATGTATTGTTGATGTGCTAGGCAAAGATTTATGCACATCAAGATTGTTCCTGATGGATTAATTTTCAGGATAAAGGTGCCACTGTTTGGAATAGTATGTGACATATTTTTGTAATGCTTTCAAATGACTGAAATCACCGCCTTTGGTAAAAGAAAAAAAAAAAACCCAACCATATTTTCTGTAAATACTGATGCACAACATATTCCTTCTCTTTTTAGGCGATAACCTTTGCCTTCTGTTACGGGACTTTTCTGTGGGTATTCTGAATTCAGTCAAAGAGTGACATGACAGTCACATTTGTTACATGTATGACAAAACCATAGCTATATTTGAAAAGGAGAGTTTTTTTAATTTTTTGAAGACACAGTCTAAGTGCTGTGAGCTAAATACAAGATGGATACACATCTTTCAAACTTGTTATTACATGTTATTGTCTATTCAGTGTCTCTGTTAATCCTGAAAAAACCCTATTTTCATTCTGTTAAGGATGTGATCCACTCCTACTGAAATGAATGGTGAGAGTCCATTGGATTTTAATGGGCTTTGGGTGCTCTTGGCAGCAAGAAATGATATTCTGAAATTGGTAGTCTTGTTGTCTCTTGGTCATTTGAAATTTCAGAATCAGAAAAGATAAATCACATAAAACCCATTCGTAGAGATTACATTTCACTACCATTATTCAGCACAACAGAAGTACACATCTCTCTTGTTAAGACTTACAAGCTCTTCTGGTACTGAATAACTTGTAGAACTGAATAAGCCATCAGCTTCTTTTCTTTTGTGAGTTCTGTAATTCAATCTAATCCATTTTAAGGATGTGATATGTGCAGTATGCAGAGGGATCAGTGCAGTATGCAGAGGGATCCGTCATCTTCGGTATCTCATTATCTAATAAAATAGGGAATTTAACATTAAGTATTCGTATTTTTTGTTAGATCAGATACCATCATTGGGTCTAAAAGACATAGTTTCTTTACTGTGTCTTTGTATGTGTTGTGTATGCATTTTGTACTGTGCAAAATCTTGTTGAAAAAGCATCTCAGTGTGATGTCAGAACAAGCTTACTGCCAACTTGGGACTAAAGTAAAAGAATTGGAAACATCAGGTGATTTCTTTGTACTGAGATTACATCTTTTCAATACTTTTACAGCTTTATAAAAAAGTATCAGATACTACCCAGCTCTGAGAATCAGTGACCAAAAAAGCTAGTGTTAAATGTAATACATGGGGCATCAACATACTCCCTGATTTAAGAGTAAATGATTGAGTTTGTGGGGCATATTGAGATGGTACCCACAATAATAAAATATAAAATATAAAACTAAATCTATAAAAATCTTCTCTACTATTAATCAAGTTATTTTGGTAACGCCATTTTCCTGATAGCATTGAACCGTGTTCTTCTCAGTAGAATATAAATAATTCCAGTTGATAAATTGATTACAAGTTTAAGAAGTCTTATGTGACATTCAGAGAGTGAAGCTCAAAGACTATGGCTGTTCTAGATAATAATGTAAGATTATGTCTGTTATCTGGCCCCTGGAGCAGGTGGTATGGTCTGGCTCACGTATTGGTATACTCTTTTCCAGTCAGAGACAGTGGCAATAGGCATACTGCTGGAAACGTTATTATCCTATTCCTTACACTTTATTCACTGAAAAATCTCTACACTTTTGTATGTTTTTCATAAATTAAATCCTTATTTTGGGGCTTCAGAAACTTTGCAAGTCAGTCATCTTCCCCTTCTGAAGTACTGTGTTTGCAGGCAGCTTTAAGAGTGGTTTATACAATTCCCTATGCGAATTTTCAGTTAAATTTCCATTCTGGTTTACTTTGTAATCCACTTTGTTCCTAAGATGTTAGCCTGCTTTTTAAAGAAATGTCACCGTGAGCTGCATCTAGTATTTTTTTTATTAATACCCTGGTCATCTTTGAGTGCTTTCTACTGCACAAGGCCACCAAATAGTCACACCAAGTAAGTTTGGTGCAGGAACTATTGTTGGGCCTGCTCTGGTGGTCTGCTTATGAATCAATGGCATAAGAAGGCAACACTAAGAACAAATATGTAAGGACCTGTAGTGGACAATGAGGTCTTCAAGGTGAGAATGGCAAGCTGAAATTTCATATTGTGCTAGAGAAGATGATGGGGTTTATGACTTTGGCTCCATTCCAGGAAAGTACTTAAAGCTGAAGCGTAGTCTCATGATGTAAATCTATTTATAGAGGTAGATATTCGATCTTTAATAAATGTGTGCAACTCATTAGCATTAATAGAATTTATAAGTTAGTAGTAAGGAGGAAAGGTAGCTATTAGTTTGAACAACAGTTCTTTTATTTTGGTAATCTGACCTTTGTCAACTAGAAAAAAAACCCAGAACATTAGGCTTATTCACAGGGTGTCTTTGGGAGTCAGATAGTATGGCTGACAGAAAAGTATATGATGTCTATTATATTCATGATTCCAGATGAATTTTTTGGCATGCATTTTATACAAAAAAAATCCCAAATTGTGAATTAAACAATAATCGATTATAATTAGCAGGAAAATCTAATGCAGGAGGTAAAAGTATGCCTACTTTGGAAGAATAGAAACACAGTGATACCCTCCCTTCCACACTGTAATTTAGGAAAGTATTCTCAAAAATTTTAAGTGATTGATATGTCGTTTGTTACAGGATCCTGCAAATAGGTGGAAGTTCAGAAGATTAGTCTAAAGATTCAAATAAGATTGAGAGATACTTATTCAACAGAGTCTAGGGGGAGTAAAGGAATGATTTGACATAAAGGTAGAAGGAGCTACAGGCCACTAAAATTTACATAATATGTATTAGGTGGTTGAGTTGCCATCCCTGGATGTGTTTAAGCATCGCTTGGATGTGGTGTTGGGGGATATGGTCTAGAGGTGAACTTGTAGAGTAGGGCTAATGGTTGGGCACAATGATCCCAAGGGTCTTTTCCAACCTAAATGATTCTGTGATTCTATGATTTCTGAATGACATTAGAAGTAAGAAGCAGTAAGAAGTATTAAGTGACAGTGGATCCAGGTGCACAGGTCACGTTCATCTAGTACTGCCTATTACAGAACTGATTTTAGTTGCTGATCCTTAATAATGTTTTCAAAACTGAACCATTTGGGAGCTCTGAGTCTCAGGGAAACGGTGGTTGGGATTTTCTGGACAGCATGAAGACAGGAGAAGATGAGGCAGAAGACCCAGTGAAAATTGGAAGAATTTCTGCAAGAAAGGATGAAAGGAAAAGTTCAGCAGAGATGGAAAATAAAAGCAGGAGACAAATCAGAGTAAGTGTTGAGGAAGTGAAACTGGATTAAGTCTGGAAGACTCACAAACCTGGGGTAAGGGATGAAGGGTGCAAGGAAGAAAAGCCATGGATGATATGGCAAAATTGTGCATCTCTGATAAGGCAGGCTGATTGCTAGCCCTAAAGTCTGGATCTGTTATTTCCCAGCTCTACTTTATAATGAAAACTGTTCAGCATCAGAACCAAGTTAATGCATCTTGGCAAGTTTGACAAAACTGAATGGTTTTGCCCTAAGTAAAGTAAAAAAAGTAGCTCTTTCTGGCTGCTGCAGTATGGGGCAGGAGTGGGAACACCTCTATCTGTTTCTGCTGTCCTCTCCCATGCACTCAAGCTGCTGCTGGTGGCAATAACAGCAGCAAGGCCATTGCCTCAGGACCATGTCATAGAGGAAAGCTGGCAGCATGGACACCTCTTACTAGGACAGTCTGTAGACTTAGACTTATTTTGCCTTTGGCCAAAATGGGCCCCATGTTCCTCCCTGGGTGTTAAGTCCACATAAAAAGAATAAGCTCTTACTGCCAGACACTACTCTTTCTATATGAGCAAACTATCTTAGTCTGAGTCATGTCCCAGAATAGCACCATAAGAATTTTTCTTCTCAATTTTATTTTTTCTTAAAATGCAGGAAATTTCTTATAGGTTGCTGCCTCCTCCTTTCTTCCTCAATGCCCCTGCAACCCTTGTTTTCTACACAAAATTCTTGTCTCAGTCAGAGGATGGGATTAAGTGGTGATCACTGAACCACTCAATATTTGTTTTTAACATCAGCCATATGGTAAGTCTGTGATCATTGCCTAACTTGGTCAGGGGCTTAGAGATGTAAAGCTTCTTATGCCTTTGTTAGGCCAGCTGTTTCTATTTGGAAGCTGAAGATGAAGCATCCATACTGCTGCATTTATGTAAAAAAATCTTACTATGTAAATCTCAAAAAGGGAGGGCTTTAAAAAATCTGACTGTAGTACGTTCTGAGAATTCTTGCCTAAGAATTCTTACCTACTATCCAAGGCTAGTCAGAAAGTGACAGTCCTTCTTTCTCATCCTTGCAGGTTTTCTCTAGTTCTTAATCATAATATCAACCATCCATTTCTTTTACTGTTTAACCAATTTCAGCAATATGTCAGAAAGGAAAACAAGAACCACTTTTATTTTTAGCAAAGTTCAAAGGTTTCTGTAAGAGCTAGTAGTAATGCATGAAACATTTTCTGTCATACTAGTTTAAAATAAACTTGCCAGCACTATCAAAAAAAGCAGTACCATTATGTTTGAAGCTATTAATTTTATATAACACTGTAATTACATGATAGATTTCTAGTAGCTTCTCATTTTGCTGCAGATGATAATCAGGTGTGCTTTAAATGCACCTTATCAAATAACACTGTCCTTAAAGCTCTTTGGGACATGAATAAGCTTCTGATGCTGTAGTTGCTGGGAATGGGGAGGAAAAGGATTATTACTTAGAAAAATTAAGAGAAAAAGCTTGTGTTTTTTCAGTACACATAATGGCTTCACTCTGAGAATAGAACTGGCCAATGGGTCAACTGAGAGTGTGTGACATGGTCCCAACCAGAGTCCACCCAGATCTTGCCTTTGGCTTACCCCAAATCTGCCCTATCAGCCCAGGCACTGGTTTTGCTGATCCCTTTCCCAGAGGTGTGTTTCCTGCTATTGTAAGTTAAACAATTGGATAGACAGGAATTAGTCTTGTGTTTTGAAGCTTTATGCTTGACAGGGGAAGAAAGCTTGGTTGAGAGGATCTGCAGATGTCTCCTGGAAATAATCTATCATCGGACAGGTGAAGCACTTCCTATCTGCAAGAAGGGTGTTTGTTTCTGCCTTTCCTCCCCAGCTTAGGAACTGTGGTAGAAAGAGAAGAATTTGTCAATCAAGAAGTCCTGTTCTTGCATGCAAAACCACTGTTAGGAGTTCTGAAATGGATCCTTGAAGGTCAGGGTTACAGCACTATTCCTGCAGCAGAGCCTGCATGGAGGGAAAGACGGTTTTGTGCTTCCTGGAATAGGAGTTGCAATTCAACAGAGACACAGAATCTGAACAAATGCAGCTACTCCTTATTCTAACTTTCCACAGGATCTCACAACACATGCTTCAATAACTGCTGGCAAACATTGACTTTGGGAACACTAATGTCATTACCAACTTGTTCAGGGTACCAGCGAGTTGCTATTATAGTGTGTCAATGACTGTAGTTACTGCCCTTTCCATTTCAGCCTCTAGGTTAAGAGGCATTTTCCATGCTCTGTAATTACCAGCCAAACACCAAAGAATTAACACTATCCATCTGACAGATTCTGTGATACTGTGTGATTGCTCCCACTGAAGCAGTAACTGTTCGTTGACCTACCAGTTCTTGCAGGAGGTTTGTTTTATAGTTCCATTCAAGCACATTTAAGAAAACAAGAATCTGAGGAGAGACTCTATGGGCTGATATAAGTAAAAATAAGACATTGTAGCTTGCACACTGACATTTTCAGAGCTTTAATTTCAGACAACAAATGGCACAGTTATTGAGGCAATCAATTTAGAATGACAGGAAACATTTATATCACCACAACTTCATATATTGCATAAATACAGCTACAGGGGAAAAAAGATAGGTAGGTTTGTTAATGGAAGGAAACTAAAATAAAAAAGCCTGCCTATAAAAGAAAACTTAACTGAAGATGGAATAATGGAGAGTTTCTCATCAAATACCTGTTTATAATGCAGTCATTTCACTTCCGCAAAGGAGAGTGAGACGTTACGCAAATCAGATTCAGAAAAAAGATGTTGCCAACAATTATATAAGAACCATAGATGCAGAAGTACAATTTTTATTTAAATTCTTTTTTTTTAAAGGAAAACGACTTCATAGGCATTGAAGTAAAATCTGATCTTGATTATATTGCTATAAACCACTAACTTCAGTAGTAAGCATAGCTAAGAACAGAAATTGATCTATTAAAGTTGGTTGTAAAAATGAAAATATAGAGAAGTATTAGGAGTTTGTTCAAGTGGAAAAGGATATGAACAAAATGTGTGAGAGCCAAACCCTTTATCTGGAGATTCAAATGTGGTTCTACTCATCACAAACTTAAGATCCTGCAGTGACAAGATCCTTACAAGAAATTAGACTCTACAAGTGCAAAGATAAACGGGAAGCTATTTTTCATGATCTTGTTCTTTGAAGTTTTCAGTTTGTTGAACTCAACAATAAAAAATGACATTGAGAGCATAAAGTTTTAAGTAGTGAATTGATTTTTAAGCTCAGACAGCCAAAGGCAAAGTTCTCAGTAACATAAAAATGTTAAGCCACTTGTTTCTGAGTCTGAACACTACCATTGATCATTTCCACTTGTAGTGCATTGTGTATAAGACAAATGCAGATCTTGGTAAATACCTTGCTTTAAATTCTTGTAGTACAAATACATTAGAATCATTCATAGGTACTGAGAGCTTCAGCATCTGAGTAAAAGGTCTGAATGGGAATGAATTTTCTGCATCCTTACAGGTCATTGTCAGTGAAAATTCTTTATGATTAAAACAGAAAGAAGTTGCTAATGGACATTCAGTAGTCAACTATGCTATTGAATAATGCAAGAGAAGAAGACCCAGTTGATCAGTCAGTGCACTGCTTGTAAATATCAGAAGTACTAGTGTCCCATGGTCACATCTTTGGACAGATGCTTCTTTTAATACCAAGTTTGTGTTTTGCTCATTGCACCATTTCATGTCCTTGCCATTTTGTGATGGGTTTAAGCTTTTCAGAGCTGAGCCTTTTGCTATTGCAGACATCTTACACCGCATATCAAAATGCTGTGCTCTTCTCACTTGCCACAGTTGCTGCTACTGCAGTAGCAGAGAGTAATAATGCAGGTTGCATCTGCTTGTTCAGTGCATTTGTAACAATAAAAAAAATCAAAATATTTAGTTATTTGGAAAATGGAAAGACAATGCTCATTCTTCATTCAATTTGAGTTAACAACAAAACCTGAAATCACTGTTGATATTTGGAACTGTGTGGTGTATGTTAGCTTGCATTTTGCCTCTGTGATTCCATGGATAATTTCAGGCTGCTGTGCAATGTTTATTAAATTGTTCTTAATATTGCTGGGTGTAGACTTGTATGTGTGTGGTTAGAATAGCAATCCTTTTGCACATTTCTGGACATGTACATAATACAACAGAATTCAAGAGAATAATTGTGGCCCTTGAACAGGACCTGGTTTGTAGAATGCGTCTTGTTGTGCATCTTCTTGCTTTAAGGATCTGCTCTTCCTGCCATTGCCAATGAACTTGGGGAGAGTTGGGGGTTTACTGAGTGTCGATGAAGTTGGCACTTTTTCCACATTTGTACTGGATGCGGAACTTTTTGAAATTCCCCATTTAAGAACCCCTAAGTTGCTAACCCTCTTTGCCATCAATGCACAAAGGCTCCAGACTGTGCAGCGTAGGAATTTACAATGTTATTGTTAGTTTGAATTTAATGTTTCTTTGATATTGAAGAGTAAAACAGCCAAGTAGGTGGTCTTGCTTCTGTTGACACTTTGATGACAAAAGTGGTAGAATTATTTCCTTCCTTCAAGTGATATTTTGTGCAATTTCAATGGGAGGTTAGTGTTTCTTTCAGCAATTTTCATTCACATAGTTACAAATTTTCTTAGAAGTGTCTGAGCTCCTCATAGGGTTGGCAGAAATGACTGTGCTTCTCACCTCTTTCCCTTCCAGGCTATCCTGTCCCAAGACTTGCTTTTCTACCTTGCAGGTTTTTTTTTTCCAGAGTGTAGGCAAATCTACAAGGCCTCTTGTGGATGCTGAAAAGCTGCTAGCAGAGGAATTTTCCTAGGTTCTCACAATATTCTGTGAGAATCCTGCCTTTCTCACACGTGTTATGAGAAACAGTAGGACGGTTTTGTAAACTAGACTAGCACATGGTGTTTCGATAAGTTCTGTTTATGGTACATTGTAAAAATATTTTGAAATAGGTGTTGTAGGACTTTAGCCAATCACCCTAGGAGATGGGTGATCACTGACCAATCGCCCTATGGGGCTAGGGTATATAAAATGGGGTTGTAAATTAATAAAGTTGCTTCTTTTGCCTGCTCTTGCTGAATTTATATGTTGCTGCATCTCTCCGCTCCCGGCATAAACAGCGACAGCCTTTCTTGAGATAATAAGGTGTGAGAAATCTAGTACTGTATGTATTATTATATTATAGTATTATTGTATATAATTTTAATAAAAAAGCTAAGTAAATGTTAAGCAGTTGGAGGAAAAATAGCATTGAAATTAGAACTAGTTCTAGCAGAGTATCAGTGAAATTAAGGACTTAAAATTCATGCATTACTTCTGCATTGAGCATGTGTAGATGGCAGGTATATAGTTACAAACCAAAATGTTACCATATTTTCCTTTACCCCCTATTTTCAATTCACACAGGAACACACATAGTTTGGTAAGACACTTATTCACCTGGAAGAAACATTAATCTTTAAATATAAGATTGTTCAGTTTGTATTTTGTTATGGATTATTTAATACTTTTCATGTGCTATAGCTCAAAGTGTTTCACTAAGCAATGAGCTATAGTAGAGGTGTGCTGTGAATGCAGAACACACCAGAGCTATGGATACAAATGCATTAGAGTTATTTTTTTTGTGTCTGAATGCTTTCACTTGTACCTATACAAATGATGGATAGGGATGAATCTTGTACAAAATAGATTTTTGCTTTTATGGGCTAACCAGAAAATGTGAATCCAAGGGTATTATTTGCAAACGGGATTCATAGAATCATAGGAAAGCTGTCTTCGAGGTAAAGTTTTTTTTATCCCACTATGAAAATGCATCCAAATACATGTGAAAAATGCAGGCAGGAAAAGTATTAGTAAATATGAAGCCATATTCTACTTTATTTTTTACTTCACCCGCATCTAGAATTCCACAAAGTATCCAGATACCATATTTTCCCATGCATTGCAAAAGTAGGAAGCAGTTATTCCCAGAAGACCTTGCAGTCTAGATAGATAAGATGGGAAAAGGTTGGTGGTGGCAGCTAAAATACGAAGACCGATGTTTGAAAGCAAATGAGTTACAGTTGTGTAACAGATGAATGCTGAGAGATGAAGAATAATGCGTGTATTTTTAGCCTATTCAGTCATGAGGCTATATTAATTTGCTTCATCATCCTTCACTAGAAAGGCAGGAAAGTCCTTGTAACTGGTGATACTTCCTTGGCTACTCTGAGGTGACTTTATTCACCAGTGTGACTTGACCTCGTCCTATCATTTGGCTACATTCCCAGTCACATGGAGATGGGAGTGGTTTGTGCAGTCTTTGATACTTGAATCTTGATGTTTCTAGTCCTCTTTCCAGTATCTTCAAACCCTCTTACCTTTCATGGAAGTCTTCTGTCTTTTACTGTATTTCATGAGGCTTATAAGAAGATAAAGAGTCAGGATGGAATTAAAAGAGATCAGAGAATATTACATCTACTGTTCTGGCTTTCAAATTCAAGTGTCATCCTTCTGCAGCACAACAGTGTGAAAGCAGCAGTCAGTAACTCTGTGAATAAAAAAAGAAAGGTATCTTGAAAACAAAGGATTACAATACAGTGAGTATCTTCAGTCACTTGGTATAATGTTGTAGCATTTCTTAATAGATCACTTGGGCAAAACGAGTATCTTCACCACGTACTGTTCTGACTGGTTATCACAGAGAGGAAACAAATCTGAAAATTGTTTCAAAGAAAAGGAACTACATTGGCTTTTTTCTATTTCTTTCTGTTCTTCCATCTACTTTTATTCAGATGAGTTAGGAGGATCACCAAAATAAAGTTATAGTACTTTCCAGCACTGATAGGTTTTTGTCTCGTAGAAGAGCAGAACCCCCATTTTTAACTGCAGCTCATGCTGATGTATACATTATTATACAAAAAGCACAATATGATAAATAGAATACTTGGCCTCATAGGACATCAGCAGCAGAAAAGCACAAGAACATTGCCTTTTGGAAGAGATGGATTATGATCTAGGTAGCCTGCTTCCTGAGTATCAATTAATATCCTACAATAGGTGACGGTCCAGTGCCTTGTGGACAGTAATGCTCAAATTTGTTTTTAAAGACCCTTTTATTTTGTTTTGTTGCGTTTTTACATCTATGCAGAAAGATTGTAGGGTATGTCTCTTTCAAACATTGGGTAAAGTTTGATTTTTCTGTGATTAATAGACTGTTACAGTTTCTCTACCCATGACTCTTGAGTTTGAAGCTTGATATAAACAGACATTCAACTCCTTATTTCAATTAATCTTTATATTCTAAATAATGGATAATCTATTTAGGTGTGCTCTGGAACTTTGGAGTAAATGCTCCAAGCAGATTGAACAGGTCAGACCTATTTCTTTCCTATTCTTTCTTGTGTTACTCTCTGGCACTGAGGGATGTCAGCTCCAATGCCCTATATAATCTTCATGGAAAGTCATTAAAACAAACACAGTTTTCTCTGTGGTTATGTTCTTTTTGCTGTGTGGGTTTAATAGTCTCTCTGTTCTTTGTTATGAATTGGTTGGTTCTTGCTACAAGCACAACAGTACATTATTATTTTTAAAAAATCAGTGGCCTGTTAACATGAGGTCTTGGTTCAGTGTAACAGGACTATTTTTTATACTAGAAAATTGGCTGTGGGTTAAAATAACAAGATCTGTGTTCCGCCCCTCACTCTCTTAAGAGCTTCTTTACTGCCCCTGAGCAAGTCACTTGAAGTTTAACTTCCTTCTCTGAGAATTGTGAGCAATAGTGAATACTTCAGTATCTCACAGGATGCTGGAAAACAAAACTTCTGATGGGTAATCTGCAAAAAGAAGGTAGCATGTCAAAGGAAAGATACAATATTGGTCATATTATAAAAGCAAATGCTGGTAAAAATAGCATTAAAATCATATATCTTTCAGGGAAATACGCGTTCTCAGTAGCTAATAACAAACAAATATAAAAATTATATGCTGCCAGGAGGGGAGAAGAAAAGTGTTGTGCTTTGTCACAGTTCTTGATGCACTCATCATGTGCTCCAGCTCTCAGGTCACCTTGGTGTCCCTCACTGGACTTGCTCCAGTGTGCAGATGTCTGTTTCAAGCTGGGGAACCCAAGCCAGGACTCCAGCTGGAGCCTCGCCAGTGCCACAGTGGGGTGGAAGTGATTTCCTGTGGGAGTCACTTGTAGTGCTGAAATGGCTTCTCCCTCCTTAAGCTCTTCCAGAGCTTTGCACATGATTGCTCTCTTTCAAACCACTCCAGTGGGATGCAATCTCTTCTCCAAAGTAAGAAGTGATAGGACCAGAGGAAATGGCCTGAAGTTCTGCCAGGGGAGGTTTAGTTTGGTCATTATGAAAAAATTCTTCACCAAAACGGTTGTCAAGCACTGGAATGGACTGCCCAAAAAGTGGTTGAGTCACCATCCTTGGAGGTACTTAAAACGTGTAGATGTGGGGCTTAGTGACATGACTTTGCAGTGCCAGGTTAATAGTTGGACTTGATGATCTTTATGGTCTTTTCCAACCTAAATGATTTTATGATACTGTGAAGAGGTCTCAGACACTTTGGGACTGGAGCTATGTTAATTTAATAGGGTTTTGCCTTAAGGATCCTGAAGTGCAGGGAGGAATCCTTAGTATTTTCTGTGTAGAAAACGCAGGACAGGATTCCTCACTGTTAACTGCTATGGACCAGCCTCTCTGTGGAACAATTTTATTCATGTTCTTACAGTTGGTATTCAGTGTGTCTGATACATTAGTTGCCACAGAAATAAAAATGTCTTCTCTTGCATAACTTTTAGTAGTGTCAAGATTAAAAGCTTCCTAGCAAAGACAAGACTGGCATGGTGGGAGGGACAGGACTATCCAGCTCCACCTAGCACTTGTACAGCAAAAAGACTTTGAGAGAAGTCACCTACAAAACTGCTTGGCACTGATAAATACCATGGCAATTATGTAGAACTTAGAAGTGATAATAAATGTAAAAATAAGAAAGTTCATTTACTAAAATGCTTAAGTATTATAACCAAAAGAATGATTAGGACCCTGTTTGTCATTACTGTAACACATCTCCGTTCGTGCTACAAAACAGCAGGGCAATATTCCAGTATTCCAAGTACAGCGTAATGAAATACAGTCTGTTACTTTGCAACTTGGCAAACAGCTGTGTAAAACGTGAAACTAATCTAAAAGGTTATGTTTTCTTTCTGATCATCCAGCAACTGATTTAAATAAGGCTTTAGTCACCTTAAAAGAATAGCTATACAAAACTACATACAAAAATTATGTACAAAAAATATAACTGTACTAAAATTCTTATTTCTCTAGTTATGCTGTGATTTGGTGAAAAATTTTCATGGAAGAAGCAGCAATCCCTTCTTAAAGTACATAAGCAATCTCTTATACTTGACTAACATTTAAAGCTGTCTTAGGGAATCTGTTTCTTGCCTTGCTCTTAGCCATTTGAACTTTCCTGTTGTCAGTAAAATCTATAAAAAATGACAAGGGGATTTTGGTTTATACACAAGTGAACTTTGAGCTCTTCTAAGACAGTAGTCACAAGCAAAACTTGAACATTTCTGAATTATTATTATTATTACAGAAAAAAAGTGATGTCTGATGTGGTGATGTCTGACTTAAGTGCACTTGATGTTCAGCTCATCCATCGAGATTCCAAAAAGGAGTAAGCATTGCTGCAGTACTGAAAAAAATGCCCTTCAGGAACTGGTGTCTGCTGTGGGAGATAGGAAATTTCTTAAGTTGCATACTTATTTAACTATCAGTATATTTTTTGGAGTACACTGTTTGGGTAGATCAGTTGTAGCTGCTGTTGGGCAGTGCCCTATATGCAAACAAGTCCAGTGCTTCTGTGGTCTTCAGCTAGAGATACTGCTAAAATATTTCAGCAGGAAAAAACATAATAAGTGAGCCATGGCTTCACCTCTGAACCACAGCAGGATGTTTTTCCTTAGTCAATAGAATACTGAAGTCTGACTGAAATATTGCTTGGCTTATGTTTATCTGCATTCATCTATAATGCAGTAGCTGTATTTCTATATCATTTAAATTTTATGCATGTTTTGGAGATGACTTAGAATGACTATTTTTATATTTCCTTAGGTAAATATCAACAAAGATATTGGTCTGGGAAACAGATATTCTATGAATGCCTAAATGAGCACTGCACTGAGGTTTTAGATCAAATTCTAGACTTTATTACATATTTGTAAGAAATTACTTTCAAATTGCATATGACATATCCTTCAATTCTCAATAGTTTAGGAGGTGATATCCAGTTAAAAATATATTCAGAGACCTCAGGTACTAGATTCATAAAAAAACTGCTTTTCTGATTCCATGGCATGCTTCATAGAAGCTTTATGAAAAAGTGAATTTCAGATTTTTCTTGCTCTTTGAGGACTGTCTTTTGGTATTTGGAATTTCTTTTATCTAAATGATCATCTGTAACAGTATTGCAACAATTCATAGATGGATTCCTCTTTAGAAACTATATACTGGTTTCACAAATGTGCAAATAATTTGTATTAGGTAGGTTGTAGCTCTCACTGTAGATGGCTGAAGGTACTGTTAAATTGGACTAAGAATAAAAGCAGTTTCTTAGGCATACTGTCTTTTACTTAAAATTTTTCAGTGCGTATAAACCAGCACTACTATGTTTAAGCCAAATTTTAATACAAGACTAAAATTTTATATTCAAATACCTACATAATATACTGTATCATAAATAATATTTTTATTTAAATATAATAACCAAAAAGTGTAAGGTAAAATCTCAGATCTGTTCAGCTGGTGTTAAATTCCCCGTTGAGTTCTGTGTGCCAGGATTTCACAGTCACCCTTGCTGAGCCTCATAAATATGTTCCTTTCTGGCAATGTCATCTGAGGATGCGGTTAGCCCAGTGTCACTTCGAGTGCTCCCAGAATGCCGCTAACAGGCCCTGGCAGCAAACTTGCAGGATGTGGTGCCTTCTGCCTTCACACCTAGACAAGTGCCGACAGTGTTTTCTGTAATGTGCTGGACATATACTATGAAAGAAAACCCTACAAATAATAGAACTTTCAAGATACTTCCTTTGTGCAATATTGTTTTCCCTCGAAACATACTTGTTATGTGTTGTTAGTGCTTAGCTGGAGGCTAACATTACTCTTCTGTGCAGTGGGCTCTGAAGGTGTAAAAACTGATGGATGTTCGACAAGCAGGTTGATATGTTTAGTACAGGAGATAGACCAGCCGCAGAAAGGATGTAAAAATGCCTTAATGAAATTTGGAAATTCCAACTATATTTTACTGGAGGGAAAAATATCAAAGCTGTTGCTCTATTATAACTTGGTTTTAAGTCGCCAGTCGCTTACCAAAAGGCCAGCCAGGACAAAACCAAGAAACCTCCCCTCAAACAGATGAAGAAATTTCTCTTTTAATTTGTTTTGTATTAATAAATACGCTTTTACATGCTGAAGGAATAAAAATCCATGAGCCGAATATTGCCACTTACATCTCCTTTTTTTCCAGATCGTATTTATTTTTCTGTTGGTCATGTTCCTCATAATGACACTTGCAGTCCTTACAGCTGTTATGCATTTTTCTTCATATTCTGTCTAAAAGAGAGTGTTTCTTGTTCCACAGCAAAATTAGGCAGTCACTCCCGAAAAACATAAACAATGCAATCAAGCAGAAAAAAATAGCTCTTTCAAAGACCTATGTTGGTGCCCGTGTCTTTGTTGTGCAGCACAGATGCCTGTAAAATACTGAAGCTGGAAGAAAGATAATGCGTAAAAAAATATCAATTGTTAAACCAGAGGTGCTGCAGGATAATAAGGAAGAAATATTGGAGACTATTTTGAGAGAAAAATCATTTAAGTCTTAATCCCAATGTATAGATATAAATAGGAAGGCAAACTGCTGAGGTATTGCTCTACCTCATTAATTATATATGGACTTTATAATCTTGCTATTGCAAGGCACTGTATGTAATTTAAAATACAATACTTTATCAGGACCACCTCCCACCCATAGTAGGTGGGTTATGGTTTGCAATCTCTTCTTTAAGTGTGGATACACCCTGGTATATGGAAAATAGTCTGAAAAATGAAGGTTTCACTGTTTGAATCTTGACCTCTTTGAATTTGAAAGTAGATGTATAATTCTGCTGCTCTTCATTGTAATGGTGCTTGGAGAGCGCAACAAGAGCCTTTGGACAAAGGTAGCAAGGGCTGGTTAGACTGCCACACAACTGGAAGGCTTTTCAGCTTGAATAGGTGTCAGGCTTTCACAAAGATCAGCAAGGGTATCCACAGGTTTATAGATCCTCTTTGTTTACAGATGTTACCTGATAACCCTTCTTATCAGCAACAGCTCAAGAGGATATGCAGGTTGTTACTGAACAAATTGCTAAAGCACTGGAAAAGGGCAAAATAGACTTACGATTATCCTGACAAAGCAGATCCAGTCCAGCAAACCTCAGGTTAAAGCCAGTTAGTCTTATGGAGGAATATTTCATCATATGGTATCCAGGTAGTTTGTTGTAAAGTGACTTCTTTATAGATTTTGCAGTATTCTTTAATATCAGATATGTCAGGTTTGCTTTTTTACAGCTGTCTTTCCAAGTACACACATAAACTCCAGTTTAAACATAGGTGGACTATATAAAATATCAAAATAATGGAGCTGAACTGAGATACAGGAACCACTGAAGTCCTCTGTTAAAAAGTCACATTTTGAATTTGTCTCTGTTTCTGTGGTCACAGCAGTTCAAATCTTCCAAGCCATATTATTAAAAGTTTTTATGGCCATACTCAGACAATTTATACTGAATGTGACTGATGAAAAAATTTATTGAGCAAGACAGAACACTGTAAGTATAGTAAGTAGTATTTCATGTCCTTGCTAATTAAGAAGTGGAGCAAGAAAATATTTCACTTATTTTTGTGTAGTAATGAGGATGTTAATTTTTTTAATGGAAAAAATACTTAAGTAAATGACAGCAAAACAATCCACTTTCTTTACCCCTCAGAAATACTTTGTTATTAAAAAAAATAACTAAAACAAATTGTTAAGCAAATTGATAATTACATTGCCACAATCACAGTATCAGAATTATGTTTGGAATATATAATTTGCAAAGGCAAAAAGATTTGGTAATAACAAACATATAAAAAGGTATATTTAGAAAAGCAACAGAAATATACAAAGCAAAAATAATACCATTTTCTTGTTTTCTTTCTTATTTTTGAAGCAAAGAATGAGTTACAGTATCTTACTAGGTCCACTTCTGAAATACTAGTACACTTAATACTAAAGCACTTAATACACCTTGCATAATTTTCAGCTGTTTGAAATCCACCCCAAAATGGCATTGTTCATTGTTCACTGAAGACCTTTGTATCATCATCAGCAACTAATAGCAAGCCAAACAAAATAAGATCAAATAAAGAAGAGAATGGTTAACATTCTGAATAACATTGGCTCCATGCTAATCACCACCTCTCAAAGAGTGTGACTAAACAAGAGGGCTTTCACAAAAAAGCAATGTAAATGAGGGACTTTCAGGAGAAATTTCTCATGTAAAAGCAGCATGAAAAAGGCTGAGACTGGTATTTTTTAGAAGGGGATTTAATAATAAATGTATGTTGGAATTGAAGACCTAATTTGAAAAGTTCTGTATTGATCTTCAGAATATTTAATCATAACTAATTTCAATATTTTTAAAAGTCTGTGAAGATGCACACCTCAAGGCTTGTTCTTATCTCCACTGGTAGAAATAGATACTGTTCAAACGTAGAGAGTAGTTTACCACACATGTATATGATTCAGGATTCTTGCACCTGTTACTGTTAGGAACAAGATACAGAGCTAGCGAGAAATTTGTGTAAAGACGAGCCTTGAATTTCCTTATGGTTTTGATAAGCCCAGATCACTCAGTGGCCCACTGCTGTGTCCAAATCAAAGCTACCAATCTGTGAGCAGTTTTCAGTATCTACAGTTTTGCATCCCCTGTTCAAAAACAATCTCAAATTAATTCATCTTGCTGTCCTGGACTCTTATAGTTCCCAAGGATCCAGTTAGAGATGAGGTGAATATTTTTTTTCAGTAGCTCAATACAATGCACTTGAATTGTACCAATGGTCTTAAATATTTTGAAGACTATTACTCTTTATGTTAAGTTCCTCAGCAGTGGATACCCTGTTTTTAACTTGCATTGTAAGATGCTTCATGTGCTTTATATTATAGTAGAAAATAATATTGGTGTATTGTTGTTCTTGAGAAAAGAAAAAATAAACTCCCAAGATTTTTGAATTTTGAATTTGCATTTTACCCTTAGTCACATGCTGGGGACTACATTGGGAAAGGAGATAAACAGTTAAGGTCCATCCATCGTCTGCTTGACAGACCTTGACAAAAAAACTGACTCTTGAGGCTTCTTACCCTTGGAGGGCTATAGCTCATTGTATCACACCTACTGAGAGGTGTTTCTGATGTTCATTAGCTCCCCACTGTGTCAGTGGAAACAGAGGGGGGCAATTCCAGATGGACATTCAGGTCTTAGGGATTTGTCTGATGGAGTTGCCTTTTCTTTTGTTGACTGTAGAGGCAGTTTGACAGTAATTATGGCATGATTAGGTTCACCTAATTTTAGATATCTGCAGGCTTTTGTAGAGTGTGATTTGTGTGGCATATAATAAGCAGCTGTTTTAGGATGAGATGAATCATGTCTAAAAATGCTCATTTCTCCCCATTTACTGTAAGGGAAGTCTGTATAACTACCTCGTAAGTAAGTGTCTCCAGTGTCTGTGTAGGAGAATAATTAGGCCTTCAGCAATTCAGTGATGAGGGATTTATTCTTATATTCCTTTCACAAGGGCTGCTCCACTTGGCCTAAAAAATTAAGATCCACTACCTAAAAAGAAGGAGCATTAATGAATGTTAGCATTAAAAAAAAAAAAAAAAAAAAAGAATGTGGTTGTCATAGTTAATTAGCCATAACACTGAGGAATACATGAGTTCTGTTTTCAGGAAATGCTGAATGAAAAGGTACAACATGGACTGGAAACCAGAACTACCATCACAGATAAATACCCTAAAACCAAGCCTTGTGCTGAATCTGTCTTTTACCCAGCAAATATTTATGCAAACTGGAAAGCAGGAGTGATTTAAAGTTGCCTGAAGCCCCCCAGACTATCCTACGAGCTTGTGCTTGACATACAATGTTAGTTGGGCTGAACCTGGATGTATTTGAATCACCTTCAGCACAGGAGGGATTTGAACACAGGTCTCCTAACACTTTTCTGAGTACATTTCTTAAAAGCTGATGAACCACTGGAACAATAATCATCATTTCCTTCAGCCATGTTTTGAAGGAGAGTATACATTTCTGCATGGCTTCTGAAATACAGGGCTCATACACGTAACTGCAAAGGTTAGGCCTTCAAAGCAATTGCTTTCATACCTGGATGAAGTTCCTGTACACTGCAAAATACAGGTTGGAGTTTGAGGTTCAGGTTTCCTATTCCTTACCTTGTGTAATTTCCCATGTAGCATATCTGCCGCAAATCCCCCTTTTTTTTAATGGCATCTAACTCTTCTCAGCTTTGCCCATACCATCAGCCTCACTCAGTACTGTTGATTCTCAGTGGGAAAAGGGAAAAATCTGTGTGTTCCTTCATTCTTTTAGCACTGAACTTTTCCATCCCTATTCCTGTGTGTCCAGATGTCTTGAACCACAAAGGACATACATTCTGTCAGCTCGGGGAAGCAGTTCAACCTCAGCTGAAAGTCTGAAGGTTATAAAAATAAATGGAAATAGAATATAGGTATGTGCAAATTGCTTTTCCAAGGAGCAAAAGACAGCTCAGCATCTTCTCCTTCCTTATATTATTTTCATTACTTAGTATGCTACCTGTGTAAGATCTGATACATCTCTTAGACTACATATAGTCTACCCTGAAAGTAAATTAAGAGAGGGCACTATATTCTGTAGGATGGTGCTGATGCTAATCTTTGAAAAAAAACCCAACAAACAAACCAAAACCCAAAACAACCAAAAAACAGATTAAACAAAAATAAACCCAGGCACTTCCAAGACACCTTCACCAAACAATAGCATAACTTCACTGGGTTCTCTGGAATACACTTGATTTTAAGACCTTACAATTATATAGAACTTTTCATTTTGAACAATCCATATGTGCTCTGTAAAGAAACAATGAGCTCCTGTGCCACCTGAGACCATGCAGCCAATGAACAGTCATTGACACTACACAGAACAGGGGGAGATAGTAGGTATCACCTGAAGAAAACCAGAATTTTGCCAGACATTGGAAATAATTCCTTACTTACTACTTCATGATGATATTTGACCTTTATTTCATCTGAATGGACTAATGAAGTAGCAAATCAGTTTTATATGCCATCACTATTCTTTTTTTATTTGACAGTTTGCCATGAAAATGAGTTTTCTTTCATAAGCATTTCATAACTAATGAATTTTTTAATACTAATATTTACCATAATAAAAATGTGCATGCTGTTGCTGCACAAGTGTTACATTAGGTGCTTTCATTTATGGGTGAATGAATCAAACAACAGTAAGGAAACCCATGCAGGATCAAGGGGAACAGTGAAGATGAAGCTAGACCTTTAAAATTAATCAGTAACTGAAGAATGTAAATTTTTAAATCAACAAGTTTCTTTTTGGTTAACAGTGCAGAATTATCCTACTAATTTTTTTAATCTATTTTCAAAACAGATTGCAACCTACCATACCTCAGTATACAACTGTGCAGACATAAAGTCAGGTAATCTCATAATGTCTGTGCTATCTTTATTGCACTTTTCTTTGAAGCATCTAGATTAGGTACAGCTAGGAGTTGAGCTAAGTCAACACCAAAAGCAGACCCATTTTTCAATTTCTGAAATGAAGTTTTTTTTTTTTTAACATGAGCTGCAATAAAAGAAAACATACCATTCTTCAAAGTGCCTTGGTGTAGCTTCTGCATATTTCCTATATAGCCTCCATATAAAAACAAAACCAAACCAAAACAAAAACCACATTGATTCTGTATAGAAGCATTTGTAACTCTGTTTTTCTAAGAAATCATTTTAATTATGTATCATTTGTAACATTTGAATGTATAAACTTCTTTAATTCTTGTCAGATTGGTTCTAAGATGTACTTTGCCTCCAGAGAGCATCTTTGCTGGTGTCCTTTTAAGTGACTAAGGGCCAAGCCAGACCCACAGGTAGTTCTCAGCAGACAAGCAAAATGGTGGGTCTGAACACTTCAAGTTGCTCATGTTGGAAAGCTGCATGCCCACTACTTCAGGAACTGGTGGGTCTGCAAGGGCTTATCTGCCTTCAGCATGAAACTTCCAGACCTTGACACACAACAGCACATGCAGGGCTTTATCCTTCTGAAGCTCAAGCATCTCACTTTGTGTGAAAGAGCACAGAAAAATAGATATTCATTAGTTGGCACTTATTTCAGGCTGCACAGATCCTTGTAACCAGAGTTTACAACAAACCATCACTGAATCATCATAGATTGCTAGTGAGTGTTATGAAGCTGTACAGTAAAAAGGCAATTTTTCTTACTGCCTTGGGACCTATCAGGGCAAACATTTTAGTATTCATAACACAGACCATATAACTTACTGAGCCATACTGAAAGACACCATTGGCTAGCCAGTGGATGTGAACTATGTTAAGCCTTATTGCCTTTGGAAAAGTACTTTCTAAAGCTCCTTCTTCTGCATTGAAGAAAAATGTCTCCTTTTCACAATAAACGTATTTTATTCCAGTGGAAATTTAAAAAATATGAAGCTGACTAAACTTAACTCTAAATAATGTATGTAATTTTAAGACTTGAATATTTGCTGTGTTCAACTACTTATTTCCTGTCTAAAGAACAATGACAAAATGTTGGCCTGTGACTCAGATTAGAGGACACACGAGTCAACAACATGCCATGAGAATATCCAGTTGTCAAATCAAATTTATCATTTGTGTTAGCAGACTTATTAAAATAGAAACAATTATTTCACATTGGACTTTACAGAATTAGGTCAAAACTTTATTTACAAAACAGTCTAAAAATAAGCTGCCATTCTGTTTCATTATAAAATTAGTTCCCGCGGTAGTGTTTCAGTCTTACCTGAACTTCTGTCTTGGTGAGAGACACCACTGTTTTGTAAATGAGTCTACAAGTAAAGAAGAAATCACCAGATTCTTAGACAAGGAAGTAGCTTAAGAATATGTATAATGTGGAAAGTATAAATATTCTTGTAGGGAATCATGAGAATTTATTCATGTACATAAATACACAAACATGTCTCAGTTTGGGTGGACCCACTGCTAGAAGAAATATTTCAAAGTGAGTATATTCTTTTTCCCAGGAGAAGTATGCCTCTCTGAAATGTGTCTTGGAACCTCAAAATAGCTTAGATATGTTAATGAACTGTTCTTATGGTTCCTGAAACCAAGCCAATAAATTGGAAAGAACCCACTAAATTATTAGTAAGATTATTAAAATAGACTGAACACACCATTTTGCACTGGAACAAATGCAATTGGTGGCATCCGGAATAACTGTTACTTTACCATTTAAATGTGGTTGTTCATGGTGCAGAACCAGATGCAAATCTGGTTTGTCTCTAGGAAGACAGATAAGAGCAGTTCCTGTGGGTCAAACCTCTTCTTGCACAGATTTCCCTTTTCTGCCCTAGGCTTTGTACCCATGCAGGGCGCATGGGGCAGCCAGTGCCCTACAGTGAGTGGCGTGGGCCTTGGTGGTGGCTGGTGAAGAAGGGGGAAATGAGTTGGTCTTTGCAACATCCAAACTGATTCCAGTTTAGTAGCTGTAATAAGCAGTCTTTAGAGTTGGCTCTTATACCCACCTCAGAAGTCTTCTGACTCAGGTATACAGGTAAAACTGAAAACACCTCTTGAGAAAAGCTAAAGGACTGCCATCCAGAACTGTCAATCAACTGCTTAGCCAATATCAGCTTTTAGCTTTTCTGAGCAGCTGCATAGATCTTCAGTAATTAGATACCTCCACTAAAAACTGTTGTACGGGGAAGTCTAAATGCAGTTCATTTACCCTCCATTGCTATTTTACAACTGAGATACTGACCTATCCCTTGGCTTTGTGTCTCAGCTGAATGTATAATTATCATTTCTTAACTGTATTTTAATACCACCTGGTTTTTAATTCTACATTCTCCCTCTGGGTAAACTTTTATTTATGCACAAGATGAATGATTTTTTTTATCCTAACATTTTTGCAAATAGGTAATTTTGTTTGCTTTTTAGTTACAACATTTATTTTGAATGGTAAAAAATGCCTAGATCAGTCTTTCATATATGTTTTGGCATTGTCATTAAAAATGTCTGATTAAGAAGAAAAAATAACAAATTCCTACTTTTAGATGTCAGCTTATTTAGTGATCAAAAATCATGATTAAAAATCTCAGCTTGAAAGTTATCTACTTCTGCACAATTTATTACTACCAAGAAAACTCACAGAAAGTTCCTTAAAACTTGACTTGTTTTCAATCCTGACTTGATCTCTTGTGAAAATGTCTGGGAAGCAGTCCTCCTCTCAAGGGCTTGATACTGTATTGCCCAGTTATGTTTACCAATTTAGGAGCAGCCCACAGTACATAGCTGATTTTTTCTTTTGGAAAAGTACAGACCCTTAGGCGTTACCTGTATTTGCCTATTCCTGTTACCTACATATGCAGCATCAGTGCAGTTCAGTTAAACTTCAGTGGAATTATCTTTGATAAAGAGAGAACAAAGTGGCTGTCCTGGATGCAAACAGCCCATTGTGTGAGTCTGTAGCTCTCTGTGCTAGAATTCAAATGAGACTTTTCCGGCTCTGCAAAAATTTTTCAAATTATCTTCTGAGAATTGTGAATAATCCTTGATAAGTGGATGTTCCTTCCAGTGAAAAAGATAGAAATGGTAGAAATTTGAGCAAGCAACAGAATTTGAAACCTTGCTACTTCTTCTTAATGATAGGATAATGGTGAGGAATGTCTGTTGCTTTGTGTTGGCAGGTAATTAGTTGTGGAAGTGAAACACTGGAATAAAATTAACCTGTTGGTAATGTGTTGGGGACAGAGGGAGGTTGGGGAGTCATTCATAAACAGGTGGTTGAAGTAGAAAGGCTTACAGCTGCAATATAAGATATTACTGCAAAACCTCAGTAGGTTTGTCTTTCTTTTGCTAAAGGAAGCTTGATTAGACATGTTTAGAATCATATTTGTTAAAGAATTTAAGTACTTGGAGGTTAAGAACAGTACTCTTCACATTTTAGACCCCTAGTCCTGAGAGGGGAGTCAGAAGATAGAGTTGAGCAACACATTGTCTCCACGAAGCTTCAGGAGGGAGAACTACTTCAAGCACTCATTATTTGAATCTCTGAAATGTATAAGATGAAGGAGTGTATTTAGATACACCTAAGCAAGGGATTTTTTTTTTTCTCATCTAGATTCTAGATCCATATATAGTTTGTTTAGGATCTCTGCGTCTTTCTGATAAGCCATGGCCACACTGGTGACGAACCAAATGCCCGTGCCTGAAAAATTTTTGAACCATGAAGCAAATGCTTCCAGGCTGAGGGTGCTGCTTTGCTTTGGAAGTCTCCGTTATGTTTTTTTGGTAGCTAAAATACAACACGCTGAAGTATGTTAAATCTTTGAGCTCAAAGCACATAACATGCAGTTACAAAGCACATAAGGACCTGTACACATCATACTGTAGTTCCTTGGTAGCTTGATAGATGGTGTGATATATATATGTTTTCCTTCTGGTAGCACCAATCAGAAAAAAGGACACAAGGAGGAAAGTCAAGTGATGTTATCATGTATCAGTCAGATGTGGAGTTGATATGTTTTAGCTTCATTCACAGGACCCTGTGTTTTATGCATTAATGCACAATCAGATATTTCTGTCTGACTTGGAAATTCTTTGCAAGTAGCCACTCCTTTTTCTGGCAATTTAAGGAATGTCTTCCATTTATCCGTGTTTTGTGCTTGTGCTTTAGAAATTAAGATTTATTTGGTTTTGTAAATCTTTCAGTTTAAGATGTGGCACATGGTAAGTACTTGCTGAAAGGAAGGATTATAATGTAGTTAAGGCTCTGGACAGGTCATGGCGTGTGGCCATAAATAGTTCAAATCCAAGGATATGGCTGTTATGAGTGTTTGGCTATTTAGAAAGTAGAAAGCAACAAATCAGCCAAAGATTTCAGTAAGCCTTCAACAAGTTATTTTCTCTGTGCTGGTATGTACAATAATTTTAATAGGTCTTCCTGGTGCGGCAGACCATGAACTGAAGTTTATAATATTAGCTTGTACTATGTCATCTAAATCACCATACTCCCGCCAAAAGCACACTACAAAAATAGTTTTGCTATAAAAGACAGAGGTGGTTGAGTCATACACGGGTCACTACAGAAACATTTTTTTTTAAATGTTACAATCTAATGGTTGCAGTGCAGAAGACCTCCATTTCAAAGTCATTCTTTCTGACAGAACTTTCTGTAGAAAAGTAACAGGGCTTAAGGTTTGCAGAAGAGGTTAAAAATTAAGGAACTGGAAAGATGACTTACTAGAACTCATACATATTTTATTTCTTTTAATACTTCACTTTCCACTCCTCCAAAACAACTTCTAATGGATTCTCAAGTGACCCTTGGTTTTTTACTCTAGAGACAATATTTAACGTTATTTTTTGATAGGATAAAATGCATCCATATGCCTGCTTTATTCTATGTTCCTAATGCTCTCTACAAAATAGCACTTCTTTTGACAGTAATACTTTTTGCTTTCAGTTTCTTCAATTAAACCTTTTGGAAGACCAATCTATAGGGATTTAAGATCAAATTCTGATTTTGTTCACACTGCTGTTATTATATGATGTATTCAGGTTTAACATTTCAATAGATGCCTGAAAAGAATTAATTAGAAGATTACAATTTCTACATCACTTCATCACTGTTGTGTCCTAAGTTAGGTAAGTAATCAAAGCAATATTCTCAATACAACACAAGAAAAACTTAAACAGCTTATTCACTTCCCATATCGTGTTCTAAAAAGAAATTTAAAATGAACATTGATGGATACTTCAGCAGATTTTTGGTTGATAGTTTGGCTAGGAAACTAATTGTCCAATCATGAAATCTAATTAGAAATTATGCCAAAATGTTCTGGGGAAAGCGTTCTGAAGGAGTAGTGAGGCTGTTCATAGAAAATTTGGAAGCAGGGAGAACAAATATTTCACTGTGGACAGTTTTATGAGACACTTTGGTTTCTAAATACTAGTATCACTTTTTTTTTTCTGTGTTAGCCTAGGGTCCACTTTTATTTTATTTTTTCTCCTTCCTGGTCTTTCAAATCGCACTCCTCTTCTGTCCTGTCTAAAGGCATGTCTACAGCCAGGCAGTGTGCTCTCACCCCGCACAGACGCAGTTAGCCTAGGCCAGGCAGTAGAAGTATACACCACTGCCACAGCACTTGTGCCTGAGCAGATCAGCCTTGCTGGGAAGCAGGAGTTGCAACGTGAGCACTGCTTTTGTGCTGCTATAGCTGCATTGAGCTTCCGTCTCCTTGTACTCCACTGTGTGCTGCAGAGGTGATGGGCAGGACGTCTCCTCTCGGTTTAACTGTGTAAAAGTTAGGCATATAAATTTCAGCCCCTCTGTTGTTATTGGAAAGAAACAAGACTGTCCAGAACCGTCATTCTCCCATCTCAGACATCTATTTCAATACTGGATAATGGTACCCATCTCACTGTATTAAGCACAGAGGGAGACCGAATGCCTAGTTCAGGCTGCGTGTCTGTCTCTTATATTGCTAAAGATTAATCATATTTGTTCTGTGTTACCATTTAATATATCCCCAGTAAGTGAAGAATGGAAGATGAGTGGAGCTGCAAGAGAGATGAGTCCCTCAGCTTCAGTGATTTGGGTTGCTTCCAATTTTAATTTTCCTTTTCCAATATTTGCAGCATTAACTCCCTGACAATTCAAAACGGCATCAGGGAGGCCTTTAAGAAATTAAAAGCTGAAAGAGAATGTGAGCAAGTAGTGTATGACAGTTAAAAAAGGAGGGGGGGTAAGCAGCTCTATAAGAATTGTGAATAGCTCAGGTCATGCCCTCTGCCATGGAGGGCAGGCCAAGCATCAGCCATATCTCTGCCTCCTTGGCCTGATTGGAGTTCATAACCTCAGAAGATTAGACATGGGTATCTTCTTTTGCATCAAAATATATGTGACTCCACTTTTGTAACTGTCTTAAAGGGATTTTGAGGAGAATCTGGAATTTAAACCCTCACAGACAATAGAGCCACATAGAGTTCTGGTTTTTTACTATTAATACGAAGTGAAAGATAAGAAGTATAGGAGGTGGGGACAAAGATGGATAACAAGGAGAATAAAAAAAATTTGATTTAGTGGCATAATACCTTTTCTTTTTAACTGTCATTCTCCTGTTTTATAAATATGGTATTTTTATTCAGAATTATGCAGTGTAAGAGCTACAATGGTGCCTTACATTGGGAAAAAGAGTATGGGGAGAAGCAAACCATTTGATGAGAATAAGTGCTAACAGCCTAATACCTCTATTTCTATACAGTTGAATCTGTAAGATTGTAAAGTGATTACTTTAAAGAAAACCAAGGATTGCATTCCTGTAGGTATGGTAAAAATCCTATTGGAAAGAATCACTAAGACTTTTCTGAGACTCATCAAGTAATTTGAAAAAGACTTTCTATAACAATGCAACAATTTTCTTTTTGTGAAAATGTAGTGTGCTGCAACTGAAACCTGCTGATGTGAAAACACCATTGGCATATTTCACTGCAAAGATGTTCATGTGCAAATCACAGGTTATGAAGCAGAGCAGCAGATTATCTGTGAAATTTGATATTGCTCATTTTCTGTAGGTATGTGTAGAATTAGAATTTCCAAACAGTAAATTTAGCAGTTGCATGGTCCAGAATGCAACTTCATAAACATGCTGGTTTTACAAATTGCTTTTAAATGCTGGTTTCACATGCAGAGGCTGCTGAATGATCTTCTCAGGTAGAACCTCAGCAGGAACTTATTAGACAGCCCAGGAGGTACATACTTAAACTGATTTCATTCTGTGGACAGGAGGACAATATTATTATAATTGACCTTCAGCACATAAAATGCAAGTAGATTTTTGACCACCTAATATACAATGGAAAGAGAACAAGATTTTATTCTAGAAGTGTATACACTTTACCGGATACTTCAGCTTTCTGGTGCATCTGACATTTTTAAGGTAGCCTTAATGTTGAATAAAGAGCTATATTGGTCTTTTTATAGCTTTTTATCCCTTGTTATGTGTTCATTCTTGCAGAGAAAGTCATTCATGCTACTGTGAGGTAAGGGAAGTTCTATTGATTTTCAGCATGTCTCTTCTACCTCTAATGCACTCAGTAGCAGTGGACATGGCACCTGTAACAAATCTGGCTCCAGTCCAGGAATCGCTGTTTAAACAGTTGTTTTCAAATCCCAATGTCAGCAACAGCACTGCAGTATATGAAATTGTAAAAAACGTTTTAAAGAATTCAGTTATGCATTGCTGTGTATTTTAATGAAAACGTGTTGTAAAGAAATATTTTCTTTCAAGAAAAGCATCTTCCAAAGTAATTTGTGAAGGAATGTATGACACTGTAATAAATGGAAGACTGTTATTAAATAATAATATCATTTACAATACAAGCTTAGATGGCTTTTAAAATGATGCCTCTAAAATTTTAAAGTAGTTAAAGCAAATATGCAGGCCATATTTGCTGCTTTCCTTCTTGAGATTTTTAAATAAAACAGCTGGAGTTGAGGTTTAGTACTCCCTTTCTTAATGATACCAGAACTGGAAACAAACAACATTTCCTTGTTGAGAAACAGGCTCTAAAAGTCAAAAAGCTTCTCTCTCTTACAAGCTTCTTCTAGTGGAATGATAGTACCTATTTGATGGAGAAAGGACTGGCCCAAATGACCTTTTTTAAAAATGCAAAAAACCCTTTACAGCAAACAGCATTTTGTGTAGTATCTGGTTTGGAATATAAAACTTAACATACCAGACAGAAAGTTTTATACCTGTTTATGCAGGCAAAGGCAAAATCAATTCATTTTTAAAGCAGTGGGACCTCTGTATGTTGAAGGAAGGTATCTTAAGACCTTGAGTGATAAAAACTTTTAAGTGCAGTGCTTACAAACAAGATAAAAAACATATTGTAGGAAAAATCTGCCCAGCCTAGAGTATCATTAATTTTACATGTCCTGTTATGCCACAGGAGCAATTCAGAAAAGTGGCACTTTAGTTGACCAGGTCAGCAGTCCTTCAGATGCAGGAAGAGAAGAGTTCCAATTATTTCTGGAATATATGCCTTGGTTATATAAAAACAGTGATTGATGTACAATAGCCATCATTATAGGCATATGCCATAATTTAGAGCATCGTCTAGGAAAAGCAGAGAAAGCTTATTGTAACTGTAGGCTGAGAGAAATCAGTTAAAAAATAAGACTTATCATGCTGGATAATCAATGATCTGTTTCTGTGGGTGTTGACTGCTGTATCTTCCTTTTTTGAGGGACTTAGGTCTGAAGCAAAACAGATAAAAGTATGAATTGTTTAAATGAACCACATGTTAAGTAGAACATCTAATATGTTCATGCTTTACAGAGCAGTCTTCTGTCTTATGAGGTATGCCAATAAGAGTTTGGAAATTTCAAGAAGAATCTTGTGTTTGTAAGAATAACTTTCTCTTTTTTTTTTTCTTATACTCATCAGCAATATGTCTTTTCCTCTATAAGCACAGCAGCTATTGAACTATCTACAGAGTGCTTTGGGGAAAAAAAATCTCACCTAGTTATAATAACATTTGCCTTAGCAAAAAGAATGGGATAAACTACATCCCTAGAGTGTAAGAAGAATGTTAATGTTAGACAATTAAACTTTCAGAAGCGATGAAATGACAGTTAAGGTTGAATCAATAGTGTTAACTCTGTCCCTTATGCACAGATATATTCTGATATTCCTTAATTATATGATTGCTTAGAGTTTATCACTTAAAATTGTATAATGTCACATATTTGTACTCTGTGGCTTTAGATCTGTCTCTACTACTACATAGGGCTGATAATAGCAGAACTGTTAAAAATGGAAAGGAACTGATTTTCTATTGGCCTTCCCATTATGTGTACAATTTAAAATGAGTATGATTTTATGTGTGTTTAGATCAGGATCATAGTTTTATACTCATTGTGCATTTGTGTAAATATCTATTAGAAAAGTAACTGAGGCGTGTGGAATCTCAGTGATGGCTATGTCCCAAAGCACCTCTTTTCCCATTCAGCTGGCATTTGTTTATTTTCCTAATGTCGTGGTTTAACCCCAGACAGAAACTAAGCACCACACAGCTGCTTGCTTACTCTCTCCCAGCAGGATGGGGGGAAGAGAATTGTAAAAGTGAAAGTGAGAAAACTCATTGGTAGAGATAAGAACAGTTTAATAATTTATTTGCTACTTATTATTAGTAATAATAATAACAATAAATGGTAATGAAAGGGAAAATAACTAAGAGAGAAAAATAAAACACAAGTGATGGAAATGAAAACAATTGCTCACCACCAACTGACCACTGTGCAGCCAATTCCCCTGCAACCTTTCCCATGATTTTATTGCTGAGCTTGACATCATATGGTATGGAATATCCCTTTGGTCAGCTGGGGTCAGCTGTCCCAGCTGTGTCCCCTCCCAATTCCTGTGCACCCTCATCCTACTCAGCACTGAGGAAGTGGGACGAGCAGAAAAGGCCTTGCCTCTGTACAAGACACTGCTCAACAGTAACAAAAACATCCCTGTGTTATCAGCACTGTTTCTAGCACAAACCAAAAACATGTCCCCTTACCAGCTACTACCTCAGCCAAAGCCAGCACACCTAGTTTAAATTATTTAAGAAAATACATTTCAGTAATAACAAGAAGTGTGGTTCTATGTTAGCATCTTTGTGCTGTAAAATACAGAGTTTGTTCTGTATCATGAACAGCTCACCATTTAGGAATATCAGTACCAATAAACTTCAGTCAAGTAGGTGAAAATTATGGAAATGTGTGAGTTAGTGGAAACTAGATATTTTAGAGGTATTTGTGCAGAGAGTTCCAAGTCCAATTTTCATAGAGGAAATAATCTTTAATAATGTTATTCTTACTTCCTGCAAGTATTTTTCTGTTCATCTTCAGCTTTTCTCCTTTGTTTTTATCTTGCAAAGCTGAAGTTTTATAGGGCCAAATCAGCAAAAATATATAGCTATCCACCTCCTATGTTAGTGCTTGATTGCAAAATCACAGGGAATACTTTTCTCTTTTCAAATAACTCCTTACAGCATATTTGATACTGATCACCTGTGCTGTTTAAATGTGATTGATGCTGTTACTAAATTATTTCCTACCTTGTTTTGTAATTGTTCAACATTTTGCTTTCCCTAAGTAGTTTTCTTATATCTTATCTTTTTATGAGTCCTCTGAGCACCAGTTGGAAGAGCATTACCATTGAAAGCTTTCTTGTTCTGATACTGAAATACACTTAAATATACAGTGTTCTATAGGTAGTGTGAAAAAGTAGGGGGCTTTTCAGAAGAGCTAAGAGTTGATTTCAGTTAGTTTGTGGCAAGGGGCATTAAACTCCCTGTGATTTCAGTTGTGGTGCAGTCACGGGCACACTGTGGCTTTTGGTCAGTCATTGAGGAGCCTGTGTGCAGCTCCGCTCTCTTTCCACTGCATGTGGCACAGACAAATTAGAAATTGGCTGCAGGGAAAAACATCCAAAATCAGAAGAAAAAAAAACAAAAGGAAAGAAAAGGAAAGGGAAAGGGAAGGAAAGGGAAAAGGAAAAGGGAAAAAGGAAAAAAAAAAAAGAAAAAGAGGGAAGGGAAGGGAAGGGAAGGGAAGGGAAGGGAAGGGAAGGGAAGGGGAAGAGTTTCATTTACAGTGTACACATTTTTTTTCATTGAGCTATTCCACATATTTCACTTTTTCAAGGAAGAGAGATATTCAAGTCCAGGACTGGAAACTGAAGTCAGACATTCAAATTAAAATTAAGGCATAAACTCTTAAGACTGAGGCCAGCTAAACTCTACCAAAGAAAGAGGAGAGTCTCCATCTTTTCTCACCTTCGAGCCTGTAGAACTTTCTGGAAAGTACTGCAGCACACATAAATGTATAGGCTTAACACAGGGTTGACTGTCTGAAGTAGCATGCCCTGCAACGTGTAGGATGTCAGACTAAATGATCTAATGTTTATTTCTGACCTTGAACATCAAGAATTATTAAATGTAATTTTAAAATAAAGCAGCATGCTGTTGCCTATCTTTGGAGCAGTTTTAGATCTTTCCAAGTCTGCCACCATCAAATGATAGATCTCCCTTCTCTGTACAGTGCTTTTGAATTCTGCAGAAATATAAAAAACATAATTTGCCTTAAAACAGTAAAAAAAAAATAGTAATCCAGTCTCATGCTCCATTCCATGTTTATGGACATAAAAATTGCTCAGTGACATTTTTTAACCCACTGTTTCAGTTGTCTTTGGCAGCCTGGCTACTTTTAATCTGAATCTCTGAATAAAGTATTTACAGTATCCAGTATTTTTCAGTAATGTTTTTCTTGTTTGTGGTTTAGTAGTTGTCTGCTATCCCAAAATAGATGGTTTTTCCCCTTGTGGTATTCTGTTTTGTGCACAAATTAATACATGGGAAAATAATAACAATAATAATAGTAATAACAAATGAAAGAAGCCGTAGTATTGAGTATCTCTTCAGGTACTTGTTAAGACACATAAAGGCAACCTTTATGTATTGCCTGTAGAACAGAAGTGAAAGCAAGAGGAATAGCATATGTTAGGATAGCATGAAAAGAAAAAAAAAAAAAACAAACAAAAAAACCAGGAGAAACCAACTATATTATTATTAGATAAATTCTAATTAATTATTGGATAGTGATTTGTTCCCAGCATAAATTAATCAAATTTGTATGATGACCACTGTCTAAATTCCTCTAAACTGTTACTGAAAAAGTAATAATCAAAACCTGCTTTAGTCTCTGCTTTCATCAAAACACTCAGAGAAATATGCATATGCACATTATACATTACATCTCTACAGCTGTTGGATGAGTTGAAATCTACTGTCATTGCAGAGTCTTTCTTCAGAGTTCAGCGTACCAATGGCAATCAGCAAAAAAAGGAAACATATGCTTTAGCATTTCAATTCAGATCAAGAATGTTCTTCTGAAGTAAATATCCTGGTGATCCCTACTTTGGCGCATTTTAGTTCTTTCTGCAGAGCAATCTCACAACATGCAGACTGGGTTCATTGTGGATGAAGATAAACCAGGAAGTGACCATTTATGACTGCTCACGGGATCCATGGGGTTACACTACAACAAGTACTACGTAATGCCCATACAGCATGTGCAGTTTGGACGTTAGATCCTCAACCAGTCACTCTACCAGTCTGCTGCTACTGAGCTGCAGTATTTGCTAACATAGATATATCTTCCCTTTAACCTTTCATAAAAGCATGCAGTATTAGTTGATAATTTTTAGGAGATACTACAATACTAGCAGTATCCTCAGAACCTTAGCTTTCCTCATGGTTTTCCTTCATGTACAGCATTCCCTTCTTGTTGAAATATCTCCAGCCAAAAAAAGCTGTTAATTCCATACATTGACTATTTGCTTTCTGAACTACCAGTGAATTAGTACCATCTTTTATGTGTTCCTTAAGAACAAAAACCAGATCCATGTCTTTGGTCTTTTGCTATAGAAAGATGCTCATAGACTGCAGTTGAGGAAAGACTACTCTACTCAATTTTATTTCAAATGTTTTTCCTCATTTAATTAATTAAAGCATCAAATTCGAGAGGCCTTTGTGGAATACCTCTGAATACACCTCATGAATAACATCACAGCTTCAGGTGGCGTCTGTCTTGATACGGCCAGCCAGTCTTCCTCATCATTTGCTCCAAGCTTCAACCAACATTGCACTCTTTGAAACTTCTTGAAACGTTCTTTTGTTGTTTTTTAAATCCTTGAATTTAAATATTCCCTCTCAGAAGTTCACTGTTTCAGTGTAAAAAGCTGGTAGTGAATCTGGGCTTTGGGCTAAACTGACGTGCCAACACTATTGTGATTTGCTTGAGATGTTTCTGCAAAAATATTAACAGGTGATAAATGATATATTTATTATGTTCTTTAGTTGCAAGCAAAACGTGACTTTTTTTTTTTTTTTCCCCTAGTACTCTAAAGTCTTTAGGCTGGTCTGCCTGTACTATATGGATATAGATGTATATAGGTCTTTCCTATCTTAGAAGGTATTTCCTTAGCTCTGACAACTATGGTGTGCAACAGGTGTAAGGACAGAGATGCGTTAGATACATGCAGATATACACAGACCCGCCTAATACTTGCATGTGCTTGCTTCTTTGTGCCATCAAGAGCTTTCACTGGCCGAGGAGACCTGCTCCAGTGCGGGTCAGTCCGCCCTGGGAAGGGCAACGGCGGCTAAAGGGGTCGGCCGGGAGCTCTTCTGGGGGCTTGTCGAAGCCGGAGACGGCCGGGAAAGCGGCGGCCCGGGCGGAGCATCTCCATCGGCGGCAGATCTGAACGAGGCGGGACCCCCACCTCAGAACAGAAGCCGCTCGGGAGCGCTGAGCGAACCAGCGGCGAGCGGCGGCACCCGGCACACCCTTCTCGGGGCAGCGCCGGCTCGGGAGCGCAGCCCCTGCGCACGGAGCCGGAGCGGGCACCGGGGCCGTGGGTTCGGGAGCGCTGGGAGCTCCGGCAGTCCCCGAGGTGAGCTCTGCTGGGGGACCCGGTCCCCCCTCCCGGCCGGAGAGCCGAACTCGGCTAGCGGTCCTTGCCCTCCCCGAAGAGGACCCGTCCGTGGCCAGCGCTGCCAGGGGCACTGGGGACCCATGCGGAGCTGCCCCCCCAAGCTGCGGCCGGGCGGGTCTCGGCTGCAGGGAGCGCCGGAGCCCGGCGCTGTGCCCGAGGGAGCAGAGACCCCCCCCGGTGCGGTGAGCGCTGAGCGCTCTGCTCAGCCTGCGGGCAGAAGCAGAGGGTCCCCTCCCCTTTTGCCACTGGGCAGAAAGGGGGGAAACCTAGGTGTTGGGGAGGAGAGTCCTGGCCTCCTCTGCCTTCCCAGTTCCCTTACGCAATGGATTTGGGGCTCTGGAACTTGAGGGCCAGGCAAATGAGGCTGTAGATGAAGGTCCATGCAGGGGTGCCTGGGGTGAGTCAGCCAGCCCCACACACTAGGGCTGGCTCTGCTAAGAAAAAAAGGAGGGTCATTGTTGCAGGTGATTCCCTTCTGAGGGTAACAGAGGCCCCACATGCAGCCCGGACCTGCAGGCTGGCAGCAATGAGGGTGTGGAGAGAAGTCTAAAAGCAATTAAAAAGGACTTTAGGATATTGGGGTGATTGTCTGAAGGATGGGGAGCACAGGTAGTGTTCTCCTCAACGCCTTCAGTGTCAGGAAGAACACTGAAAGGAACAGGAAAACACACCTGAGTAACACGTGGCTCAGAGGCTGGAACCCCCAGTGGAATTTTGTTTAATTTTTTTTTTGACCACAGGTTGCTTTACAAGACCCCAGTCCTGGTGGCAACTGATGCGGAACACCTGTCTCAAAGGGCAAAAAGGATCATGGGGCAACAGCTATCAGGGCTTATTGAAAGTTCTTTAGACTCAAAGAGAGATGGGGATAAAATTTGACTTGATAGAGAGGAGACTGGGAGTGGCACACCAGTAACTGTGGGGCAGTGTGGTAGTGAGGTCAGCTGTCTCAGTGGAGGTGGGGGAGGATCCATGCAGCAGCAAGGACACAAGAGTTGATAGGCTGGTAACTATTGAATCATTTGAGAAACAGGTGTTGGGAATTGGGGCTTCTCTCTCCAAGAAGGTGGCAGGATGATTAGCCCAGCTGAAGTGCATCTAAACCACTGCATGCAGCATGGGCAACAAGCAGGAGGAACTGGAGGCCATCATGCAGTGAGAAAACTATAACATAGCTGCCGTCACAGAAGTGTCCTGGGCTGACTCACATGATTGGAGTGCTGCAATTGATGGCTAACAACTTTTCAGAAGGGACAGGCATGAAAGGTGAGGCTTTGGGGTAGTCCTCTATGTCGGGGAGGGATATGAATGTCTACAACTTAATCATGGGGATGACAGGGTTCAGTGTTTATGGGTAAGAATCAAGGAGGCCAACAAGGCAGATATTATGGTGGGACTTTGTTACAAACTGCCCAGTCTGGATGATGAGACTCACATAAGCAGTTGGGAGAGGTTTTATGATTGCCGTCTCTTGTTCTTGTGGGGGACTTCAATTTTCCAAATGTGTGCTGGGAATATAATACAGTAGAGAGGGAACAGTCCCAGAGGCTCTTGGAGTGTGTGGAAGATAACTTCCTGATGCGGCTGGTGAAGGAGTCAACTAGAGAAGGTGCCTTTCTGGACCTTCTGCTTGTTAACAAAGAAGGACTTGTAGGAGATTGAGTCTTGCATTTGGGCAACAACAACCCTAGACAACACTATAGGCTTGTGGAGGAGTGTCTGGAAAGCTGCCCAGCAGAAGGGGACCTGGGCATGTTGATCAACAGCCAGATGAACATGAGCCAGCAGTGTGCCCAGGTGGCCAAGAAGGCCAGTGGCATCCTGGCCTGCATTGGGAGTAGTGTGTCCAGCAGGACTAGAGAAGTGATTGTCCCACTGTACTTGGCACTGGTGAGGCCACAGCTTGAGTACTGTGTTCAGTTTTGGACACCACGGTATAAGAAAGACATTGAGGTGCTGGAGTGGGGCCCAGAGAACGGCAGTGAATCTGGTGAAGGGTCTGGAGAACAAGTCTTATGAGGAGCATCTGAGGCAACTGGGCTTGTTTAGTCTGAAGAAAAGGAGGCTGAGGGGAGACATTATTGCCCTTTACAACTACCTTAAAGGAGGTTGTAGAGAGATGGGTGTTGGCTCTTCTCACAAGTCACAACTGATAGGACAGGAGGAAGTGGTCTCAAGTTATGCCAAGGGAGGTTTAGGTTGGACATCAAGGGAAACTTCTATACTGAAAGGGTTATCAAAGTCTGAAACAGGCTGCCCAGGGAAGCATTTGAATCACCATCCCTGGATGTATTGAAAAGCTTGTATTTAAAAGATGTATTTAAAAATGTTTAAGGATATTGTGTAGTACTGGCCTGGTAGAGTAAGATAATGGACTTGATGATCTTAAAGGTCTTCTCCAACTGTAGTGATTTCCCCCCCTCCCCCCCCTTCTGATATCTCTTCCTCTGGGGTAGTCTCAGTGTGACTGGCATAGCTGGTGCTCACTGTAGCACGTGCCACCATATGGTAGACCAGTTACCACACCAGAAAGTAAACAGAGGTTGAGAGCTTAAAAAAAAAGAGATGAGAGACAAGATGAGAGTGTAACAGGAATAAAAAGGGTAGAAGGAAAGGCTAGAAAGAAACTGGAATTCAAGGTGAAAGATACTGAAAAGTAGGAAAAGGTTAAAGAGCAAAAGGAAGAAAGAGAAAGCAGCTTTAGACAGGGTCTCTTTATACATTTCATGCTTTTGAGCAGTGAATTGGATTTCTTAAGCAGTGAATTGGATTTTTGTGAACTGAAGTTACAAAGATTTAAATAGTCTAGCCTACTGAGCTAATTAATGCTAGTGTCAGTGAAAACTCTTGTGCAGGATTCTTTGTGTATTAATACATCCATTAATATGGTTTATTTATTGCATGAAATATGCAAAGAAAACTCATTGTTTCTTCCTATGTTGTCATCCTTCTTTGTCTGTACTCTTAAAACAATAGAGAGACTTTCAGAATCCCTAAATATAACCCTCTGGGTGCATCTCTGTTTTCTGTGTTCTGACACCTTATACCCCAAAACTTGAGTGCATAAGCATGATTTGAGCTTATTAGTATAGGATGAGTAAACAATCTGACTTGCACACTATCAATGTTCTGCATATGTCTCAGAAGGCTGAGACACAGTTGCATTTCAAAATGGATCTAGCTAAAATAAAGCCAACTGCTAAAGTTCTGTTTCCTTTAATTGTTTATGTGTTTAGAAGAGAATCCATGAGATCAAATGTAGTTTTTCTTCAGCATAGCTGTATAAAGATACAAGAAGCTGTGCCTTTACTGTTTTAGTTTCCCTTTATTATTGCAGTCTTATAAAACCAGAAAATTTTTACAAGCTTCTGATTTAAAAACCTAAATCTCTCCATTATCTCTGCATGCTAGCTTAATGCTGTCAAGCTTAAAAAAAAAAGTAAACAGAAGGCCAATTGACTATTGGCATTTCTTATATGGTATAAAGCTTGCTTATAGTATATTGAGTCTGTAGCACTAGGAGGAGGAGGAGAGGGCATTAGATCCAGTATTCTGAGGTGTGCAGCAAAATCTCAACAGAGAAAGGCAGGTGAAGTTACAGGCACATTTTCCCTGACAATATTCATATCTGAGCCACTTTTGGTAGCTTTGTACTGTTTGCACACTGATACTGACCTTAACAGACATGCACAGATAAAGCTGGAAATGTGTAGCTGTTAATCCACACTCCATGATTTTAGCCCACTAGTTTTCTCTTTTAATTAACTACTGTGACAATGGAATAAATTCTGTATGAAACAACTAACCATACTTCTGAACTCCAGACTGTATTGATTTCAGTCCAGTAGATCATAGCCATGGGGACAATGTGCCTGAAGTATAACAAAGTGAACCTAGAACTCTGTCATCTCATTTTGTCCCCTGCTGTGACACCTTCCTGCTTCTGGGGATGCAGAGTGAGCCATTTTAGTCCATCTGTAATCCTGTGTTTTGTATGAGCAAACTGGGGTATTACAGACGTGCAGCAGCAGTCTTTTCCCCAGTGGTTGAGGGCATCACTTCTCTGCAGGCAAAGTGCATGATCTTGCTGGAGTACCTACCATCTGCCTGCCTAGAGCTCCTGGGAACAGGAGCATTTTATTTCTTTGTTGAAACATATTATGTAAGCATACATATTTTGCACAGTGTAATTTTGCACAATGCACAGTGTCTTTTTCGGTCATTTACATTTTCCAGCAGTGCTAATTAAATCAACACAAGGGAGCTCAGCTAACCAACTGAGACTGTCCCAGAATAAAATCGCTTCTCCATGCACTGAGCAGCTGGCTCAGTACTCCAAGACCAAGTGATGCCTTTCATGCTAAAGTACCATACTACACAAAATGTACCCTTGGTTGCCTCAATACATTGGTTTACTGTCTGGGCTTAGCAACATTCGGTAATTTGAAAGTGCTTATTGAGTGACATGCAAGGACAGGAGAATATTTGTCCACAGTAAGACAACTTTGAACATACTCTAAGTTCTTCTTTTGTTTGAATGTAACAGAGTCTTCCTGAAGACTGATAATCTGTGTAGCTCTCAGCACAGGCTTTTAGGAGCAGGCAAATCTTAAGGGAGTACAGAGAGGACTGACAAGGCTCTGGATGTGGAGAGCAGAGGTGGCTTTGTGTACAAGTAAGGTGTGTGGTTCATTCCGGAGGAATACGGTCTCAAAATTCCCTTCTTGCAGGTGTTCTGGGCATCAGAGTTCCTGCTCCACCAGATGACCCCAAGAGAGGTTGCAGGCTTTCAGTTTTAGGTGACTCACCCTTACAGCAGAGAATTAAACTGATGCAGTGAGGCACAATTTGTACCCAGACAGAATGAATGAGGCCCATATTATCACCATTATTATGTATCAGAGATTATTACTGTATTTGAGCTTTTCCAGAAGTCAATTTTTAAGTGTGTTTTCTCTAATGAGCATGTCAGTGAGCAGCACACAGAGAAGCATGTTTTTTTTTTTCCCCAAGTATATACATGAAAATGTTTGCTATAGTGTGATTAAAAAAAAAAAAAAATCTCTTGCATCTTTATTACATTCTTTTTCCCCTTGGTTAACTTGTCTATTGGGCATTTGTAGCTAATGTGGATTTTCCTAGAATTCAAAGCAGCTTCCTGGCAATATATCCAGCTCAAATCACAACATAAGTGTTTTTCTGAAGCTAAACTCAGCTTCATTAGGTCTACTCAAATGTTCACAGTATGCTACAGTCAATCTCTGGTTAAACTTACTCTATGAATTTTCATCTTTAGTTGTCATTGATTTTTAAAGATGTTTTGTCTTCGGAAGAGTACCGATGCAATGTTTTCTTTCTCTTTTTCCATCTCTTCTTGTTGATGTCAGTTGAGACCTTTCTATCGTTTTCTTTGGGAGCTGTGTCTGGGAGTTAGGTCACATAACAAACATCGGTTTTAACAAGTTTCAAGCTCTGTTGTGGTAACTTTTGTACAAATAAAAGGATATTTCTGTGAGTGGGAGCATCCGAATGCCAGGTAATATTTTAAGTAAGACTTCTGTAAATGGGTTCAGATTTCAAGAGAAGTCTATCCTTGAGATACTGCTGAGCTCTAGGTGACTGCATGGGTTGAGTTTTGTTTTTGACATTCCCACTTTGTAAGTAAATGTATAATCCCTTACAGTTTAATGTTTGTCAAACATGTGTAAAGGTAATTATTTCCCTTGTAGTAGGTCTTGTGGGAACTAACATAGTTTTTTACATATCACAGTAGCAATCATTAATGTTTATGTGTAAGTTTTCAGTCAAATCAATGATATACTAGAGGAACCTACGAAGAGAGGTTTCGTAATTAGCTCAAGTGAATTTCAAAACTAGAGTAAAACGCAGTTCATTCCCAGACAGGCTTTCTAGAGAAGCAGCAGCAGTATTCAAACATAATTTTTACTTTATTTATCTACCTAGTACCTAGAACACAGAATAAAACATAAGTAGTCTGAAAGCAGTGTCCCAAACTGTCCTCTCCGTTACATGAAGTACAGCTTGACTTTTTTCTACTAAGCAGTTAAGTCATGGCATTTCCCAAAAAAACTCCACTCCAGAACTGTGCTGGGCGGGCAGTTAACCAAAGAGAACATAACAAAGTACTTCTAAATAGCAAAGGTATAAAATGGTTTTACTAGTTAAATGGCAGGTTTTTTAGGTTAACTTGGGAGTGCCTATGTCAGTCAATGTTGCATGCATCAGCAGGCTCTGGAAGAGGCTGCAGCTGGCTTCACAACGGAAGGCTGTTTCTGTAGCCACAAGGACTGGACATCTACTGTTGTGTTAAAAACTGAAGGTCAGTAATCTGAGATAAGGTACAAATTGCAGATGTGTTTGGCTGAGCAGTCTCTGCTGCTGAGATGATCTCCCCGTATTGTTATAAACCATATTTTTGCTTGGGTCGCATATTTCAAACTGAGGCTTGAGGTTAGCCACAAAACTAAGAAAATAAATCCAGAGCATGATAATGCTTTCACAATATTCCAGGGATCAGTCTACCCCCTGTGTTGCTGCTGGGTGTCCTGCCAATTCAGTTCTTACTCGGTGCCCCAGTAGAAGATACCTTAAAGGCAGCTGTAACAGAGTGGTGAGTTGAATCCAGGTTGTCCTTAGGCAGTAAGGATTCCCCGTTGTCAACAATGGAGAAAGTGGAAACTTTCTTCACTGTGAAGATCAAAGAGTGTGCAAACCTCAGCCCATCTCCTGATCCAAGGGAGTGGGTGAAATACATTGCCCAACAGGATTAAGGAATTACGGGGGAGAAATCAAATGATATATCTAAGGATGGAAGCATGTGTGATAAAAACAATATACATGTATATGATATATAATACAAAAGATAATAACCAAAAAGGTTGTTAATCTAGTCCATACACAAAGAGAAATGGAAACTTATTGTAATAGTCTCAAGTATAAAAAAAACCCCCAAACTACAAAATGTCTTCCTGAGGAGTCCAGTTTTCTTGCTTAATTCCCACTTGGTTCTCCATCACTCTCTATTTTACTACATGTTCCACAGTGATTATAGCTTAACCCTGATGGGTTGAGACTTTGCAGAGGAGTCTGATGGCAGACTTGGATGAAGAAAGTGGTGAAAGGCAGGTAGAAGGTCAAAGATGACACAGAGAATTTAATATAGGGATAGAAAGGCTTTAAAAATAAAATGTGTAGTCTTCATCTGATGACTGGATATAATACATGCTTCTCATAATTTACTAAAGTTTTGTTGTACTGTTTTCAGATTACTGTTATAGTGATATACTTTACATGGAAACCTGAAGAAGCTTTTAGGGTTGAAGATGCCCAATCTATGATGATTAGTGAAATGCTAACATTCATCTTTATACTCCTCGGAGCACTAGATAGATTTGTTGAGAATAATTTCCCTTAAATAACAGGCTTAGCTGCAGGCTGTATTTTACTAATGAATCCTTTTAAAATCCAATTGAGAGTTTTGATATTACTTGGAATTTTCATATTCTTGCTTAAAAGTGATTTTTCTGGTTACTCTTGCCAGTTAAAGAAACTGTTAAAGCAAATCATATACTAGTTAAGAAGTGTTAAATGTATGACTTCTTTATTAATCAAGTACTAATATAAGACATACTTCTGTTATGGTTTTACCTCTGCTGGCATTTTAAGACCATGCAGCCACTTACCCACAGCTTTCTCTCTCCCCTCCACACCCGCTCCTGTGGGATGGGAAGGAGAACTGGGAGAAAGAAAAAAGGTGAGACCCTGGGAGTTGAGATAAGAACAGGTTAATAAAACAACACAAAGAAGGAAACAGTACTAATGAATGATACACAAAGTGAGTAAAAGAAGCTGGGAAGGCTCTGCCTGTGCCCAAGATGCCAACTTTCCCTACTCCAGCCACACACTGAAGCAAATTGAAAACAAGTGCCCCCAGCCCTCCCCTTCTATAGGGGCATGTGACTCAGTATGGTATCAGTATGGTTTGGTTGTTTATCCCAGCTGGGGCCCCTCCCAACTGCTTTGGTCACCAGCTGCTCTTGATAATGGACCCAAACCAAACCCAGGACAGCTTCATTTGTTTGAAAAATATTGTTTGTATTACAGATATTAGCAATTCTAGTAATAGTAATCATCGATTGCTCTTCTATGAATGCTTTCTTAAAGAATATTTTTTTGAGGTTTATTACAATAAAATATCAATGGACTTGTGGAAAAAAAAGTCTGGTGCTCTTCCGAGAGGACCATTTGGGGAAAGAAAATTTGAGAGAAGAGGGGATGTGGCAGTTCATATATTTTTAATGTTTAATGTCTTTTCAATTACTTTCTGGAGCTCACAGTGAGAATTGTTCACTGGCATGAGTTTTGGAGCCCTGGCTGACACACGCTCTCTCCCAGCTTTGTAGTGCCAGACTCTTGCTGTGGCTCAAGTTTGCATTGCTGACTTTTGTACCTACACCAGCTTAGAGCTGGGTGGGTCTGGAGAACACGACTGGAGGAGGGGACCTATGGTTCACCTCAGGTTAGGTCATACATACCAGAATGAGAAGATCATAGAGATTTCTGCAGGTAAATGGGTAGGTGACAGTGAACTGATAGGGATAACTGAGAAGGGTTGTATATGATATTTGATTTTCAGGTATTCTGAATTCTTACAGGATCATCTGAAAAACATTCAGAAAGGAGCAATTAAACCATGTATGCAGCTTGTTACCTACAATGGCTATGATTTTCTTGATATATTCTGGACACAGAAAAAATATTCTTGCAGCCACTTTCATGGGCAAAAGATTTTTTTAAATCTCATCATTAGATAAAAGAACTGATAAATCAGATATTCCTGATGCTTGGTTTAAAGAATTCTGGCCATTATGTAAGCTACTGATTGAAAAATCAGTAAATGAGGAAAGAGAACCATACCATACCATAGTATTACTATAAAGCAGGTAGCACCAGAGTGAATATTTGGGGTGAGAGTCTTCAGTAGAATAATGCTACTGAAGCTGTTGACAGCCTGTTCAGCCAAGGCGTTTGACTTTACCAAATACATGCCTTATATTTACAGTCAGAAGTGGGAGCTTGTTGAAAACAAGAGGATTCACAAATAGATGCAAATGGGGCAGTAGAGGAGGTGAGACTGTTTATACTTGAAGTTGATAAGCTTGTCTCCTTTTGCAGGGTGCAGATCCTAAGATATTTGCTTTATTTTCTTCAAACACAGGTCATTTACAGATGCAAATCTGGATGTAATTGCTTGCTTATAGATATTTCTAACTAGCAGTGTTTATAGAACCCAAGGAAACCAAAAGCTTTTAAATTTTAATCCCAGCAAATAAAATATCTAAGGCAAATTATTCTTGACTGAGGTGCAATTGATTATACTGTTAAAAACAAATAATTTACTGCACCAGGTTTGGGGAAGTCAGTTCACTGAAATGTTATGATACAAGATGAAAAAATACAAATAGGTGAATACTCAATGTTTATTGAGAATTTATAATCATAAAAATTGTGTTAAGGGTAAGAAATTATTTAGAGCTAACATTGTGGGAACAACAAGAGGGATGTTCATGTTTACAAGTAGTCCTTCACTGAAAAATAAAATACAGGAGTAGACTCCAGCTGCAGCATCAGTGGGTTACCAAAATAAGAGATTCCAAAAAAACCAGTTTCAATATTTAGGGATGGAGGAAATAATAACCCTTTATCTCTGTCATTTTCTTGGAAATTACAATTGTCATCTTCAGTTTTGAATCTTCTAATGAACTACAAACTATTCGATACCCTTTTTTGTCTTCTTTATTGTATTTCTTTTCTGATTGGACTTTGCTACTAGATTTTATAGATGGAAGAAAACCTGACAGAAATACATTAAAACCCTGTAAAAAGAAATACATTAAAACCCTGTAAAAAGATATACTTTGCTCATTAAATTAATAAGTATAGCATGGAAACAGAGCATTTTTTAGTCCATCCAAGTGTATCTAATTATATAATCTCCAGAATCAAATGCAGTCATGGTTATGAGTTTGCCATCATGATTGGTAGCTGTACCTAAACCAGACATACATTATGCAAGAAATCATTATTGGAAGTATTTAATTCACATCCTATATTTCCCAGCTAGCAAAGCAATAAGATTCATTGGAGTGAAATGAAACTGAAACAGAGAATAGGCCTCAAGCCAGGAAAAAAGAAAAAACATGCCCTGCATGGCTGCAAGCCAGTGCATGCTCCATTGCGCAGTTGTCAGCCTCTTCCCATGGCAGTGGCCAAAGAACATTTTAAATTATGGTGTCTGGGTTTGGTTCCTATAGCTTGTGCTATATAGTACCTCTGACACACAACAGCTCCTCATTTTGCTCTCATGCACCAGTGAGCGGGATGTGGTCTTCAGGAGCTCCTTGTCTCTGAGCTTCTCCCAGGGAGCTGCTGTGCAGCTGCAGTGGGTTGGTTCTGTGGTGGGACAGACACGGGCAGCTTCCAAGGATATCATTCTGAGATCCTCCACTGTGGCCTGGCTGGGACTAATAGAAAATTAGGGGGTTAGATTCATATCATGAATTTTCCAGCATCTCAATGGTTTTCAGTGTACCAAGAAAAGAGAAAATAAAGGAAGGCTAAATTTTATAGAAACCAAGTCAGTCACTTGTCTAACTGGGTTGGCTGGGACTGGTAAATTGTGGAGTATTGTTAATGCCTGTAAAAACAGTTTCTTTCTTATTGCTTCTTTTTCTATTACCTTATTGAGAATATCAGTAAGTTTCTTTTTTCCCCCCTCCAAAGTGAACCAAATAAGAGTATTTTCTCTCTCTTAATAATTTCTGTCTCTTATTTCAGTCTTTTGGAGGACATAGTTCTATTATTACTGCTGTTGTTCTCAATTTATACAGTCTGTAACATAAGATATAAATCACTGCTGCTAAATCAAGGCTTGTTTATGTACTAAACACACATGCTAATCACTACAGTTTCTTGCAAAAAGTCTTGTGGCCTCTAATTAGCACACTCAAGATTTTATTCTGCTTGCACTGTAAAAGGATCAGGCTGCTTAAACACTCAGGTATTATAAATACTCCAGGTATTATAAATATCTTGAAAGCACATCTGGAGTCAAGTGTGCTTTTGACAAGCATGAGGTAGAACAACAAAGCTTTTTAGGGGAGAAAAGCAGAAGAATGACAGATGGAAGGATGAATTAAAAATATAGCACTTGCTTTTCAGGACTTTTGAACCATTTTATTTTTTACACTTTCTAGGATGTAAAATTCATTGTTGCACCGGATGAAAAAAAAAAAAAAAACAAACCACCCAACCAGTAGCTTGAGTACAAAGAAATGAAAAATGTCAGTTTGGTCAGAAACAGAATGACTTTTGAAGAAAATTTGTCAGTTTTACATATGCTGTCTGTAGTTCATCCGAGTACCCCGTAAAATAGGTTTTGCTAATGTTACAATGTATACTCAGATATTAAGAAAAAAAAAACATGTTTCTGTTGTGCTTGGAAGCTGGTAAGTCTTTTTTAATCTCTGCACCATGTACAAGTTTTATTTCTGTTACAGACTTTTGCTTTTGAATCTGTATGTAGCAAGTACGAGGCTGTAGGTATCTCTTCTTGTAAAAATGCATTTTTATACTCCAGTTTGGAATATGCAATTTACTGAAAATATCAAGTGACTCTTAGGAAGTGCTTCGGGGGTTTAATGCATTCGTTAACACATGGTGAAGTAAATGGCTGTGTTTGAGGCAAAAGGCTGTAAATAAAAAATGCACTTTGAGGGTCAGAAACCTGTGTAGGTTCCTAAACTTACTTATGTCATAAGTTGAATGATTCAGGCTTATGTCAGTGGGCAGGCTACAGCTGTTGTTCTGGAGCTGGCATTTTCTCAGGCTGCCAGAAAGCATCTGCATCACTGGGCATGTTCTGTATATTAGAGCAAGAAGAACAAGAGCTGCAGGACCTTTACTCTCTGCAGCCGATCACAAAGGACAGCTGGTTCTGATCAGGAGCAGAGCATCGCTCTGCAGCCTTCTCTACCTCTCTCCTCCTCTGAAATCTCAGAAGAAATCAGCCCGAGTAAAGATGGTCTGGTTTGCAGAGCCCAGTGCTAGAAACAGGGTTAGTGGTCCCAAAGTGGTAGACTAAACTGGGATCCTGGAAGAACAGAGATCTGTATGGAAGTTCTCAGCCTCTGGGAACCGGGCATGCAGGTATTTCTTTGTGTCTATTATGAACTGGGACTTTTTTTTTTTTTTTTTCCTTCTTTTGATTATGAAATTCTGCTGGTTGGTTTTTTTGCCTTTAGGTAAAGATGAGAAATTATTCATAAGTTCTTTATAAATCTGCAACAAAAAGTTTTGAAGCTATTGGCAAAGAGCAGTAATAATAAGATGATAGACTTGTAATTGGCAGATAAATAGCAATAGCTGTAAAGAGAAATATATTTTAATTTATAGCTATTTGTGCTCTGCAGTGACTTTCAAATAATTAGGTAGAATTGTTATTTGTTCCCTTTTACAAAAAAATCATTATGTAGTCCAAGTCAATAAGACTTTTGGCAGGGGATTCAATAGCAAATGCCATTTGAAAAATGTTTTAAGGTTGAGTGTATGAAGCAACAATTTAGGGATCTGTCTGCTTGCAGTTTTTTATCTAGGGAATATATGCCAGAATTCAGTGTTGTAATGGTTTTCTATGCTTTTTTTTTATGTTGGAATTTCAGGGAAGCGAGAAATGCAGTTATTTATAGACTTTTTTTCCATAATTATAGATGTGATCCATATTCCAGATTAGGAGAAATGGAGAACTAAATTGGGAAATGTTTATTAATTAATTGGGATTAGATTTATAGGAATGCCTTTAACAAAGGAATATGATACAACACTTAGTGGTTGAATGATACTTTTTGTCCTAAAGTTATAGTAAAACTGGCAAATACAGGTTTTTTAACTCAATTTTTTCCCCCCACATTTCCAGTGTTATGCTAAGATGTTGTATTGCTAATGATTCCTTTTGGTGGTGGAAATAAAATGTGTACTCTTGCTTGCTGTAGTGTCTTTTTCAGATGCAATTGCTATTAAAAAGATTGTATCAGATGTATTTGATCATTAAGTACAACTACATTTTATTCTGGTTACACTTGGACGGAAGATGGAACATTATGGGGACACTTTGAACCAAGATATTTTGATATTGTGGTCATAGGCAACATAATACCTAATAATGTCTTATTTAGCTATATATGTAGGTGATTATGTAATAACAATGTTACAGTTTTATGAGAAAAAAATCAACACCTCTGTCTATAATCATATATATATTTTTTTGACTGTACAGGTTTAGACAGTTGTCATTAAGTGTTTTTAACCTTTACAATTATAATAAATAATATTAGACCAACTTCATGCCTTACCAGAAGGCTCTTTGTGTTTCCATCATCGGTTATGACAAAAACATGAAGGAATATGAGCCACTGAGAATTTAGAAGTGATTCATTGCTTCAGTCAAAGCAATATATTTTTAAATCATGCTTTCATTTGTCTTTTCCTTGACAGGAGGTATTGTTGATAAGGACCTTCGCCACTACCTCAATTTACGGTTCCAGAAAGGTTCAGTAGACCATGAGCTCCAGCAGATCATAAGAGACAATCTCTACCTCCGCACAGTGCCATGTGAGTAAAGTGGAGATGAACAATTCTGTTTTCTTAGTGGCAATAGACTATTTGTATTGATGCTGCTCAGACCGTTTGCAAGGTGTGAAGAGGTGGACTGTAGGTGAAGCAGTCTTCCTGTAAATAGATTTGTGGCATGGTTCATGTCTTCCACATTAATGCTGAGAATCTGAACTGTGTAATGCTGAATTAATTTCAGCATATGCATGGTGTTTTCGAAGTCGCAGTTCTCATAAACTGTGGCTCTAGAATAATAATCTTTCCCTTCTGCAAATTTAAAGAAAAAAGCAGTTTTCTGAGTTGGTGTAATTGATGTCCAAAAGAGAGGTTGCTCTGACTCCTATTTCACAGTATTATATGTTATATAATACTACTATGGAATATAGAAAGCAATATGGCAACAGAGGGAACATGAAAACTAGGAAATTGTGGTGTTTAGGTGCAGCAAGCATAGCAATGAAAGTTTGTGTTGTCTTGCATATATATTCTTTTGTTGTTGCATAAGTCAGTGGTACCTATATCTGAAATACTCTGAAACGTCTACAGTAGTTTTTGTAGCTGTTGACATTATTCACCTATTTCTGCAGTAGACATGAAATTAAGCAGAGTAACGTAAACAGTGTCGGACTGTCAGGGCCATGCCTTGCCTGAAAGACAATATGTCATTTCAAATGGACTGAAGTTCCATTATTCTTCCCTCATAAAATAATTGCATAGTAGACAAAAAATGGGCCTTCTGGTTTTGGCCAAAAAAGGGTGCACCTTTGAACTTCCAGGCTTCACACTAAAATGATAGGCAGAAGAAGGTAGACCAAGCAAGTGACTGCTATTTATGTGGTAATGAGTGGATGCTCTTTGAAAGTTGTGTTACCTATTATTGTGAATGCTAATGTACTTTTTTTTTTTTGTTTGTTTCACTATATTAAAGAATGGATCTTTGAAAAGCTCCACCAAAAAAAGAGTCTCAGGCATTTCCCTTTTGGAAGCTGGGGATACATAGTCTTTTTTTCAGGAGTTTTCCTCATCCCTGATTATAAAGTAAGGTGGAGAAAAAAAGAGTAAAAAAATTATTTGTATACTGAAAATCAAAACCATAACATTTATGTGAGATTTATGATGAATTAGATTTGTTTGAAGGTGCTGAGAGACACAGCTGAAGTGCAAATGCAAGTACAAGTATGTTTTGAGGTTAAATCCACTTCTTAGGATGCCTGGGAGGGTCATTACCATTCTTATTGTAGGCCCACCACATGCTTGTTAATGATGGAGATCCAGATTAAAAGACGGAGAACCCAACAATACTGCAACCACTGCACATGTACTGATGTCTGCCATTAGTATGGGCATGATGAGTATGTTTTGGGTTTGGTTTATTTTAATAAGGACACTAAGAAAGTGTTCTCATTTGTCAAGTTGTACACAGAGAAGGAAATTTATCACTCAAATGTAGCACTTCAACCACAGAGACCACAATTTGGACCTGTAAACACTTAATATTACTTTTCTGTTCTGCTGTGACTTATTCAGCTTCTCTGTCATTTAATATGGTTAGATTCTTAGGTCATTATTGTGTTGCACATTAAGCATCTTTGAGTGAGAACCAGATTTTCAAAAATAGGATAGCCTTGTGAATGAGGGTTGCTGAATCACTAGGTAAGCAGGCATGTTCTTGGACCGAGTGGAAGACTTTTCAGTAGTGCTTGTAAAAAAATGCAGGGAAAAAAAATACTACCCAACCAGCCTATTTTCTTTGAAATTCTTTGGGCAATCCTATGAAAGTAGCTCTTCTGAAATGTGGGTATTTTAAAGTAAAGAAATGAACAAGTGCAGACAGGGTGATGTGTGGTTAGCTCAAGAAGTTTTGCAATCAGGAAAATGAAAAGGGCACCATCACATGGGTTGCAACCCAGATTTCCTCTCAGTCATAATTGCGGTGGTTCTTTTTTAATGCAGTTTTATTCTATCTCCAGCATTCATGTTTAGGAGAGAAAATGTTCTCAACTGGTTTAGTTTGTTTTTTCATATAATGTAACTAATTTTTGAATAATGAACTTACTTTTCATGAGTGATAGTATTTAAAGTTTTCTGCTTTGGGCAATCTTGTTTGTTTTTTGTTGTTTGGTTGGTGGTTGTTTTGTTTTTTTTTTTTTTAAAGCTCTGTACGTAAGCTGCATAATGATCAGACATCCAAGCACTGTACTTAACAGTTGGTAGGGGGATTTCTTTAGTATGAGGTGGTAATATTTAACTGGCTATACCATTGCCCACAAGCTCACTTAATGAGTACAGACTAACCATGGACTTATTACAGATCTTGCAACGGATGCCAGCAGAGCAAAAGCAACACTCAGTTTGGCCAAAATCTTGGTCAGCAAAATAGAGAATGTCAACTGCAGGCAGCATAGCCTTTGTTTCCAATGACAAAGTTGTAACATAAAGAGTGGGGAAAAAAAAATCTAAAAAATAGGTGTCAACCTTTTCCATTTAAAAATGCACCTGCAGTCTTTCCTCAGTTATAGAGTGAAACCAGGAGTACCTATTTAATAGAGTCTTTGACCTTGAGTTTTTACTATATTTTGGTTTTTGTTCATACTGACAGCACTGGTGCTAGCAGTGCAGTGGGCATGACCACTGGTTTCTCAGCCTTCCAGGTCAGACTAAGGCATCTTTCACTTACATTAAATGAATGAGTATTCTCTGTGAAACCAGGAAGCAGAGAACTAAATTCATACTTTTTTTTTTAAATTGGGATAATCCAAATATAGTTTGAACAGGTAAGCCAGTATTTACTGGATAAGAATTTGAATTGTACATTATACAAGTGTACATCCCTGTGTGCACCGACGGATGGATGGGCTAGAAACACATCACATGAGCATAATGGATCAATTGTGCCCTTGCAAACTGTGGCCCCTTTGGATGGGATGAGTTGGTTAGGTTTGTGATCTTTACATTTCTCTATTTTTAATAATGCAGTGCCATTTTCTACCAAATTAGAAATGACCGTGCAACCCTAAAAGTCAAATGCTGCCTTCCGTAAGTGGTTGCAATTCTCAGTGCCATATGAAATTGATTTTCACTGCATTGTCAACAGGAATTACACGCATATATCCCAGGGCAGAACGTGCAATTGCATTTGCAGCAGTAGAGATGCAGCCGTTAACTAGCTCTGTCCCCAGAGCTGTGTGACAGCAGTAATGAAACTGATACATAAACAAGAAAATGAAAAAAATGTTCTGTTAATTTGAAACTGAGCTAGAAAAGCAATACAGCTTTCAACAAACAAGGTCAGGAGATTGAAACTTTTTTAAAGATACAGTATTACAAATAATATTGAGGAAAACAATGTGCTCTTGGAAAGGAGGACTGGGCAGAGATCTTCTGTCAAGGCACAGGTCTTGGTTTAATGCAAACAGGAGGACACAAGTTCAGCTATTGACAATCCAAAAGTAATACAGATGAAAAATACTCCAAGCATCTTGGAGGAAAACAAAAAAAAAAATTTAAAAACCTCTTGGGGGGGGTGTGTGTGAAGGAAAAAGATCTCCAAGTTCAGAAGACCTGACTGATGTTTGTCTTATTAATATTCTTCTCTTTCTGTTGTATGGGTTTCTAGCAGAGTTTTCATACCTTAACATTATGGCTGAAGTTATTTAGGAGTGCTAACCATTGAGGTTGTCCTACAATACAGAAAACCAGCCATGGTTAGAAGTGGTACTTGTTAAAACACAGTTAAGCAGTATCTGACACTCTGTCCAGGTCCAGATCCCCACAAAACACATCTAGGACTGTGAATGCTGTAGGCACACAACAAATTAATCGGTCTGCATCTTGTGCTTAGTGGCAAACAGCAGTTGCCATGTGGGCAAGCAGCTTTCCAGTGTTCACTAATGCGAGAAGAGAGAGCTCTAAATTTGTGTCAGCACAAGAATAAAGCTTTGGGGAGAGTACATGACAGGAAAGGAGTTTTGGTAGTGACAGTCATGGTCAGACCTGTCTCCTTTGATATGTCCTTCCAAGCAATTGCAAATTCCATCTCTTTATGAGCTGGCAGAATAGTGGGGCTATGGTTGAAAATACAGTCTGTATGCTTCCTTCTCAGACAGGGAATATGAAGTGATAGTGGAAGATATTCTGATTGAAAAGCACTGTAAAAAGTAAAAAATTGAAAAACTGATTCATAGAAGTGAAAAAACATGTAATTTGAAGAGATTCTACTGCTGTCCTCTGGGATATAACTTCGGATCAACAGTAGCTCAGGTGATTAACACCAGTGGAGCACGCATCCCAGAAAAGCATCCTACACTGGCCATGTGTCAGAAGAGCTAATGCCAAATAATTGAAAAAAAAAAGAAGAAAAAGAAAAGGTGATGGGAGTGACAAAGTTTCCTTCCTAGTTTTTGAATTCGGGGGGGGGGGGGGGGGG
>JANVCC010000010.1:11145825-11495150 GCA_025345505.1 Todiramphus chloris collaris
GGGGGGGGATGAAAGAATGGAATGTGTGTCTCAAGCTTATTGCACTGGATAATGCAATATTACTATTAACACAGAAGTCTTGGAGGAAGGATGATTTACTGAAGACATTTATCAGGAATATAGGAAAAAAGGTTGAGTTTATGACTCAGCCACATGCAATATCTAAGTGACCACAGGCAAGAAATGCAGTTGTTATGAGGTATAGTTCAACCTGTAGTTCCCCATGTACAAAATCATCATAGTGGTGACTCCTTTTCTTTAGTTTGCCTATTGGCTCAGTGCTAGGTGCGTATAGACATCACACTGAACTGCAAATATAAAACCTGTGAACACAATAATACCCTTCCTTTCTGCTCTGATTTCTTATTGTTATCCACCTTCTGTGAATAATTAGATTTTTTGGTCATTTTGAGTGACTTCAAAAGCCTCATTTTCAAATACTGTTTTTTTCTACTATAATCTAGTCTGCATAAATATACTTAAACTGCATGCTGCAGTACCTTTATTGGCTGGACTTGCTCTTGTTTGTTGCACATAGCAAAGGAAAGTGCCGTTAGCTTTTCGGTTTGGATTTCCTTTTTTTTTTTTTTGTGTTACTGAAGTCAATACAATGTGTTTCTACTTGAAGCAAAAGTTGCTGCAGGGTGGTGAAGACACTCAGCCTCAAGGGAATTTACTCCACACTTTCAGCTCTGGAGAAATCTCCATCTCCAAAACAATCAGGGTCTTTCCCTCTGGCAGCGAGGTGTATTACGTTGGGAGACCATATTCATTCATGGTTTTCTTCATGAGTACCAGTCAGAAGGAATAAGGTACCTCTGGGTGTGTATATACTGAGTTACGTTGAGATTGTCCTCTCTTGCCCCTACTCCCTGGCCCTGGAGCTAATGGGTGTTATATTAGTCACTATAACAATACTGAGTAAGAACTGAAGGAAATCCCAATTACATTCCTATGTTTTAATCTGAAGTTTCGGAATTTAAAGGTGAGGAATGAGTGGCAGAAGGCAAATGGGCAATAAATACATATTGGGTGAAAGTACATCCCAAGCAGTAGCTCTGTTTGTGTAGTTCTGCTGCTCTGAATAAGGATGAGATATGTTTGACTAATCTATATTTAGACAAATATTCAAATTTCATTTCTAAAATACTTTGTTCCCCTTCTAAAAAGGATATAGCCAGGAGCATTCAAAGGGGAATGTGTGCAACAGACTTGCTGGTGGTTTCATAATTTTTTCTTGTTAAGTTTGTTCAGTGTCAAAAGTTTCTTTCAAGAGTGGAAATTCAGTGCACAGCTTTGTTCTTAAACAAACTAGAAAGTCCAGATATTGTCAGTTAAAAGATCTGCCAGCTTGACATTATATGGAACTATTCTTAGGATAAAATAACCTGTGTTTAGCACACCATTCCTACAAGAAATGTCTGCATCACTGGAAATAACAGTACCTAACTTTAATGACTACTTTATTCTTTCAGACAACTGTTAGTTATTGCTTAGACTTGACTTTGATCGCTCAGAGCAATGCAGAGCTCTAGGGAACTGTTCTCATTGTTGTGTTTGTAATGGAACACACCTTCAAGATGAATTTAAAGCCATTTTTGTATCTCGAGCAAAATTAAAGTAAATCAGCTAATTACATGAGATGAGGACCTCGTTGTGCTGTATGCAGCATTGCCACATGTACCAGAAGATGATGATGAGGTCACTACGTCAAATAACTGACAACCTCAATAGAAGAGGCAAAGAACAATTGACAAATAAACTCGGAACACAGACAGCTCCTGAGTTGATTTTCATGATGTGGAGTAGTGGTTAAACTGTTGCCTGTGGACCTGGCTTTCTTTTCCATTGCTACATTAAGTATTCCCAATTACCTCCTGGAAATGCACAGGGTACGCTGACCTGTTTCTCTAAAGACAGTGAGAACATCCAGTTAAAAGAGATTGGCCCATGCATCTTTGTATTGACTTTTCTGTGTGATTTTATGTGGAGTATTTTGTCTGTTTCAGAGCAGGGTGGGGAAGGTTACAGTTGGCACTGTGTTGCCTCTCAGTAAGTGGGTACAAAGCATTGCTCAGGCTTAGTGTGTTCAGGCTGTAGGTACTCCTTTGCCATCAGTGGGAAGCAATGGAAGAAAAACAAGCAAAAAAAGCAATTTTGTTTTTTTTATTTATCAAAGTGAGTTACAATTTTATCTTAATTAAGATCTAGGGCAAACAGATGCCCAAATAGCAACTCCGGTAGAAAACACTGTACTGTTTGTTAGTCATGAGAGAGAAAATGCACATTTCTTTCACGTTCACCTTTTCTCAAAAATTTCTCAGCTCTATGTATTGTGGACATGAACTTTTAGCTATTTAGTGACTAATACATCTGTTTAAATACCTTAAAATAACAGGCATCCAAAGAAAATACTGTACAAGATGAAGGAGGATATGGAATGTGTCTGATATGAAGTGTGATTAGATAAAATAAAGAGCAGTAGTTGTGTACCACTTAGATGGGATGTTCAAGCTGTAACATCATATGATCATGTGTAGACATTAGGCTGGTTTCATTTGCTGTACAGTTGCAACAGCTTGAGTTTCTCTGAGATCCTTGCACCCAAATCACATTTGTAAGAAACTGAGACTGCTAATTCTTCCTTCTGCTCCCATTCTCTTCAGTCCTTCATTCCCTCCTTTCTGCTCCCTTAAGCGCCATGTTTTTCCCTCCCATTTTCAAAAAGAAATAATTCAAAATCAACAAATAATTTTTTTTTTTATATGACTACAGTGCCAAAGTAAATGATTTGTATAACTGGCAATCTGATGCACTAGAGACTTGATATTACACCACTAAAGTCACCAGAAATTTTTGCACTGAAAAAAAAGTTCTGTAATTTCAAAACTGAGCTTTAAGTAGTTCTCCTGAAAAAAGAATATCTCATATCCTCCCTAAGTGATTTTAATCAGCATGTGATTTAAAGACTGTCTTTGGCAAGCAACTTAAGTTGCTAATCTTATCTGTAATTATTTATGTGTTATAAAATGTATAATGCCAATTGAGAAGTTTAGTTACAGTATTTGTGCTGATTGCCCTCAAGAATCAATCATTTTTTCTTCAAACTTTGAGGAAGCTTTCTAGCATTGCAAAATGAGTTCTTTAATTCACATGAAACCAAAAGGATAAAGGATAGCAGCAGTTTTAAATGAATTTTGGTGATACCACTAATTTTACTGATTACTTCGGAATTGTCGGGAAAGTAGAGGGGCAATAAAATAAATCTGATAAAGTATCTTGCCTCTGCAGAACAAGAACAACAAATAATAGAAGAGGACAAAATAAACTTATTTTACAAGTGCAAGTCATGACTCCTGACTCACCAAAAGCAGCTTGAAGCTTGGGTATTTCCAGATGACAGTAGGCTTTTCTAACCTGAAGGTCTTAGATGTGCTATTGACCTTTTTTTCCTGAAATAACAAAACTATCTTTGAAATTATGAGAATTATAAATACGATTAGCAAACCATGTCAGGATTCCTATGATTTCTAAACCACTTTTTTTTTTCTTTGTTTCCCTGCATGATCTTTCTGAATTGCCTTCTTGATATTAAAAGGTTTTAAAATACACCCTCTAGATAAATTTAGCCTCCATATACAGTCAAATAGGTCAAACAGTTTATTTTTTTTTCTTGAGTGAAGCTGAGGAACTTTACATAAAGGCAGAAGTGCATGCCAGATTGTACAAGTTTTCAGATAAAGCATTGGTAATGCAATTCACCTGGGAACGTTAGAGATGCTTAGACTAAAGTTGCCTAAAAAAGCTTCATCATGTTGGAACTTTTCATGTCTTTGGATGACCTCTGGATTTGCTGTCTTTCTTAGTATCATTTAAAGACTTCCCCCCACCCCCCCCCCCTTTTTTAAATTTTTTTTCCCATTCTCTCTGTCTTCTCTCAGTTAGTAAAAGATAAACTGTCAGAGACAGTGGATAATCTTTACTTGGTGATTTTCATCTGCAGAACAACTTAACAGTGAATATGGAGCACTTAGAGCTGCTCTTAGAAATTCAGAAGAATAACAAAAGAAAAAGAATAGAAGTTGTGTAAAAGAATCAATATTCAGAATTGGATGACTGCATTAAGCTACTAAATCTGTATTTCCATCATTGAATAAAAAAGTCCAGTATCAATTCTGGCAGGATATGCTGCTTTTGTTTTTCTCTTTATCTACAATCGTAACAAAAGAAGTCAGTGGTAGTGAGGGTGGACTTCCTTGTGAATCTATTACCTGATGCATATTGAACAATTCATATGAATGGTTAAGCAGTTGACCAAGTTCAGGTTCACCAAAAAATCAGCTTGCTCACATCCATGTCTCTGAAGTGGACTTGCAGTTTGGTAGCCTTCTCACATCAGATGGAGCTCAGGTCCTTGCTGGTTTGTTTGGACACCATGCTCTGTGCTGTGGCTCCCTTCCTTAAAAAATGTTGCAACTACATTGCATTAATAAGATTGTACAACTAAGATTAAAGCTTTGAGGTTTTTGTCATGACTTCACCTTTAGAGAACAAGGTACACGTCGTATTTTCTCTGTCTTATGAAAAAACAAAGGATGCCATACCTTCTGTGTGTGGTAAGCCATGGTCAATGGACTTTTGTCACTAGAGGCACATGTTTCAGATTTAAAAGTATCTTGGATAGAATAAATACCTTAGAGGGAAAAAAAGTAAATAGTGAAAATTAAAGAGGTGCATTTTAACCTCTGGTTTCACTAGTAGGGGTGAGATTAATTTATAATTTATTGGTGTGAAATGGTTACGAGGAAGACTCTTGAGTCCTCTCCTTTTTATTTCCCTTTACCCTGATGGAATCACTTTCCTGTTTTTGTCCCATGACAGTTTGTCACAACTTAATATTTCTTCTGTATCTCCAGGTTTTGATTCTACCCAATGCATTTTTCTTTTTCCAATGTATTACTGTTATTAACACATCAAGCTCTTGACTAGCTATCAATCTAATATGGATTATTCAAATCTTTCTGTCAAATTTATTTCAATGATTTGGAATAGGAAATGTTCTAACTCTGGAGATGGCAGAAATATATTTTGGTTTAAAAAAAAATTATAATAATGCAGAGATTCCAGATAGTATTTCAAATGAAAGAAGTGATCTGGATTTAAAAGCAGAGCAGTGTTGTAACTTCCACTTTAAAATTCTTGACTTTGAATTTTAAAAGCTTAGCATGGACATTGTTTCTTCGACCCTTTCATATATGCTTCCCAGTTAAGAGATTAGATATTTTTAGTACTAAATTTCACAATTAAAAAAAAAAAATCCAACATATGTGCCATTATTTTATCAATGTATTTCTTTTGTATTTTTGTTGAAAATAATCAGTAATACATTTGATATGTTGCTAAAATATTTTCAGTCTTCAAAAAAATGGTGGATCATTTTCTATGTAATAAAGAATGAAATTCACTCTAGGCTGCTGATGGTGCACTCTCTCCACTTGTTTCTAGTGTCCTTTAGCTAACAACAAAATGTATACCACCACTCATTTAAAGTCATCTATGTTTTCTGATTCCCAGTTCTGGTTTTGATTGATAAACTTTCTTTTTCATCTCATACCAGTACTGATATGAGTTCTTCTATTCATATGGCTTCTGACTTGACGGGATGTTTGACCTGTCATTCGGCACTTGTTAATCTCAAAGAAACATAGAAGGGACTTTTTTTTTTTTTTTTTTTTTCCCCTCGATTTTTAAACAAAAAATTTTTTTCCTTTTTATTCAAAATTAATTTTTTTTTTTTAATTTTTTTTTTTTTTCGTTCTGCAGAAGTTGTGGGTCACTTCCTGGAAAGTCTGATCATAGGTGTGTCAGGAAAATCATGCAGTAGAGCTCTGTCCTGCTGTGATTCACTCATTTCACAGGAGACATCATCTAATTGGCAAATGCCCAGGGAACTCTCTTCCATCTTGAAGAGCTCCTGGTATCCAGAGAATAGCCTGTTACTTAATGACTTTTAATTATCTGGAAGAACTGATAGCATTCAAAATGGTGATTCAGCCAGATTTCCTTTCGGAAGCTGTTTTGATGAAAGATTTCCTGGGAGTAGTGGGTAGCATCAGTAAAAAAATCTGTTGTTCCTTTAGAGATGTTCTGCATTGACGTCCACTAAAATTTTGAGTGATTTTGAGTAAGTTGTGTTTGCTTCTGGAAGGTTATCAGCACTACCTACATTTGGTGATTGGGCTCATGTTGCTGGCGTAGCAGCTTTCTCCCCTTCACTGTTTTGGATACCACGTGCAGTGGTAGTTGGATACCACATGCGTTTTTCATGTCTGAATAGAAACAATTTATTTGCAAGAGATTGCAAAATCATCCCATGTGTATGATTGCAGGTAGTGTAAAGCATTATGGGCAGACTGAGGCTCTCACCGTTATTTTACAGCTTCTTGCAAAGAATTAATCTTGAATTTATGGGAACATTTGTTTGTGCCAGGTCTGTGAAGTGCATGTTTTATCATTCCACATTAAACACGTGTGCTTATATATTGTCAACATCAGTACCTAATCATTCTTATTTTCTTGTTATGAATCGCTTTGTATGATTTAAGTGTAAAGCAGGTTATAGTTTGTGTGTGAATTTCATCTTGTAGTGTTTTCTAATCATAGCAACTTAAACTCGTATGACTTGCAGTTACATTTTTCAGATGAAAACTAAAAAAATCAAACATTTTTGAACTAGAGGCAACAAGGATAATCTTTAATTAAAGAAGATAATGCTAATACACTACTGAAATTAAGGAGGTGCTAAAGTAAATCAAAAAATAGATTAAAAACATTGACATTCTTCAATGGTGTCTTGAGTTGGCACATCACATTTGCTGAGTGTCCAACACTACCAGAATACTGCCTTGAGGAAGCTAATATTGTTACTCAGAAAGCACCATCTTGGTAGTATATACAGCTTACAATGCCAAGTTTTCATGTCTCTGAACAGAATGAAATAGGAAGTATTTGCTTGTACATCAAAACCTGCTATAGGTGCCTAAAGTCTTCATTCGTATTCATACTCCTGTTACTTTATATTTTCATAGCTATGTAAAGGGCCTTGGAGTTAGAATCACAAGAATCACAGGGAGGTTTAGTTGGCTTTTGGTTCTTGTCTGGATCTGTGGTCATCAAAACCCATATTCTTTTGCTGTCTAACTTTACACAGAGATAAAATTCTTAGTTATTGAAGTTTTCAGTACAAGTATTTAAGCACCTATAACATTGGTCTAAGCAGCCATGTGAATGTCCTAGCTCATATAATGATGGATTCTATTAAGGTAAACATTTAGGTCCCCTGAGGACCATTGCTTTTGTTTGAAAACATTGATGGTGATTTGGTGTCTGACTCCAAGCCTTCAGCAACTGGGCAGGGAAAGGAAGCTTATGGCTTGAGGCTGTAGGTTTTACACAGACTGGAGAAGGTGGTTTACACCAAAGCTAATGCTTGGGTGAAGGAACTTTTTAAGTCTAGTCCATAGAATAAGCAAGGCTCTTTTCCAAATATACCTCAAGGTTTACATCCTCTAGATAATCTAATGCAGCTGCTTTCTCAAGGATAGGATAAGTCAAGGCTGGTTTCATATTTCTCTCTTCTTTCCTTCCAAGTCCCATGAGGAGATGGTGAAATGTACAGCAGAGTACATGAATTGTACTATACAGGGTTTCGTTTGAGGAATATGTGAAATGATGCAGAATTCCTCATCCATTATCAAAGGATATGGGGCAGGTTTGTTGTTGGTTCCCGCCTGCCCCACCCCATGCATCATGTAGAATAAAGCTATAGAGTGTAGAATATAGATTATGTAATCTTTAGTTTATCTCTTCGTGTGCTTCAAAAATAATGATAATTTCCTGTAGTGCCTCAGAACTTGCCATGAGATCATCAGTCACTTTTATCTACAATGCAAATGCATCTGTACTTGTATCAGGATTTGGGCCCCAGATCACTACTATTTAAATACACAGTTAAAATTGTTCTGACTCAGAAACATGGCAATTATAGACAGAAACAATTTAGTAATCTGGATTTTAAAGCTGTCAGAGAATAGTTGTCATTCTGGTTTTGTACTTTATAATGCTATGTTCTGGAAGAGAGTGATGAATTTTGGAGAAAATCCTTCCTTTCATCATCTTCACAAAAAGAGAGCATTTAATTACTCCCGTTCTTTCCTGTCATTATCCTCAATTTGCATCTCCCAACTCTCATATGTCTGGTGCGATTTAGTAGAGATTTTTACTTCTCAGACTCTTCTGAGTAAGATGCAAGATTATTTCTGGCCTGGATCAGAGCTGTTCATTCTGAACTGGAGTAAAGAAGTGGAATAAAGGCCAGGATGTCTGAGGGAATCAGTGGTGACCATGCCTCCACTAGCTTCCATTTTTTCCAAAAACATACAAAGTATATGAGGCACTGTGTTTCTGAGAGCTTTTTATGCCTACAAAGTTGAGGAAAATATCCAAGCTTTATGTTTTAAAGAATCTATTTATGTTACGTAGCTCCTATTTTATTGAAATTCTTTAAGAAGTTCTGAAAAAGCAGTGAAGTCTAAAAGAAAAGAGAAGGCTTTTGCAAGATGCAATTATACTGTCTCCCTTTGTCCCTCTTTTAGTAAAAGACTTGAGCAACAATAATAAACATAAGAAAACGTTAGTTTTTGTATAATATTCCATTAGCATCTTAAAGGAGAATTCTGAATGAAGATTAAATGTTTGTGTTGGGGTTTTTTTGTTTGTTTTTGGTTTTTTTAAAATGGTTACGAATTTTTCTCCCTCCTACAAAAGAAGGAACCTTAAAAGATGATGAGTATAAAGGAAAATGGGAAAGATGAAGTGGGTTTGTTACAAAAACAAATGTCTTTGCTTTTGTGCCTGGTATTTTTTTTGTCCATCAGACAGTGGAGTGGCCTGGAATGCAGACATACCATGAGGAAAACTGAAGTGCAGCTTTGTCCTTTATCTCAGTACAGACCTTGGAAATGGCATTGTCATTTTTCAATGAAAGTTTCATGCAGTGAGCACATATACTGACATTTCCATAACACTGTGGCAATGATATATCTTCTTTTGGTACTGTTCGGTCAAATGAACCTAATAATGACTGAAATAGTAGAACTAAGGTGTCAATGTTTTGTACTGAAGGAACAACCCTTGTAGAGTTGCCTTTCAAGGACATGGGTAAAGCTCAGTAAGAAGACATTAAACATTTATCTACCACATATATCACTTTCTTTTTTAAAATGCAAAACTCCCCTTATAAACTCCTGACACTGCAACCTTCTAATGGTAATTTTCACTGAGTTTGGAAAGATGAAGGGGTTGCTAAGGGCGTGTGTTTAAATGCATTAAAGCCAGAGGCCAGATCATGCTCTCACAGAAAGGGAGAAGTCTTCTCAACTTGGGCAACAGCTTTGTGAGTCTCACAGCATTTCTGTCATCATCAGGGACACATAGACTGTAATCTAAAGAACTTGTCTTTCACTCTGCTTTGGAACTATCTGTTCTCACAAACAATTACCAAAGACTAAATAAAGGCTGATTTTTAAGAGTATAATTATGGTTTTGTAGAGACAGTAAACTCTGAGCAAAATATGCATCCTTTAACCTCTCATTGAGTGACTTGAGTGACCTTGTCTTGGAGTACCCAGTGCAGGATTAGACCACATGGCAGTTGTCTGTCAAGCTGTTTGGGCAGCAGAGGGAACATGTAGGTAACTTATGAAGATAAATTTATAAAGGATTCTGATAAAATGAAAATTTTCTACAATTTCCTGATTTTTTTTGTTTGATTTTTATTTTTAATACTAATATATTTATACTAATATATGTAATACTAATATAGTAATACTAATCTAAAACTAGATCTCTGGTTTAGAATAAGATCACTTAAAATACAGTTAGAAAATACATGCAGTTAAAAGAAAAGGCATAACACTTTTCGTTTCATTTCTTGAAGCCTTTTCTGAAGTAATTACTATTTATTTCCCCATTTCAGCTGTTAGTGATATTAAAAGGAGGAAGAGCACTACCACCTTAGCCTGGCTTATGCATTGAAAAAAAAAAAAAAAAAAACCCAAAACCTAAGTTGCTTTGAGGGATGATTTTAACCTACTAGGTTAGAATTTAAGTTATGTAGGAAATGCACAGAGGCACAGTCATAAATTCTAGTGCAGATTTCACTGCTTGAGTGAAATATCATCATGAACTTCCATTGAGTTGAAGTAAGAATTAATTTTGTTCTCTATGTCCCTGGTAGAATTTTGTTAAATTAATATAGGCCTTAACTTTCTTCATCTTGTAAAATAATGCACCATTTCCCTAGACAATACAGTGATGTTTATAGCAACTTAATTTTCTTTTGCTATGTGATTCTCTGTAGCACCTACATAGATGTGATATGTACAGCACTAAGAATCTTCAAAGTTAAAGCTTGAACAGATCGATGTTGTCAGGTCCATTAAACACAAAGCACCTCTCACTGCTGTCCAGAAGGATTAATAAAGCTGTGTTATATAGAAATAAGGAAACCATGAGTAATTAGTGAAAAAGGCTCTCAACCTTATTATTCCAGATGTCATGCAGAGGAGGGTCTGCAGTGCTCTACTGCTTTGTTTTTTCCAGTCCACTTCTGTTCTGGTGCAGGATCGTTCTTTTCTTCCTATTAGCTACTACATCATAGGTCTTAAATATGTGCTTATGGAAGCTGCTTCTAATTTAGTAACTACTGACACAGGAGAGAAGGGGGTGTGGCTAGAGAGGGGGGAACATTTAAAATGATTCAATCTGTATTTTGGCTCTTACCCTGTATGTACATCATTGTGCAGAGCTGCTCTCTTCCCCGTGCCTTGTGGACAATTCCCATTGAAGCAATATTGTTCAGAACTGCAGCATGGCCCAGAGGGAAAAATGTATGTCTACTTACAGTACTCCAGTATTCCATGAATACAGGAATGCTACAATGATGATGTTGATTCGATATACACTGCTATTGTGTATTGTTCATACAAAACACTTGAATGATGGGTCAGGGTTCTGCAAGATATTTCAGATAAGCAATGCCATAAAAGTAACTATTATTAGACTTGTTTCGTGATTTGAGGAAACAGCCTATTTTACATAAATACAAAGACAAGGAGTTGGACACTAAATAAAACACTTAATTTCTTAATTTTCTTTGCAGGTCCATCTGGTTTAATTTTTTTATCCTTTATTGTATTATTCAAATAAAAAGTGAGTTCATGGCAATGAAAGTATGCATCACTATTCTGTTAAATAGAAAATTCAGCCTTTTTTGATCTGCTGGTGTTTGAATCAATGTAAATGTTACATTAATTATGATATATGTTGTTTGTTGCCTATTCATACTGCTTGCAGGTATTGTTTTCATATATGCAGAGAGGATGCAGTGCTTACATTGCAGATCTGAAGGGATCCTTAGGTTTTTGGTGAACCACACAACATCCTGTGAGGTCAAGTTCTGAAGTGCAGTACTCCTTAGGACTTCGGTGGAACAGGGGAGTTGAAGCACATCAAAGGCTGTACCTTGCTGATTTAATAGCTCAATTAGGTCTGCAGCTAGAAGTCTTCTAATCCTCTTTTGGAACTTTTCCTGTATAATGAATTTTAAGTTAGTACTCTTTAAGAGTTTACATTTTGAATACCAGTATCCAATTCCCCACTGATGTCAGTCAGTATAACTTCATTACTGTTGGAGAGTTTTGAAGATTAACACTGTCCCAGGCCTAACCTTGTTATTATACCCAGGAAATATCAAGTTCCATTTCCAAATGGTCACTGAATGCCAAGAGGTCCCTTGGTTTTACTGGTATAGATTGGCACAAGTAGCTCTGGTCATTGCTGAGCTAAATATCTTCCTGAAATACCAAAATAATTAAGTTGGTAGTTTTGCAGCATTTTGATATAGACTTGTGAATTGCTTTGCTCTCCAGAATTACAAAAGAAAGTTGGTAAAAGTTTAATCATAGAACCGTAAAAGGTTGCAAATATGAAAAGCAGCTTTATTATTTTCTTTAATATGTTGTTATTGTCAATTCCACAGTTAAACCAAAACAACAACAAAAAAAACAAAAAAAACCAAAAAAAAACAACCCACACCCACAAGTTCAAATTAAGAACATTATTTTCATTCTTTTTTATGTTTTTGAAAGAATTTGCTTTTGCAGGCTAATCTTTCAGCACAGGGAAGTGCTGAGTGTCATAATTGCTGCCTGGGAAGGGGTACCTTTGCCAAAGTTATTTCTGTCACTTCCCCTCATTTTTTCCTTTAATCCTTACCTCTGAAAATAAATGTCACGTTGAGGCTTAAACACTATTACAAGCAATAGCATGCCTGAATGCACATGTAATTGAGGATCTACCTCCTTGTCCTTTCACAAAACTGGCACAGGCTTCAGTGCTAAACCCAGGTGCGCCGATCTCAGTTAAAGCCAGAGTGAAAAACTACAAATCTGTATGGTCTTATTTTCATAAATGTGATTTTGATTTGGGCTACTTTAGCCCACATATGCCTCTGAGGCTGAGCCATGGGCTAGGACTGTTCACATTGGCAAAAGGCATTCATTTCCTTGAAAGAAGGAACAGTAGGTGTTAGTACGTTTTTTATGACAAGAGGAGGAAGGAAGGTCATGTTTTATCTTATTCTTCTGAAGAAATTGGTGACAAACCAAGAGTTTTTGAGGAAGAAATGTAAGTCATAAGATTCAGTTTCATGATTTTTGGACAAGGACTGGCTTTTGTAGAGAAGGAATTCAGGTTGTTCCAGGGTTTTCCATCACACCATAAGCAACGTCAAAAGAAATGTGTCAGAGTGAGCCAGTTTGGTAAAGCAGACCAACTGGAGACCCGGGCAGGGAAAAAGAGAATGAAAAATATAGAAAGAGCTGGCAGCAGTGGATGATGAGATGTTGGAGAGGAGGTTCAACCACTGAGACCTGACCTCATCTGGAAAGTCAGAAGCTGTATAAACAGCCCTTTGATCAGTGGAAAGGTTGAATTATATCTCTAAGCTGAAAAAAACCATGAGAGATCAAAACCATGTTGCAGTGTAGCTGTTATGCTCAGCAGGATGAATGTGACTAGTTGAGAAGCAGAGAAAAGAGACATGAGATGAGCAGTCTGGGAAGGTGGCTAATGGAGTTGCTTTACAACTTGCCTGTAGATGACAGCAATGAGCAAACAGGGAGTAGGGAGGATGACATTGAAAATCAGAAGAGTAGAACAGATACAAGGCATAGACTTCAAAAAAGAAAGAGCAGAGAAGGTGATGAACATTCCCAGCCTGGACCAATTCAGAGTAGGGATTGTAAGAAAATTAGTAGCCTTGTTGAGAGACAGCAGCTGCCCAAAGAGCACCTGACACATGCAGGTACATTAGTAAGGTGTGAGCTTACTCTGGAAGTACTGTCTGGGTGTGATCTAATGGGATGGTCTGGGAGGTTCCAGCACCAGCATAGGCATCAGCCAGGGATAGTACAGCCCTCATTGGCTGGTGTGTGAGGTTTGGTGCCGTACTACTATGGTCTCCAGGTTCCTGTCCAAACTGCAGGCAGGTTGAGCTTGTATATACTTGCGCTCATTTATGTTGATTTTCTGAATAAGAACTAAGAATCAGAAGAGAGTGAGACAAATCTGCAGGGTCTTGTGATCATGGGTTCAGAGACAGCAGGAGAGTAGATGGAGAACTTATGCTCACCTCCTCCAAGATAAATGAAAAAAAAGAGGGTGCAGTTTTCACAAGACTGGTTGAAGTGACAAACCTGTGGGGAAAGTACTGTGTGTCAGGATCATTAAAGATTGCATTATAATAGAAATAAAATAGAAAAGGAGATGAATTAAAACACCTGCTAAATTATGACACTTTCTCATTTTTTGACTGCTGTGGTTTACAAGTGTAATAATGTTCTTCTGTCATCAGTTACAGAGTAGAGATTGTCATACAATTTTTTATTTTTATATTGGAGGAAACAACAATGCTTTTAGGAGAAAAAAAAAAACAGATTTTTATCTTTGTTCCTGCTTATAGTACTAACAACAATAAACAGTACTCTGAAAAAAAGTTTTCTAGTTTGTTTTAGTGTAATTACAGCTCTCAGTAAATGTAAGTACTGAAACAACTTTTTAGCAGAAGACCTAGTAACTCTTCAGATGTTAAAAGAAGAAAATTTAGTTGGCCTTGTCAGGGATAGATTTAAACATTTTTTTTCAAATCTCTTACGAGTTTTATGCATTCTGTCTGACATTTTTGGAGGACAGAACAATAAAATACACATTGACAGTTTCAGCTAACAGTCGAGTGATACAGAAGAGAAAGATTGATTCTGAAAAAGTGGAAGCTGGCTTAGAGCATGTCTAGTCCAGTGTTCATAAAACTGAGATAATGCTGTTTACTTACAGTAGCTGTGTAAAGCTTATGTGAGCCATGAGATAATCAATAAAATGTGAGAGAACTCGTTTCTGATCTTTGTGACGAGCAGGAGTTTATGTGCCAGCCGGGCAAACACCTAGCGTTCTTTTGAACAATCCAGTGGAACTATGTCAAAGGAAAAAGGAGAATAATTAAAATTTTCTGCTGTCAGTTAATGTAGATTATGTTCTTTAAATCTCAAACATTTCTCCATAGTGTCTGGTGAAATCAAAAGGACGTTGTGGTTGTTGGGGGAGCTCAGAAATACATTGCAATGGCCACACTGTTTCAAGTGAGAAATGTCTAAATGATGGTGTGAACTGAGCTTTCAAGGTGTTTTCTCCACACAGTGGTACTACACAGTGTTTCTTACCAAGAGATGTATACGGACTGTCTTACACACAGAGGTGCTCAGACGTGTGTTCTGGTTCCATACGCCTCTTGTGAAGAATCAGGAGTTACTCCAAAGTCTGCAGGAGAGAACAGAGTGGGAAATAAGGTGTTCCTTATGAGAAATGAGGTGGTTTTGACTAAACTTTTGCAGTCAAGGAGAAACTTACACACTGCTGCTACAGAGAGAAAAAAACCAAAAAACTGTAATTAGTTTATCTTTAGAGAGTTAAATCATTCTAGGTTAGATGAATAGTTACAATGAAATCAGTGTCGAATCTTACTTATTACTTGACATTCACCTTTAGTTTTGTTATGCATGTCTTTATTTTTCTTGCCTCAATGTGTTAGCATTTGAGCAAAGTAAGAGTGTACATGTGAATAGTTTCTTGGTTAATTATTGAGATATATTGTTTCAATAAGTAATTTTTAATTTCACTTTCACTAGTGGAAGCCGGAATAGCTTCTGGTTAGTGACATGTCAGAAGGCTCAATAGAAAAATGTTTTTGAAAAGGTATTTTTATGTGCATTTTAGTCACAGAATAACACTGTTGTGCTAAGGGTATGGAAATTAATGGAGAGAGAAATGATTTAAGCATATTTAATTTAAACACGTTCGAATAAGTTATCAAGAATCTGATGGTGTCTGCTATTGGCAAGATGCAAACATAGTTTACATGCAAGAAAGGTAGTTAAAACAGGTACAGATTGAGATATGCTGATCTCAAATGCCCAAAATTAAATGCTTCATAGGATATTATGCTGGATCTGGCTATATGTGCCATAAGAAATCAAGGTCAACCTCTGGTTAGAGGTGAAAATTATTTAGGGTGGGAAAAAAAAGTATTTGTTTCATTTTAGGATGTCTCTTCCTTCCTGCATGATTGTAGTAAGGTACTTTTGTTGAAAATTCATTTTATTCATATACAAAACAAGAGAAATAATAGCCTTTGTAGGTTTCTTGTGAAGGCAGATTAATGAAGATTCATAACATGATTTCTTATCCTCAAGTGTAATGTGAAGTGGAACAAGCTGTCAAGTTAAACATAATTAGTATTGTCAAAATCAAACTCTAAAAAATTACTTAGGCCAGATTTAAAAAAAACCAAAAAGCAAAAAACAACAAAGGTAGATTTCAAATAATGATATATTACTACATGCAGTCCTTTTAGCTTTTATTTCCACCCTCTGTACTAATTCCTCACTATGTGTTTTAGTATGAGTAACAATACGTATGCACTGGAGTCCTTGAGCGAGGTGTTTTTGTTAAACCCTAAATTTACAAGACTTCTCAAGGAAGTCTAGGAGGAGTGGGATTTTTGTTATTTTTGATCTAAGAACATGTTTTTTGTTTTCATGATTGTGGTTAATAAACAAATTACTTCATACCTTTCATGAGGGAGAATGTTAATTGAGAAAAATGCTAAAACATTTCTTATATGAGCATTCTCTAACTTCACGGTACCCTTATCTCATGAAGGCTTAGTCTTGGAGGAAAAGGTATTTTAAGGTTGTATGAGTTAATTGATTTTGATTATTTTTAATGTAAGGATGGTGAAAAAAAGATAAAAATAAATCAAAATTTTTAGATTTACTCTACAAATATGGGACTTTACATACAGATCTAGATCCGTGAATAATCTACAGCTCAATATTAGTTTCCACTAGTAGAAGTTCAGTTACATGGAAACTCTGCAATACCTTTGAGGCAGAAGTCCAGTTCTTACCTGTTACTTGAGTTAAAGATCTGTAATCGAATTGTAAGTTTATTATAGGCCTCAGTGCATTTCTACTGTAGCTGAGAGTATCTCTCATTATTATTAATTAAATTTCTCATTTATAATTTCAAATATGTAAACAGAGGTTGATAAAACTGTTAATCAGCTTCAGAACTGTTTTCTTAAGGATCCGGTTATTGTCACTTGCACAGTCAGGCACAACTTCTTTGGACTAGCAACAGTCCTGTTTCTTTTTGGTAACCTGTGTTGAAAAATAATGCTTATTCTGTGGATAAAAACATTTCTAGTTGTGTTATGGCACAAACAGCATTATAGCTAACACAGTCACTCAAGATATCAAGGCTCTCAGTTACATATTTATACCATAGACATTTTTATAGGAGAAAGTAATGGCTAAGAAAAATGTGAGTATCATTTCAATGGTGTACCACATATATGTGAATTAAGCTCTAAACATCTGTTGTCAAATAATGTCATAGCTTTCCACTTGGTAAAACACTGAGTAAATACTCTGTTTTAATCCATGAGGTGAGAAAAATGTCATTCACTTCCACAAAGTAAGCTTGCCGTTCATTTTTTTCAGTTGATTTTTCTCCTTTGAAAATTAAAGACAGGATTCTATGACTCAGTTGAACACAAAGAAAGCAAAACAAAGTTGAAGGATCCTCTGACAAATTAGTACAAAAATAAGTACATGTATGTTCATATAGTATAGTTATATATTTACAGGCTTTATTCAAAGATGTTATTTCTGGAAAAGTGAGCTATGCTAAGTCAGCTAATTTGGGAAATTTCATAGTCAGGGAGTTGGAGTCAGGGGTAAGATGAATATATAATGCATCCAGAATTTTCTGCTAGGCAAAAGCAAAAAAAATAACAGAAAGATTTAATCTTTTACTACAGTAAAAAATATTAGGAGTAACTAAAGAGTCTACAAAGAACAAAGCTTCCTTTCTTGGCTGACAAATGTCTTTGTTCCAGGGGTTGGAAAGTAAGGTTGAGAAAAAATTTACACCTTCCAGAGTATTCAATACTCAATTCTTTGGTCACATAAATAGAAATGAAGTAAAGAAGATGAGGGTTTCATTAGGAGGGATGGTAAGGATTAGCAAAACGCCAGACTAAGAAAATATTTAGTAAAGGTAATTCAGAATCTAGACATGAAGGGAGAATGAGTAATAAAGTGTGTAAATTTATGGGGTTTGGGTTGGTTGTTTTTTTTTTTTTTGGCTTATAAAAAAAAGCACTTTCTTGCATCTGAGATAGAAGAAGAAAACAAGCACTTGACTTGGGCTGTAGGGGTGCAGATTACCTCCATATCAGAATATCTGAAGAATTTAAATGTGAAATTGCAAGTCTGACATCCAGGTTGTTTGGTACATTTACAATATTAGAAGTAATACTGTGAATATCAAATGTAGCTCACTTCAGGAGAAAAACACCTTTCAGGAAACTATGTATTTATTTGTTCAACTCTGTAGAAAACAAAGCTTTAAAATAATTTTGAAGTGTTGACAAAGCAAAGTCATAGAAGTGAGTGGAAAATGAGATAGAATACAACATGACTTTCATAAAGGGTTAAAAATGTCAACCTAATCTGATAGTTCTTTGATAGAATTATTGATTTTATCAGCTGAGGAAGTGCACAATGAATTAATTTGTCTCTAATCCTTTGTCATGTTTGTTTTGAAGAGATGGGAAGGAGTAAAGCTGCTATATCGGAGATTGATGAGACCTCACACATGTTCAAAAAAGATGTAACTGGAAGAAACACTCAGCAGACATATGAAACTGCTCACTGAATAAAGTACCTTACTGAAATAGCTTAATTACTTTAGCAAAGTAAAGATGCATACATACATAAGAGGCGTTTTATTTGTCCTCTATAGATAAATTTAGGAATGGATTCCAAAGTGTGTGTGTGGGGTGACAAACGAAAAAACTGAACTAAAACAACAAAGAAAAAAAAAACACAACCCCAAAACATAAAGGTAAAAGAGGTTAAAGAAATGAGTAAAAACTGAATATGAATCCATTAAATCTAGAAATTAATGTCACTTTTGAAGATCTGATGAGTTTTGATTTTAAAGGAGCAAAAAGAAACTAATTTTAAATGTGTGAAGCAGGCTACTTTGTATTTTCCTTGTGACTATAGACTGAACTTGATGACAGAATTAATTTCTTTCTAGCTATTCATTCCTATACCATATGTGATACAGCCATTCAGCTTCAGTTTTTTCAGGTTTTCTGTGCCATAGCCCCATTGAAAGGGCTGGGATCTTCTTGATGGGAGTTCCAGTTTCAGTCCAGAATAGCAAAACATTTCAGAATATGCTTAAATCCCAGTTAAGTCATAGTTTATTGAATTTAATTACTAAAACATACATCTCTGTATAAGAACAGAACTGTGTCATATTTTTGTTTCAACCTGGATATAGATCATTTCATTGATACTTTAACCCTATAAAGATGGAACTTCAACTATAGAAACTCCTGAGAGACAATGGAAGATAGCTCAACTCTTCTAAAAAAAAAGCTTTTGCACTGCGATAGCAGGAGAGGTAATGGTAGCAAGCTGAAACACAGGAAGTTCCACCTCAACATGAGGAAAAAATTCTTTACTATGAGAATAACGGAGCCTGGAACAGGCTGCCCAGAGAGGTTGTGGAGTCTCTGGAGAGATTCAAGACCTGCCTGGATCTGCTCCAATGTGGCCTGCCCTGCGTGTTCCTGCTTTGGCAGGGGGGTTGGATTTAATACTCTCCAGAGGTCCCTTCCAACCTCTACCATTCTATTATTCTATTTTCCTCTTTATAAAAAAACTTTTTGTGACATTTAATTAACAGTTTTGTGATTGTCTTCAGTTCATACCAGATGTTTATCCATGATATAGAGCCATTATTATCATATCAGAAGTGTAACTTGTTTTGTTTATATACTGAGATGATTCGTATAGAGAACTATGGTCAGTTATTCTAAATATAGTCACAACTGTAATTTGTGTGTGTTATAAGTGAGAAATATAAGACTCAATAGAGAGATGAAAGTACTTTTATGTTTTGACAGCTTCTATTTAAAAAAAAATACCTCTTCAGGTTAGGATAATCAGTAGGATAATCATTATTGAAAAGTAAAAGGATAAATATAACTTTGTTTGTCACCTTTGCAGGTGACACAACTTCTTAAAAGTTAAATGTTATAATGGTAATTGATTTCATTCATTCGTTCTACTTTTTAATTCATTTCAGAGCATGGTGACTTTATTTTTCTATTAGATTTTTATTAGTTCGATTATTTAGTCATAGCATAAAGAATCTTCACATACAAAATTCTGTGCAAGCAGTTATTTAAAGACAGTTAATGATTTGAAGTATCTTAAGTAAAATAAAAATATAACAAATCTAGTGAATGGAGGGCATGTTGCAGAATGAGAGAGTATTCATAAGCACAAACACTTTTTCTTTCCCACATCAACTGTTTCTAGTGAAGAAGGGCCTTTAGAGATGAAGATAAAAACATGTCAAATCAAAATTGAAGGGTAGTTTGTATGGTACAGTTTGGTACCAAGAAAAAACATGAGTGGTAAGTTAAACCTTCCCTGATGCCAGAGGAGAAATTTTGTTTCTCCTATTCTCCTCCCTATGCCCCTCCCACTGCCTCTAGTGTATGTATCTTTAAGTTAATTTACAACACAAGTTTACAAGTTGTTAATTAAATAACTGTTTTTAAGATAAATGAGCTCCACAAAGCAGATAAACCAGACTTCTGCTATTTAATGTTATCCCATCAGTACAGATGGTCACCCACACAATGCACCAAGTTTCCTGGAGGAAACAGGCATTTTGCAAAATACATGTAACTTCAAATACAGATCCTGTTGAAAAAAAACCCCTTGTACAGTAAAAAGGAATGTGGCTGCAGTCATTAAATAAATCATATAAATATGCTGAGGCCTCCAAAAGATTGTTTGCACAAAGACTGTCATTGACAAGAAAAAAAACAACTACCAATGTATCAATGTTTGACAAACGGGTGATCAGCGCCAGTCAGTGTGGGTTTACAAAGGCAGGTCCTGCCTTACTAACCTGATCACTTGGCCAGCAGGAACAGGGAGGTGATCGTCCCCCCGTACTCGGCACTGCTGAGGCCATGCCTCGAATATTGCGTTCAGTTCTGGGCCCCTCACTGTAAGAAGGACATAGAACTGCTGGAGTGTGTCCAGAAAAGGGCAGCAAGGCTTGTGAAGGGTCTGGAGCACAAGTCCTCTGAGGAGCTGCTGAGGGAGCTGAGGTTGTTTAGTCTGGAGGAGAGGAGGCCGAGGGGAGACCTTATTGCGCTCTACAACTACCTGAAAGGAGGCTGGAGTGAGGAGGGGGACAGCCTCTTCTCCCTGGTGATGTGTCACAGGACCAGAGGGAATGGATGGATGCAAGCTGTGCCAGGGGATGTTTAGGCTGGATATTAGGAAACATTTCTTCACTGAAAGGGTTATCAAACCTTGGAATGGTCTGCCCAGGGCAGTGGTGGAGTCACCATCCCTGGAGGCATTTAAATGGTGTGTGGACCTGGTGCTTAGGGACAGGGTTTAGTGGTGAGCCTGCAGTGTTGGGCTGAAGTCTGGACTAGAGGATCTTGAACATCTCTTCCAACCAAAAACATTCTGTGACTCTGTAATGATACAGAAGGAGGTAAATGCTATGATAACTTTTGTTGTTTTGAATAGAAATCTTTTTACCCCAAACTCAGGGAAAATAAAGACTGTTTAATTGGTGATATTGAGTTAGATACTTCCTCCTAGAGTTTCGGATGCAAACATCTCAACATAAAATTTAAAGTAGTGATTCTCTCTAGGAGTTACTGATAGGATGGCGTAGTATTTTAATGCTGTTTGGGTGACTGAACAGCAATCATCCATGAGGTTTATATAATCCAACATAATTACTTTTCTTGACTATAAGTAATGGTCACTTCTGAAACTTGTTTATTTTCATCTCTATAACTCTGTTTCTGGTTATTGAAAATTAAAAGTCTTGCTTATTGTATTAGTAAAAAGATCATTTCTATACTGGCTACAGTTTTGACCATATTTATATACTTCTTCTGACATCAGAACCACTGATCTATCATCAGTACTTTTAGGAATTTTTACATTAGCGCAAAATGGTTGCTAACCTCCTCCCTAAGTGCAAAAAAAAGCAGGCCCAGTCTAGAAAGGGGCTTGATTGCAGAATCTATTCATAGGAAATTTTGCATTCTCTTTTAGCAGCAGGATTGCTTGTGAATTTCAGTTGTGGACATTAAACCATTTCTGGATCTTTGAATAGTAAGTTTAATTACTGTTGCATCACAAATTTTTACTGAGAAAATCAGTCTGGAAAATCAACAATTCTGCATCTATTTATGGTTTTATCCTCACTTTAACTTTCATGTTGACTGACATTTTATGTGTTTGTCTGACTTGAGACTTGAGAATTGCTCAATGATTACAGAGCATTCTCAATAATAAAAATAATGTCTTGATTTATCAAAGTCTTTCTAAAGGAAAACCTTCTAAAATACTTAGAAAGCTATCTGGGGAGCTTTTTAATGGGCTTTAATTTGTGTGTCTTTCATATAGATTCAGAAAGCTACTCAATGAGTTAGGAGTTTCCAGACTATTTGGCCCTGTTACCACCCGTCAATGGCAGTGACAGCTGCTGTCATTGCAGATCCACATTTACGCACAGAAAGAGAAGTGTAATTTCCCTTCTCACTTTACAAGCTGAAACCTTCATGCTATTATATTCTTATTTCCCTTCTACTCTTCAACCTCTTCCTCATTGACCTTCCTTCATGCCTGCAGGATCCCAGAGTCATCCTTTCATCTCTTTAAGTAGCATCCAATGTAAGCTATTGTGTAATCATCTGAATACAGGCAGAGCTAAAAGCTGTTGTATTCTCCACCTGGTACAAGCATGACATGTTCATCTGATTGCTACATCTCACCTGAGGAACTGGTATTTTTAAGGTAATAAGAATTTTGTTCCAGGTGACACAACTAAGATGATACAAACATCTAATGACCAGGTTGCCTTACAAGAATCTCTCTTCTGTGTAAATGTTAATATATGTAGAATTTACTTATTACCAGCTTTGAACATGGCATGAATACTGTTTTCACACCCTGTCTCTTTAGTGTCATTAGCTTTAAATATGAGAAACAACAAGGTTTTTTTCTTTATATTTTTTCTTACTACTGCCATAATCCTTTCCCCAAAAACATCATTTTGAGATTCCGAATCTATCAGTGAACACTGCTTCCTTCCTTCAGTACCAGAATATTTCTTTGGTCACATCCCATTATGTAGTGATGGGAACGCTAATGTTCTCTTGGTCTCACTTTTATGCTGCAGGGCTGCAGCACTGTAGAGTGGTGGGTTTTGTTTGTTTTGTTTTCTTTCTGAGTGTATTCCAAACAATGCGTTTGACATCTACCTTGGAAAAAAGTGCTCATTTCTTTCACCCACTATGCACACAGGCTAAGTTAGAATCTTAGACACACATGTCTAGGTAGATAAAATTGGAGGGAATGAACTTCCCTGCAGTGTCACAGTTCTGTTAATTCACCCTTGATGAAGCACCATGATGCTGATTTCACTTTTGCCTGGTACATTTTCCATCTTTTCATTCTGCAGGTATTTTAAATTTCAGTATCAAAAAGCCCTTTGACAAAGGTAGTTTATTCAAAATTGAAAGTATTTTATCCATGAAATTATCAAGAAAACTTAATTCACTTTGAAGTATATAAGAAGGAAACTGCATTATGATTGATTGTTCTTCAGGACTTTTTTCTCTAAGGTGAGTTTGGATAGGCAAAAGAAAGCCTGCAGTAACAGGATCCCAGTGGTGCCTCATTTGTAGAGATTTTTCCATCCAATATTTTATAGAAAATCTTTTGTATATATTATGTAAGTGATCTTCAGCTGGCTTCAAGTTAATTCCAAAGGGATACCCTTTGGAAAATGAACAGAACTAATTTTGAAAAATGAACAAGTCCTGAGTCGCATTCAGCACTACAAAATTCAGCCAGAGAGCAGATGGAGCTTACTTTGTGTCTGACGACTCAGCAGGGGAACAACTCCCCACCACTTCCCCCCACCCCAAATGGTGTAAAAAACTGGAAAATGCTGTCATCACTAGTGCTGTTTTCTGTTGACTCTTACTCCTTGGAAAGGGAAACTCTGCCTGCAGCAGGAATTAATGGAGTTTGTCTGCTCTGACACACATCCTTTCAAAGTCCATGGATCATACTTATCCCCTTAATTTACTTTACATTTCTTTATGGCTCCCAAAACATGATAAAGTTACAAAGCTATAACACCCAAGGTGAACTTTCCCTTTTAAGTCTGGCTTTTCTGAGGTATGCTCTTTGCAAGCATTCAGTTTGGATCTCGGAAGACACCCTATAGCTAAACAGACTTTGTCAGAATTTGTTTGTCATATGTGAGTAAAAATCAGTTACCATCCTTTTTACCACGACGTAAATATGAACAAGGGAAAAAGCTGAGGTAAGTGAAATATTTTGTTGTATGCTAATGAAAGCTTGAGATTGCAGATATTTTTTTGAGGACTTTGAGACATTTTTTCCTTTGCTAGTGAAGCGGTCAAGGACCTGTCAATCTAATTCTGGCCATCTGAATCTTTTTTGTGTTCATACAGTGCTCTTAACAAGACATTGACACTTACCAGTGCTTCTGATAGACCACTGGACACAGTTTATTGTAAATATAACACTACTGAAAAATACAATGAATATAATCCTAATTTAGTTCATGTGCATTTGTTGACTTACTGATATAATTTTCTTTAAATCACATGAATGAAGAATGCTTGATATAATTTAAATAATCTAAAGTCCTGTACAGCTGGTTTTTATTAAGTGTTTGACATCCTAAATAATGACATGCTTTCTTTGGCATGTCATAATAATGCTGTGCTAGAATATATACATTATGATTACATGAGTTAGTAACCAAGGAAACAAAATTGGTATTGTACCAGTGTCCTCCAGAACATGTATAATTAAGGGCCTGTCAGGTTTTCTGAAAAATATCTCCACTGTCTCGGGCTTAACAACATCCTTGTAAAATTCTGATATACAGACTGAATTGTAAGAGGTGAGAGAGCAGGTACTGCATCAACTGTAACACACTTGTCTTTGTCTATGAAGGTGTTTGTCAGCAAACTATACATACAATTTTTATGTTTGCCGATGCCTTTTTTTGATGTCTTCTCAGTTGCTCACAGAAAGCAAATGCCTCAAAGATAAAGCCTTCATTTAAAATTCAAGTCATCTATTGCACTGAAATCGGTAGCTGTGGAAGACATTGGGCAACTTCCAGCTGGATAAAACTATAGGACTGTAGTTATTTTAGATGTTATATTAAGATTTTAAGATCTTTGTTCACCTTATCTAACCTTAAGTGAAAACCCAGCCCAGTTTCACATGTACCTAATTTGACTCTCAGTCATATGGGCGCCTAGTCAGGACATAAAGCAAAAGTATCTCATAAAGGTAAACATACATTGTTTTTGAAGACCCTCAGAGGAAGACCATATTGACTTCAATACCTGCACCTAAATTAGACAGGAAGGTCTTTAAAGGCATCTACCTCTTTCTATTCACCATATATCTCATTAAAGTACTTGGGAATACTGGTTTACTAAGTGCTTAAAATTTAAGTGAAGTTGGAATGGCAGATGGGATCCCATACATGCCTATCATGGAGAAAACTTGGGTCAGTTCATGTAGTTCAAACTATATCAGGATCAAAGCAGTTTTTTAATTTATTAGCAGCATACAGTTTTCTGGCAGTCAAGTGTATGGAGTCAACCAGTGACCACTCCCCCAGGGTCCCCAGGCACTGTGCCCCACAGTCACTTTTCTGCTAGGGTGTGCATTCATCACTGTGCTACTTGGAGAGGCACTTTGTGATGCTGAGAGGCAACTGCTGGCAGTGACAAACCTGGATTTGGCTTCTGCTGTCCCCGTTCATGGGTTTCTCCCCAGAATTATGAATTTCCGCATTTCTTTTACATTTCTGTAAAGCTGCTGCCTTCTTTGTTTTGAAAGTCTCTTTACAACTCTCCATTACCATTTAATCCAGCTAATGATCATCTTTAACATAATTTTTGGATAACACCTTCTCAGGTTTTCTTACCAGCTCTGGTTACTCAGGCCATTTTGCCAAGGGTTGACCATGCAAGCCTCCCACAGCTACCTCTTCATTCTCCCATATTCACATACAGGTTTTGTGTAGGGAGTGGATCAGATCCAGATCCTAAGTGATCTGAGCAAATTTGGTTTACTGAGCCTTAGTGAACAAGAGAAGAGGAGCAGAGTTGATTTCTACATGGTTTTCCAGCCCTTTGGATATATGCATTCATCTTTTTAATTTTGGGTGCAAGCCAGAAATGTATATATAATTTACACATTTTTCATAGAAAGTGTTAAAAATTGTGTATGTCACAGCAGATGCTGCAATTTCTAAATAGGCAGTTAGAAAGTATTGATGTCTTAGTTCTATGGACTCTTGCAGTCTTATTTTTTCTTTTTTTTTTTTAATGTCCCATACAACAAGAAGAGCTCTGTACTGACAGTGCAGTTAAAATAATGACTTAACACTTCCCCCGAGTCAAGCAGGTGAAGCATGACAGCTTCATAGTATTTCTGATAATTTTAAAAAAGCACATACTGTAAGTCAGTATTCGTTTGCAGTGAGCCACAAATAAAATATTGATGAAGTATGTTCATAATAAAAAATCTTAGAAGGTCATTTTTTCCTGACTGTCAAACATGGTGATATGACATTAATCTGTATCACTGGGTAGAGTCAGCAGTAAAAAAAAGTTTGAGTAGCATACAACATTTTTCCTGGATTAAGGAGTAAATTGTCTGTTACCTCATCCACTTATCGAATGTGGGGGTACAGAATAAGAGTTCAGAGCACAGAAAAAGAAGGTCCTTACTTGTTTAAACAACAACAACACACTCTGCTTACTTTTGCTAATATTTTTGATGATGAAGAATGGCATCCTGGTATGAACTAGATCATGTAATTACACAGAATGCCCGAAGGCTAGGTCATTGAGTTCTAGATTGCTTCCTGATATGTGTGGAACTTCTACATGAGTCTGAGGCAGGATGCCCACTGAGTTTCCTGCAGGTAAATTTGTGTGGTAAAGATGTGTTGTTGCAGGGGTAAGAACAATATATATGTAACGTTTGTCCTTTGAAATACAGAAAACAAATAAAATGGTCTAACTGCTTCTATGGAACTGCCACATATATGAAAATTGTTTGTACTTTTCAGAGGTAAGAAGTAGTTCCGTGCTTTAGTGAGTTTTTGTCAACTTGCTTTTAAATGCAACATTGCGTTCTATAAAACAGCCTTTTCTTTTTGAGGGCATTCAGGCAATTGGGTCTGTTGTGAACTGTCTGCTCTTGGCTAACTAACCCTGATGTGAGTTACACATCTGAAATCAAAGACTATAGAGCAGAATCAAGGTCACTTCTAGCATGCAGCAGAAATCAACGCAAAACCCGGTTTTTGTTATTGCCACACACTATACCATAAAGGTGCATCACGCTTCAGAATTGGATGAAAACAATATGGCACTGCACAAAATTTGTATCATAAAATTGTTATGAAATCTTCTTCAAGCTGTTGTCATGGCAAGTGAATCTATTGAGAATGCTTTTAATTCAACAGTGTTTCACTGGGCCTTAAAAATGTGAGTTAGACCCAGCTAAAGAATGTTCAAGAGTGAATTACAATCTGGTGTCGTATTGTCTCTATCTTGTCTCTGTATTTTAGATTTTGTTTTTCATCATAACATCAGTATTGAGTATGGAAGTTTGTGATATTTCTGCTTTGTGCATCTGTCAGAGATAATTGCTCGACAAGTTGCAGTGTAATGATGGTGAGGAAGGAATCACTCCATTGTTACCCTCAGTCCTCATATAGTGTGTGGAAAATGTCACCACACTGGGAGGCCCATTCTTTTAGCTCTCTGAACCTGAAAGATGTAAAATTGCCCCTGTTTGGAATCTTTTATAGCACAACTGAAGCAACCTCAAATTACTTCTGCTTATGATTTCAATTTAGGAGTAATTTCAAAATAATCTCTTTGGAAAAAAACAACATTCACTTTTTCAGTAATTTTCACTGTTTCCAAGGAAGAAAATAAAAAAAAGATTGGTCATTCATCTGTTCAGTGTGGTGGCTGCTATCTGTGTGCCAGGGAACACAGGGAACAAATTTATTATATGAGCATTTCAGAATCAGTAATAGCACTAATTAGCTTTCTCTTTTCCTGGGGAGAAACCTTAGTAACCTATCTTTGTGTCCATGGAAAAAAAATAGTTAAAGATCCAACTGCTGGAAATAGAAACTTGAAATATTCAGATAGGAAATAAAATGCTATCTCCTAACAATGAGGGCAGTTTGCCACTGAAAATTTGCTCTTAGAACAGCTGCTCAGAGAAAATGAGAAATTCATCTTTACTTGCAGTCAGTGATTTCAGATCCCAGAATGGCTGAGTTTGGAAGTGACCTGTGGAGGTCATCTAGTCCAACCCCCCTGCTCAAGCAGGGTCATCTAGAAACTGTTGCCCAGGACATCGCTATATGATTGTTGAATATCTCCAAGGATGGGGACTCCACAACCTCTCTGGGCAATCTTTACCAGTGCTTAGTCACACTCACAGTAAAAAGGTGTTCCCTTAAGTTCAGAGGGAACGTCTTGTGTTTCAGTTTGTGCCCATGTGCCACTGGAAAGAGCCTGGGTCTATCCTCTCTGCACTGTCCCTTCAGATATTTACAGACATACAAGCCAAGTAGTCCCCAGTCTCTCAATCTTTCCTCACAGAAGAGGCTCCAGTCTTTTCATCTTCACGGTCCTTCAGTGGACTTTCTCTGTGTGTTCCCTGTCTCTCTTGTACTGTGGAGCCCAGAACTGTATATGCTACTCCAGATGTGGCCTCTCCCCAGTGCTGAGTAATGGGGAAGGATCATCTTCCTCCACGTGCTGGCCATACTTTGCCTAGTGTAGCCCAGGACAGCATTCACTTTCTTTGCCACAAAGGCACGTTGCACATGTTCTACTTGGCGTGCACCAGGACCTCCAGGTCCTCTTCTTGCAAGCTGCTTTCTGGCTGTCTATTGCCAGCATACATTGGTGTGCAAGGTTGTTCCTCCACACTTTTGATTGTTTAACTAGACATCTACAGAAGCTGGAAAGATTTTAAATTTCTTTACTTACAAGATGATTGCTAACTTTGTAATTGGATTTTTTTTTTTCTTTAAGTTGAATTATTTGCTGGGGCTGGATTGTATAGGTCTGTCAACAGAATGAGATTAATTGTTCTGGCCTAACTTTAAGATGTGCCAAAAATGTGAGATACCTAATGTGAATCAGAAAGGGTGGCTTGAGTTTCAGAAATATAACTACATTTTAGTACTATTCTATTTTTTATTCATCTTCAAAAAATAGATGAACTCAATATTACCAGCTAACCAAATCTGTACTTCAGTTTGTCATTTCATGACATGAAGTTCAGAGCAGAAAAAACAATGACCAAATGAGTTAGGTATTGCCATGGTATAAATGGTAGTTAAGTATTTATTGGTTTATATATAATCAAAGTGTTTATGTAAAAAAAACAACCAAACAAAAAACAATCACAATTTTTTTTATTTGAATTTGTTCTTACAGAATAAATAAATACACCTATTATAGTTGACTCATGATTTCCTTTTTTTTTTTTTAATTTCAACCCTTATTAAAATTTACCCATCAACCAGAAATGATACCCTGTCATGTTCTTTTCAGGACACCAGAAAGGTGAAAAGCAGTAAGCAGCAGCTCTCATTCTAAAAGCAGAGGTTGATGATTTCCACCTAGTTTAGAAGTAATAGGTGTTAGTCTCCTGATTTTTTAATGTGTTAAGAACACGTAATGCACCTCAAAGCAGAAAGATGTCATCTTTCCTTGTTTTAATAAAACCAGAAATGGCCAGAAATGTACTAGTTGTTAATTACTGATGACCCCATTATTGACCCTGAAAGTTAATTGTAAGAAAAATAGCATTTTACTTTCTGCTCTGGGACTTAGCTGTCATGAAACAGAGCTCCCAGCAGAGGAAAATGGCAAGTTTATGGGGCTTACTGGAATGAGGAGCTAGGTTTTGACAGCAATTGTGGCTCTTCCAGATCAGAGAAAGATCTCTGCTAGATGTGTAAGAAAGATAATTCTGTCACCACAAAAGTGAAAAATAAATATGAACTGAATAGGTAGCAGACAGTTTGAAATTGAACGCATGTTCAGTAAAAGCAATGAGAGGATAGGTAAATGCTGAAGAAAAAAAAAAAAAGACAAACATGCAAAATTAAGTTAATCTACTTAAGGGAGAAACCACTTAGAAGTGTGAGTAGGGCTTTACCTGAGATAACTGCATATCAAACTATTCTCCCAGTCCTTGTGATAAAATGGTACATCTTTTCTTGGCTTTCCATTCATGTGTCACCTCGACTTAAAACAGGAGGTGAGCTAAAAGGGATGCACTGGAAGATCATGATGGAATGAATATTTCTGCAATGAGTGTAGTGAGCAACCTGCATGTGTGACACATACAAAGTGAACAGCAGGAACACGTGACACTGTAGAAGAGCAGTACTAAGCTAAGAGGCTCTTTGTTTTAAAGAAAAAACATTTCTTAGTGTGGGTGCCTACGTAACTGGGCCTTTGCTTGTAAAAATCCTGAATCAAAAGGCTATGTATCCCAACACATGCTAATTGGAGGAAGGGTATCAAGGGTGCCATGTTGCAGAACAGAAAAGAGGTGAGGTGAATCATGAATGGTTTCCGTCCTCACTGTCAGAGCAGTCCCAAGGGAAAAAAGCAATTCTGTCATGTCTTAAGTGACTTATAACACCTGATATCTAGAGTACAACAGAAGAAAAATTAGTATTGATTTAGTCCTAATGAAAATGCAAGCTTTGGCCCATTAAATAACAATAATTGAGCATGAGGAATAGTATCTATAAGATAATTAACTTCTCTTTATGATGAATGACTAGGAAAACTTCCTTTCTGTCACCTCAATTTTTAAAAATGGGAATGTGAAGGAAATGTGGGAAGAATTAAAATGAGGACTCAGTTTAGAGTTTAGTTAATCATAGTGATAAAAATGTCACAAGTGAGCAAACTCCTAAATGGTCAGCAAGGCAAGAATAGAAACACACCCTTGTGGAAAGGAAGGCACTGTTTTGTGTGAGGACACTATTTACTTTCTCTTAATTTAAGAGAATAAAGCTCAAAGAATGGCTACACTGCCATATATTTATCATTTTGAGTTGCTGTCCTTAGAAGAAATGTTGAACAAAATAATTGACAGTTTTGAGATTCTAAAATGTCTTGTTGACATTATTTTTTGTTCTTGTATTTCTACAAAGTTGTAGCCTACTTGAAGAAAAATAGATGGTGAAGGCTTTTATTTGTAGTTTCCCATGTTTCCAGTAGTGGGGCGTGGCATTTAATCACATTTTCAAGGCTTTTGTGGGTTTTTTGTCCTCTTCAACTCAGAAGTATTACCAACATACGTACTGGTTAGTAAAGTGAATCTTCCCCTTCATTAAAAATAATGTGAAGCTTTCTTTATTTAAGGGAAGTGGGGTCACAGAAGCAGTGATATTATCAAGGGAGAAAGATAATCAGGAGCATAAGATTCTTTCCAAAAATACATGGACCCAATCTTTGGTCTGCCCTTAGTGCTGCTATGAAGGGTGGTTCCAATGTCTGTGTCCTCTTGAGATGCACTCATGTGATTGTGGTTCCCCCCCCCTGCTTCAGACCTTCAGAGAATACTTTGCCTTTTCCCTTTTCAATTTTTTTTTTTTTTTTTTTTTTTGTGTGTGTTCACCTATAACATTTCTAGAGAGCTTTTAACAGCTTTAATTCTGCTTTCAGCTCCCTTTAACAAAGCCCTGTTCAGAGGTGCAATTACATGTGTGGCAACTGTCTCTTCTCAGTAATTCTTAAATAGCTCACATAACAAAACCTAAAAGCAATGCACGCAAAAAGCATTTGTTCCAACGTAGTTTTATGAAAATTGTATTTAAAGCCACTGTTTTCTAGAATTTTTTGGAGTATGGAATTGTACAGTGTAACACTTGTTATACTTTGCCTTTTTTAAATGTCTCAAGTTAAAACGTTTCAACTGCTAGTGTGCTCCCATAATTACCCTAGTCAGACTTGGCAAGAGATGAGGGATCGTAGAATCATAGAATGGTTTGGGTTGGAAGGGTCCTTAAAGATTGTCTTGTTCCAACCCCACTGCCATGGGCAGGGACGCATTCTGCTAGATCACGTTGTTCAAACCCCCATCCAGCCTGGCCTTGAGCACTTCTGGGGAGAGGGCATCCACAGGCTCTCTGGAAAAACTGTTCCAGTGCCACACCACCATCACAGTAAAAACTTTCTTACTCATGTCTCATCTAAATCTACCCTCTTTCTCACTGCCTGATAAAGTCTCTCCCCATCTTTCCTGTAGGCCTGTTTAAGTCCTGGAAGGATGCTATAATGTCTCCCTGGAGCCTTCTCTAGGCTGAACAACCACAACTCTCTCAGCCTGTCCTCATAGAGGAGGTGCTTCAGCCCCCTCATTATCTTCTTAGCCCTCCTCTGGACCTGCTGGAGCAGGTCCATGTACTTCTTATGCTGAGGGCCCCAGATCTGAACAGTCTCAACAGAGTGGAGGGAGAGAATCACCTTCCTCAAACTTCTCACCACAGTTTGTTTGATGCAGCCCAGGATGTGATTGGCTTTCTGGGCTGCAAGCACACATTACCAGTTCATATTCAGTTTTTGATCCACCAACATCCACAAGTCCTTCTCTGCATGGCTGCTTTCAATCCACTTATCGCCCAGCCTGTATCCATGCTTGAGATTGCTCCAGTCCAAGTGCAGGACCTTGTACTCGGCCTTGGTGAACTTCATGAGGTTTGCATGGGTGTACCTCTCAAGCTTGCCATCCCTCTGGATGGCAGATGAGATGGAGAGTTCTTTCGCAGTGGAAGTGAATAACAGTGCCTTGCCCTTTTCTAGCTGAAACGTGACAAAATGCTGATGCCAGCAGGCAGTTTGCACATCTCCGGCTTTTTGTATCCAAATAGTAAAATAAGTTCTGTAGGCTGGTACCTACCATCTTTAAGAAAACACCAAATCCAATATTACCATAATCACTGTGCAGAAAGTAAAGCAGAGAAAAAAAAACAAGTGTTACGGAGAAGAATACAACTTACAAGCAATTGGAAAAAAAACCAGGTTTGTACCAACAATACTTTCATTAAAGCAAATGGAATAACTACAGAGCTTTTTTGAAAGAAAAAGTAATAGAAAATCTTAATTCCTAAGCTGAAGCATTCTATCATTTCACTTTTATTTCTTTTTAAACTGAATGTGTTTTTAATAAGCTGTACTAGAAGATGAAATTAACTGTTCCATTAAAAATGTTCTTTTATTAAATGTTTATTTCGGGGTTAGACTGCAATCTGGTAAAAAGAGCAACCCTTCCAAAACTGTCAGATTAGATTGTGTAGGAATTTGAAAGATGCAGAACATTTACTTAAGAGGAAATGGCCTAAGGATTTATTGCTAATTTTAATTAATTTTTTTGCATACCTAATTGGTCTGCTCTGTGTGGACATGCTTAGAACTACTCTTTTCCTGCAGAACACACTGGTTCATGACTACTGCAGTACCTTCTGGTAATTTAGTCACAAAGATTGCTTGTCATTGGATCTTTATTAATGCAAAAGAGTAAAGAACAATGTTATTTTTAATATGGTTAAAAAAAATGCTTGGTGAAGAAATAATTATGTGTGATACTCTTGTCTTCGGGGTACTTACTACATTCATAGTTTCTCTCCTTTTGCTTTTCACTCTGTGTGTATTGAATGAAATACCCTAAAAATTTATTGGTGATGTCTACATGTTTTCCTTTTCCTATGCAAGGTGATACTTGGGCCATTTGAGAGGCCATCTGAGACTACTGAATCACATAAAATTTAGTTCAACATGGCCTGCATAGCCCAAGCTGCACTCAAAGCCAATTTGCTACCTGACCCATGAAGTTTATGGAGGACATGAACTTACTTAACATGCTGTCTAATAACCACTAGTGGTCTATTCTAGGTAGCTATGGCTTTCTGTTCTTCACCTCTTCTCTTGCATCCAGAAAATCTTTGAATACTGACCCATTTTAGAAAATTGCTAAGACCTAAGGAAGAGTTCAGTATTCCTGTAAAAAGGTGAAAAAAACCTCCAATTCTAAAAAAAAGTGACCAAAGAACCAAAAACCAAACAAATACCAAAAGGAAAAAAACAACACAACCCAAAAACCAAAACCCAATCCAGAACAAACCAAAACCTCTCTATTAAAGCTATATTTCAGCCAAGGTAATAATACAATGGAAGAACAGCCCAAGCTGGGCTGTGTTTTCTTTTTTTTTCCCCTGTACATGTGCATAGTCTGTAGAGTAAAAATCCCCTATCTAAAGAGCTACAAAACCACAGGTGCAAGGAGATTATGAGAAGTCTCTGAGTACTGAGGTACTTTTTGTTTTGTTTTGTTTTTTCCTGTTGTCTTTATTCAGTGGCTATAATTACACTGCTTATTTTACAAGAAGCTTTCAGTGATGTTCCCATTCCATTTTACATGGCAGGTACCCAGTTTATCTCAACGGATTTCTAATTACCTCTAGTGAGTTGGAGGGAAGTGACTTGCCAAAACTGCCGTCGTTGTCTCACCAGGGAACCACTTTTACTCAATGAAGATAAGGCAATTAGAGATTAAGTTCCTTACAAGAGCCTTAAAATTCAGCAGCTACAAATGATTCCTCCTGTTGGAGAGGAGCCCTTCCTTGAAATCAGGAAGGTGATAGATATCTTGTACCTCCTCACATCTTGATTGCAAGGAATTGATTGCTGTGGCAATCACCAATTCTTCTTCCTAAGCTAGGTGCTTGTTACAGTGCAATGCCAGCAGGTAGTGATGGTCACTTCAGAGAACAAAGTGGGGCTTCTTGCACAGCTCTTTGGATATAATGCCTTTGATATAGTGTCCTTACTGAGATCTTTTCCCTCTTCTTCATCACCTTAGGTAGGAGAACTTTCTTTCAAAGAAACGTTTTTATCTCAGTGTCCAGAACTGCAGTGGATTGTTTTTATTTGGAAAGAATGTCTGGTAGATAGGAGATGGCAAAGCACAATGGGAGGCCATTACTTCAGAAGAAAAGCAATCAGCACAAGGTTTTTTGAGGGTAGAAAGTGTGATTCCGTGGATACGTTTGTTGTGCAATAAGTTAGCTTTCACTCTGTCAGTGACAGTCTAGCTTTTTGGTTTTTTTGTGTTCGTAGGGATCTGCTTGAAAGATTTTGAAAAGGCCTATCTCTGCTTGACTGAAAAACTGGACCTGCACATGCCAGTCTTCCACAGGAAGTTTTACTTTGGGTAAAACGGCTGTGGATTTTGGCAAACAGACATCAGTCTACTCAAAGTGAATCAGAGTAACCACAGATGTCAGCTTCATTGAAGCTGATACATTGGCATTCCACCACAGGAAAATTAGAGTCCTCTAGTAATAACAACTCATTAAAAGTGCCCTTCCATGGAAAGATTTTGGTATTGAGTCTCTCAGCCATCCTGAACCCTATAGCAAGGTTGTTGTGGGCACTTACTTGTGATCAAACAGCACTATGAATGAGAGCTTGTCTGTTGATGCTCAGAAAGGTGCCTTTGTGGATAGAAGAGTCTTTTCAGAAGCCTCTCAGCTCTCAAGAAAACTAGACAGCAGGATATCTCTACAGGGGGGTATTGTCATTTGGAAAAACAGCAGTTTCAGTAATGAACATTTTTTATCCTGATACAAACCTAGGTGACATTGATAGTGACCTGATAACATTGAAATACAAACTTGCCCTTTCAGGCAGAAGTAAATGCAGAGCCAATATAAAGAGAAGGTGGATCTGTCCCTAGGAAACTTATTTCCATCTGTCCCATGGATAACAGATTGTTTAAAAATATGCTAATGTATATAGTGCTTTCACACTGCAACTGAGAGTATGTGTCTTTAATGACTCCTTAAGCACTTTAGGTATTTTTTACATTTGAAGTGTTCGGAAGCAGGTAGTTTAAGGAACTAACTCTGTCCCCACCTCCTTTCACCCAAGTCTTTCCCCACTGCTGTGCTACCTAACACAGGCTGTGCATGCAACCACAATTGCAGTTGTCATAATATGAAAAAGACATTACAAATTAAGAGGACAGTGTTGTCTGTGGATCTTGTTTTTACTAAGAGAACTTGTTAGATGTTTTCCTTAAGGATGAATCCTGATTCATTTTTCTATGTTAATAAAAAAATCATGGAACCAGTTATGAAGTTAATCCAAACAAGGTGTGCAAATGCTTCATCCCACCAGAGTTAATGTCCATGAGAAGGGCACTTTGGATAATACCTTTTGTCTGCTCTCTGTGGTTACACACAAATGCAGACACACGCACATTCTCACACTCATTCCAGCATCCTGGTCACCACTGCCAAGAAAATAAAGGAGACTAATCCCTTTTAAATACGAAGATAAGATTGTGAGTGGCACTCGGATTTTGTCTGTAACAGTGCACCAGTGTCAATTTTGGCATTCCTAAACCTAGATGGGACCTTAGTCTTGTCAAAATACCACAATGGGATAAGGTCTACACAAGCACACATCCCTCCCACAACTTCTTGTGGGATTTTGTGTGAAAAGGAGACTCAAGAGCATAACCTAGAAGGAAACTTGACCTCCAGTCTGGATAGGCAAGATACTGGGGCTGACCATGGTGTGTGTCTGTCTGTCAGCCTGTGTGTAGGTGATCTGCATGCTGCCCAGGCTGCTCTTTCCTCCATGGGATGTGTTAGATGGCAAGCTGCCTGCAGTGTACCCTCGCTTCTATGAGGGTTTCTTTCATCTTCTCATTCTTGGTAATCAAGGATTAAATGTCTTTGAGAAAAAAATAAGGTCAGATGAAAGTGCCTTTTTATGACTGTACTTCTCGGTTGTGTGAAACCTTAAATCAAGCATCTGGCTTGACATGAGAGCTCAGTGCCACTAAAATTAACATCTGAGAAATGTATTCATGTTTCCTAAGCAGTTAAGAATGGAGCTGTAATTTCTTTCCATTTAGATTTAGGTCAAAAATGTCATTACCTATCAAAGAGGTGCAAAAAGGGAAGAAAAAAAAAAAAATAAAAAATCCCACACTACAGGATATGTGAATACTTCCATGGAGACCACAACTATCAGTCTTAAGCAGGAGAGAATTTGTGCCATCCACCATATACAGGGTATGAACATATGTCATGGAAAAAACTTTTTAGAAAAAATCAGTAGAAAGAAAATGCGGAGGTAAAATTGACTATCCAACCAGAATTTGAATATAATTTAATATTTCATCATTTTGTCTTTCCTGAAAGGAATCAGTTCATTTTCTTCATTCCAGATAATGGAATAAAAACAGGTTTTAGCCTAAGGTAATTACTCATTATCATAATCTTCACAAAAACCTCCTCAGACGGACATGAGTGTACCTGGGGATCTTTAATCAGATTGAATGGATATTTTCCTCTTACTAATTAAAGCTTGGAAGTTTGGTGTGAAACAAATTAGCAAAACCTGGTTCTTCCATGAAATGATAATACAGTACTTTATTAGCACATCTCTATCTAATTGAAACCCAGTATATCACACATCATAATGGTTCTCTAGAAATGCATACTGAAAAAGAATAGCTTTTTAAGGACTGTTAAGTATTATATTTAATTTAGGAGGTAGAAAGTCATGCTGATCCATGAAAGCATGCTGAACTGCTGTGAAGTTGGATGTTTGGTGAACTATTCAATTTCTATTTTTTTCATATGTTCCACTACTTCAATGTTTAGACTAATGTATCTAACATATCTGAACCCCTATGTGAGACAACTCAGCTTACATGTGCCTCTTTTTGCTTTTTTTCTGGTCCTCTTTTTTGCCATTATCATATACAGCAAACATTAGCTTTAGGCAATAGTTTCATTTGAGAAATGTAAGCATCAGGATGAAATAGACATAAGGCATTTTTGTTTTAATGATAAAATGAGTTCTTCCTTAGAGGACTGTGTGAATTTAAATCCATCCAGACGGATCAATGTGTCTTAACAAAATTAATTCAGATGAATGTTGGGTTGTTTAACTCATATCATGCTGTACTAATGTTAAGATCAACCAAAACAAGACTTCTCATATTTTTCAGTGCTGTTGTGAAACCTTTTCTGCCCTTGATTCTGCTTGTGTTGGTATATGAACTTCCTTAATACTACAAAGTGTATAGCACCTTTTTGGTTTCACTACTGTCATGTTATTGGAAGCCCAGGTCAGCAGTTTCACAGCAAAGACAGTTGTTTGATGCTGTTTGTCATCTGGCCGCGCGTCTTCTCACTTTTTATGCTTGTTTTGCTAAAACCTTGCATTTTTTACATTTACCATTGACAAATGGCAGGAATCCAAGGGTGAAGAATTGTGTTGTGCAAGAAGGTACCCTGACCTCCTAATTGATGAAAATCTTCTGTTACACTTAAACCTGTTTCAGGGACTTTCTGAAATACAGATGAGTTTAAGAGGGGCAAGCAAGGTTTTTCCATGCCTCTATTTTTTTTAAATTTATAAAAGAAAATCTCAATTGCTTTGTTTTTGAAGATGGAACCAAAAAGTTTAACTAACATGTAGGTCATTCCATTCTTCTGGGTTATTAAATTTCTTTACAGAAGAAGTGGATCATTTGGTGTCATCGTCTCAATACTAGGTGGCTTGTATGCAGAATGAGTGCTTTATACATGGGTTTGCTAAACTGGGCCCTGCCTGGCTCCTACTCTTCCAACCTCATATTTTCTTTTTGCTTTATCCAAACACTCCAGCTATTACTATGTTCTGTCACCTTGACTCATGAAGGACTGCATACTTGTAACGCAGGCTAGTCAGCATTATTTTAATGAATGCTATGACACAGAATAGTTTGTTTGTCTTTGCACCTATTTAAAAATAGATAATACATGAACTGCCGTATTATTTTTAAGTACAATTTAATCTCGTGCAAGTTAACTGAATTGACACCACCAAAATACATCAGTCCTTAAAAAAAATCAGTTAAGGCCCTTATGCAGCAGGAACAGTTGAATGGAGATTTATCTTAAATCTGTGAGTTGGCCTGTTGACGTTAGTGAAACCACGTAAAGGTACATGGAGAATATTCTTAAATGATTTTCAAGAATAAAGTCTTAAGAGGGTTATTTTGTAAAAAAAACCTGTTCTTACGTAAGGTGTATAGCTGCCATAGTATCAACAAGGACTGAATTTAACATCTTAAAAATACAAAGCCCTACATAAAATCTTCATTTAATATTCTTAAGATGCAGAATCTCACCCGTGACATAACTGATCAGAAGAGACCAGCGTAGTGTGTTACAGTGGTGGTGTTCAAACGTACAACTCAAGCAGATGTATGAGATGTATATCAGCATGTAATATATCTATAATATAGATAGATATAATATATATGTAGTGTATATATATAAGATGCTGAATTATGTATGTCAGCATGTAATTTAACCCTATAAAATCCACTTAATACTTGAACTTTGCTAAAACTTTAAAGATGCATTGTTTTGTTTAACAGCAAATTCAGTGTGGGACAGAATCTGAATACATGCAACTCTAGTGATCTATCCTTTCTTCATTAAGTCAGTGGGAAATACACAGCCTCATTGATGCTGTTCAGGTGTTTCCTACCTGATCTGTAATTCATGTGCAGTTCTCACCTCTGATTCTCTACACAGATACTTGACATTGAAACCACGTGCATGTCCTCCTATGGAGGGCTTGGGCATGAAAGTACATAAAGCCCTAAAGTTAAGCAATGATATTCAAGCTCCCAAAAACCAAGCGGTAGAAGGTAGGCCTAGTTTAGACTTCATTGTGGATTTCAGTGCTGTATGGTACGTTAACATCAGAATGAAATTAGAAAGGACTTTGTGGCTGCTTGGCATTTTACAGTTTTACAATACTTCATATTCAAAGCAGGAGATTCCTGTGACACACTTTGGTAAGGGGATTATTCCTGCTTTTGTGGCAGTTGTCCCCATATGCCTTTGAAAATTATAAGCAAGTTCTGTATTTCTGTGCTGGGAACATTCAGGTACCAGGTGAAATTCCAAGAATTTTAGTAACTCATTCACCATCTTCAGGCATAATCACTGGTGATTCAGGAAGTGATGAATCCTGCAAAGGTCATGAGTAGCATCTGGAGTACTGTTTATTTTGAGTTCCAGAAAAACAATTGTGACAATATGTTCTGAAAGTGTATTGCTACTAAAGATGAAAGAGATGAGTGGTAACACGGGATCTGAAACTTTAAACAGCAGCTGCAAAGTACCATGGCCAAGAAATTACTTCTCCCATGAGAATTCCGTGAAGGTCTTGACTAGTCCTAATTAAACCTGCAGAGTTCTTTAAGGATGTCAGATTTTGAATTCTCTTTCGCCTCAATCAATTCTTGTACAACTAAACCCGATATAACTTCCTAAATTGTTGACTAAGCAATTATCTGCACATATGCAACGTGTATGTTATTGACATTAAAACACTATCTCCATTTCAAATCCTCACATTTCCCTGAAGCTTTCAGATTACGTAATCTTTCTAAGCTTCTATTGTGGAATACATACATGCTCTGGTCAATACTTTTATTGAGCGCTGCATTATTAGTGAACTGAATAATATATGACAATTGATGGGGAAGTGTCTTCTTGTGCATATGTGGGTTGGTCTTCTAGTTCAGTGTGTCACCAAGAGAAGGGTTTCATTCTTTAGTGTAAGATATTCAGGTCAGTAAACAGAGTGAGTAAAAGTAAAGAGTTTACTTCAAAAATGCTTAAGGAACAGCTTCAGTAACTCAGCCAGTAGAGGGAACTCTAATACAGTGCATGGCAGGTGACCTGGGATTGCAGAACAGAGTAGCACTACAAATAAGAGACAAGACAAAGTATTTATGTATCATGTGTAAAGCAAAGTACCTCCCTCATATGTCCTTGATGAGTTTATACCTGATGGCTTACTTCCTTTTCCTAACGGTTCACATGCAACATCTGCCAAATTTAAGGGCTGGCTTGCCATTTACAATGTCGCAGTTCTAATAACTCGTAAGTATTACAGATCAGTAGAGTTGGCCATTTAATTCAAATTTGGCCACTGTAAAATTTTGTAATTGTTTGTTAAATTTTGTAAGATGGCACAATTATGTGACATAATGGCAGATAGTAGTCTCTTGTAGAATGACTGGCATGTCCTTTGAAGGAGAGAAAGGGACAGTTTACAACCTGAAGACATAGCAGTCATGAAAAAAACAATGTTGTCTTAAGCTGCTTTTCTATGAAAGGTTCCAAAAAGGAACTTACTTTCTTATTTTCTTCTATTTTTTTTTTGTTTTGACCTTTAGTCACCTGAATGTACTTTCAGTTGGTTTATCACAGTTACATTGTTTTTAAGGCTTGATGTCTGCACTCAGTCATCATTCTGTCATTTACTGCTTTCATTTTTTTGCTGTCCTTAGGGATAAAATGTCACCATGTAGGTTGATCGCTAGATAGGTTTCTTGTTTCTTCTAAAGTGTTACAAGTCATTGAGTGCATGAAATAGATACAACATTTCTCTGTTGCAACTTGAACTGAAGATCCTTCCCGGGTCCATCTTCATCAAATAGCCTTAGTTCTGCTCCTGCACTACGTTAAGACATTTTGTTATCTCTACATACTGAGAGATGGGTTTTTATAAAAGATAAAGGAACATGTAAAAAATTCAAAACCTGCTGACATCACTGAAGATTTTTTAAAGCTTGTGTGCATGGGTTGGGGTATTCATAATGAAGATCTCACGTGAAAATGGGTTGAATAATATGGTTTTAAGGAGTATTTATTCTTATAGAAAGGACAAACATCCCTGTACATATGATGTGTTAGTATTTTCAGTGGCAGCATTTCAGACTCCCTGCACAGCTGTGAAACAGAGCAAAAGTCCAACCTAGCATCTGCTCTGGACTTGGCAAGTGCCTCGGCCGTGCCTGCTGAAGCACAGGACAGTTGCCTCTGCGCTCTGCTTATATGCATTTCTAGAATTAAAGTTGCAGAAGGATTGTCATACTAGCTAGCTAATCCTTCTTTTCCAGGATGTGCCATACAGAACTGTCTTTTTCAGGTGAAAATCAATGGAGCTTTCCATTACAGTTATGTAGTAGCTTTTTTAGAAAGGTAATCATTATGGATCATCTAGAAATGGTGGTTAATAGAGAAAGCTTCAGGGAACTGGGTTTATTTTGGTTACATACTTATGTAACGTCAGATCTTTAATGCCATTAAAGTCAATGCAGCACTGCTCTTTAGCATCTGCAGAACCAAGAGGCAAGAAAGTTGCAGGAGTATTGTGTTCAGTTCTGGTCTCTCCGCTTCAAGAGAAACAGTGAAATACTGGAGAGAGTCCAATGGACAACTATGGACATGATGAAGGGGCTGAAACATCTCTCTTATGAGGAAAGGCTGAGAGAACTGAGGCTGTTTAGCCTGGAGAAAACGGAGAGGGGATCTTATTTATGTTTACAAATATCTGAAGGGTGGGTGTCAAGTAGAAGGGGCCAGTCTCTTTTCACTTGTGCCCTGTGATAGAACAAGAGGTAATGGTAGCAAGACAAAACACAGTTCAGCCTCAACATGAGGAAGAACTTCTTCACTGTGAGAGCGACAGAGCCTGAATCAGGTTGCCCAGAGAGGTTGTGGAGTCTCCTTCTCTGGAGACTTTCAGGACCCGCCTGGATCTGTTCTTGGGTGTTCCTGTGCTAGCAGGGGGGTTGGACTCCATGATCACCAATCTCCAGAAGTCCCTTCCAACCTCTACCATTCTATGATTCTATTAATACAATTTTTACCAATAATGCTTTGTAATTGCAGTGGAATTTAACTTTTAAAGAACAGCTGAAGCAAATGGAGTATAGATGGAAATTCAGTCATTTTCTTTACTCAGATCTTTTACTGAGTTTGGATGAAGTATATCCTGCTTCCTTAGCAATCAGTCTAAAATGATAATTCTAAGATGTAGCACAGTCTGCTTAGAGAAGGTGAAGCCATGCATTCTGGAGGTCAATTCAGGGTGTCCTGAGTTTGCCAAAGGTAAACCTGCTAGAAAATAAGGAGGAATGAACTTCATGTTTGCCCTTTTATTTCATGGGCATTGAGATTTCCGCATGGAGAAGTAGGTGAGATTTTCAGCTACAGTAATAATAACTAAGTTGTTAACCATTACTGTTAAGTACTTTACTATTCTGAACTGGAGCCATAAAAAATACCTCTGAGGCTCCAGGCTCTGTGCCTGTTCATAAATTCCCTCTGCTTAGTGTTTTGCATTAGCTTCTTGTAGAGTATCCTCCTATTGAATCTATCCTGCACTAGATGCGTTAAATGCATTAAATACTACTTTAAATGTGTCTACAATCAAGGGAAAGAAATGGATGCCTCAGTGAGTTTGGAGTCCTTCATCAAGAGTTCTGCAGTTGTGTCAGACTCAAAACATCCCCCTTACTCCCTGAATGATTACAGTAATATCAGATATTTTATTTATTACATGCCTAGATTAGGCATAAAGTGGACATTCAGAATAGGACCCTTCTTCAGCAAACTTGTGCCATGATACATTACTCTCAGGTTGGGTTTTCTATTCTCTAGTCATTCAGGATGGCAAAGCAGGATACCTTCTTTGTTTAGAAAAACAGTTTCAAAATAATAAACTGTAAATGCATATTTATCCACCTAAGTAATTGGAAAGCACCAGTCTTGACAGATATCTCTAGATGCTGAAGTACAAATACTAAATGGTAATAGTTGTAGAGCCTTGACACACCATGTCTTGTGGGTGTTTACTTTTGTTGTTTGTTTCAGGATAATTTTTGGTGATTTTTTTTTTCTTTGTTTTCTGATCTATGTTTAGAGGCAATTAACAAGCACAAAACATTCCCATAGCATCTTTTTGATCAAATAAGCAGGTTTGTTCTGCAAGAAAAGGACTTCATCTAGTATTGAATTCACTTTCTTCTCCAAGATGCTATGTACTGTCAATTCTAATTGGTATTGCCAGAGATAAGAAAGCAGTACATAGTGAGCAGGACGACAGAGGAAAAACAGACCAGAAAAGGTATAAGGACTTATTTTCATGAATTGTTCATAAATGGATTGTTCTTTGTGGGAGGAGTGCTGTAATGATGGAAGATTGCTTGTGTGGCCCTTGCATTTTCTAAAGAACATTTTGCTTTTGTTGGCATTTCCATGAATTGCATAGGAAGCTTTTACATTTTTTGTAGTAAACACTTTGCTGTGTATAAAGTGCAAGATAAGTCTGTGCAAATAGATTGCCAGTTTATGTTCTTGTTTTCCGGCTACTGCTGGCATCTAAAATATTTCTTAATTAGCATGTTAGAAATTGGTTTGGACTGTTACTGTGTTACTCTAAATGATGGAATGGATAATAATTTCCTAAAGTAAATGCAGGGCACATCATACAATATTAAAGGAAATGTGTAGAGGGTCACATGTACAAGACAGGAAGGTAATTTGATCTCTGTTAAATTATTTAGAGCACATTTCCATTTAAGTAGGAACTAATGATAAGCAAGCAGGTGAAGCTTTGTACATTGATTTATGGATTTGTATTAAAGATTTCACATGGTTGCTTACAGTTCAGCAAGGTTGAGGAGTCTCTCTTGTATATGGAGTATTTTATATTCTGCATGTTGAAACAAGAGTTGGTGTTTATTTTTCCAGTGCAAATGTGTGACAGGACAGATGTAAAAAGACAGACGTTGAAATAATTCCCACTTTTTGGTTATTGCTTCTGTGATACACTGTGCTAGCAGGAATTATAGATTTCCTTAATGAATTTTCTTAGTGCATCAATATGCTGTATTTGAAGAAAACAATGTGGTGTTTTTAAAATTATTACTATCGTGAGTTGTTTGGAATGTTACTAATTAATAGGTTATACTATACCTAATAAGCAGTTGATGCCAGTAATACAGCAGGATGACAGAATCTGATTTATTGGAAAACATGCAGTAGGTTTTTTTAAAGCTGCTACTCTTTAACGAGTAATTTGATTTGTCACTGAAGCCAAGACTAAATACGAAGTATTAATCAACATTATAGATTTATATTAGATATACGATTACTAACTTGAAGAGGATTTGTTTTCTGCACTTATATTTGTAACATAATATTCATTGGATGTTCTGCATCAGAAGATAACTGACATGCTGGACAGATAGGAGGTCCACAATTCTTTTCTTTATGAAGTGCAAAATAAGACAGAAATGAAGTGCTTGTCTGGCATGGCATATGAACCTTTGTGGTTGTGGTACATAAATGTGATTGAGCTCACTTCCTAATTGAGTAACAGTTTGGCCTCTGGTTTGCTGACCTCACTGAGAGTTTAGACTTGTTGTTCCAATCAGTAGCTCACAAGCAGCTCTTGGCATTTGATATCCATTCCCAGCCACGCTTCACTTCCCTCTGTGAATGTTCTCTTCCACAATTTGACCCTGCAAGATGCACTCCAACTGGAAGTTATAGTGCTCATGATGTCTTGAGCAATGTACCTGCCCAATTAGGAAAATCTGGAATTCATATCTGTCCCTACAGACCCTTAAATAAGTACAATTGATAGAATCGCCATAGCCCCATGGATCAGTGGGTCTAGGACTCTTGCAAATACCACTGATGGGGAATGCGATAGCATCATGTTCCAGGAGCTCTAGATGATGTTGAGTATGTCTTTAACCATTAGTGTAATCTTTTTTTTTTTTTTTTTTTTTTCTCATGTGAAATGGCATTACTTTTTTGAATAACATGAGAAAGGATTCAGTAATACTTAATCTTTGATAACTGGTTCAACCAAGCAGCGTAAGAGATGTACAAATTTCGTATTCATAAGTAGGAAGAAGAAAATGAGCATTTGGTCAATGAATCATGACTGTCAAAAGAACATTTGCAAAAATAGCTATTGTCCCATTTGCTTTTTTCCGCTTGCCAATCTGTTTGTTCCCAAATGTTTGCTTGGTGAAAGGTGCTAAATAGGTAGTGAATTATCTAGACATGTATATGCAAACTATATAGGGGATGTTTATGGCTTGGCAAAATATGGGTATAAAAGATACAAAATTTTAATTTCTGACTTTAAATATTTCTTATATTTGGCATTAGTATAATGATATAGTACAGAGGATTTATTTCATTCAATTTTGAAGCTATTCAGCACCTTTGCAAGATCACATACAGGTAGTGCTGTATACAGCATCTCTCACAGGTACTTCAGTACCTTTGCATGCAAGAAAATGTAGTTGGGCCCATTATTCAATTAGGAACTTAGGCACACCATTAGGAAATGGTTAAGGAAATTATAGTGGGTCTGGCATGTTTCAAAGTTTTGGGTTTTTTTGTTTTTTTCAGTTTTCTGGTAAAAAATGAAGCAACTTTGAACTTTTGCTTTCAAATTCAGATAAAATAGAAACTCTTTTATATCCAGTGTGTCTTAGTCTAGACAGATCTTTAACACAGCACAAGATTCCTCTCACCTGCCTTTGTACGTTTATAATGCAAATTTTACACTTGAACTAGTTGCGAGACTTCTGTTGTAGCCCTCAGAGAGAAATGGATGTGGAGAGCATGAGTCATCTCGTCCTATTAACCACACAGGGAGTCTGGATAACTAGCTGAAATACCTACAAGGATGATTAATTAAGCCAGATCTCACTCAAATCCATTAGATAACTTGCCACAACCCCAGAAGAGCAAAGCTGGATGTTGAAGAAGTATTTCCCCATTCCTATGTCTGTGTCCCAAACTCTAAAGCACCCTGTCCATTCATGACCTGGATTACATTCTTATGTCCTGATAAGAATGTCACCTGTCACAGTACAGACATCAGTTATAGACTGAATTCATCCTACTGAATTTCCAACACTTAGGATGTGGCCACCAATACAAGCACTAGTCATTTTAGGCTCTGCTTATTAAAAATGTTTTGCAGGAATACTTACTCTGTCTACTATCAGTGGAGATAAGAGGATTATCTCAAAGGCGAACGTTGACACGGTCTCATTGAAAAGTAGTGTGAGCTTTTGTAACCATGAGGAGTTCATTTAAGACAGATCAGATGAATGCGACTGAGAAGCCAGGTATTTGAAGAAGGAGGGAAAAAAATAAAAAAAGCAAACCTATTCCAAATTTCCAAGATACAGAAAAACTTGAATGGGGAACTCTTGCCATAATTTTTTTAGTGTTTTATTGGTGATGGTTTGTGTTTTGATCACATTCGTTATTCCTGAGGACAGCAGTTGCTATGGGGAAGCATTTATGTATGGACGTTATACACATAATGATATACTTTCAAACTACATTCACTTTATTATAAATCTCTTAGATGCCACAAGCTCAATTCTTTACCTGCAGTTGAAGCCCTGTGATGAAGTACTTGACAACAGGACCTATATTCCTGATGTAATTTTGGAAGAAGTAGAGCTTTGTATACTCTTGAGAATATTCTCTTAATTTATCCAGTAAGAGTAGAATCTGTAGCACGCAGATTGTTTTCTGCTTTCAGGAGTAGAAGTTTTTGTTTTATTTCAAGCTGTGTGGCTTGAAATTAAAAGCCATGTAACTCTGATAGGCGGGTAGGTTTTACATTTTTTGTGCTTCTGTCTACTTAAGAAATCTGCTGAAGGTGATGCCAGGTTTTTTTGTGTTTCTGTGGATGATATGTGAAGTCTTGAGACAGGAGATTTTGTTGTATTTCCTGAGGGCCCTTAAGTCAACCAAAGTGATGAAACATGTGACCAGGAATATTTCTGAGAAGCCTCTGGTTTGCTGAGATTTACAACCTAGTCAAGGCTAGTCCTGTCCAGTGACTAAAAGAACATGTGAATCAACTAAGAGATTTTGATTTGAGTATCCTTTTCATTCATTTGAGCCCTAAAATGAGGAGAAATCTTTCTCTGCATCCCATTTCTATCCCTGAGTCTCAGTTCACGTTCTGAGGCTTAGGATTGTTGAAATGTGACCTGCTTTTTTATTCAAGACAGCCTTTCTTTTTTTTCCTCCTCTGTAAAGAGGGACAAAGACGGCTCATAAAAGTGCAGGGATTTTTTTAAAGGTGTGAAAGGGGACAAGGCAGAGAACGTTGATAAGTGGAGTGATTTTCTGCACCTGGGGTTTATGTGGAGTACTTAATAATCACAAATATTCTCTTTGCCCTCTAAAGTCATTGAAACCGCTCAGATGAGTAATAGTGTGAACTTTCAGAAAAACAGATCTCAACAGGCCAGACATTTGATGTATTCGGGTAAGTTATAGTACAAGTGAGTAGAAATGAATGAGTATTGATTTTAAGGAAAACACTTAGAAACTAATGGGAGAATGACATTAAAAACAACAGAAGAATTAACATGGAAAGGTATGTGATTGGGAATGATGCTCCGTTAGTGCACATCTTGAGAAGAAGCTTAATGCTCTTTATCAAAATAGCTGTTGTATGGCAACGGAAGAAAAACATGGAATTTGCAAACTGTACCGTACTATTCCATCTTCAAAGCCTTAAGGATGTCCCTTGTTTATTTTCTTTGTACTTTTTCACGTCACTTGCTGTTGAAGACACAGTGTGTCTATGTTTCTAATGAATACAACTGTCAGATTATTCTACAGGTGTACAAATAATTTAATGTGCGTGTTATGAAACAAGATGCACACTTGTTGAATTCATATGGTAAAGGTCTGGGGCAGAATCTGGAGCTTTGTCCATAAGCAGAAGCTCTGAAATAAGGAGTCAATAGTGCAAATATATGATCATTAAAAAAAAAAAGTTTTACTGGTTGCTAAATATCGTGCCTATGAGGGACTTGAATTAAGAACTTGAGTCAGTCCTGTAGTCTTAGGAAATCACTATATGAAACAAGTGCTGAGCATTGAGGATTCAAAGGAGTTAAAGTATTCAGAGTTTACTGCACTGCAATACTAGTGAAGCTGCAGCAAACAAAAATGAATATTTTATATGTATAGTATGGGCAGAGAAAGAGAAAAGAAACTGAAAAATAAACCACAGTGTAAAAATGACTGTTCCTTCTATTTAGGTCAACTTCTATACAATATAGTAACCTGATTGTTTTGATGTGCTTTGGTTTTTTTGTGATAATTTTGGCTTCCAGGAGTAATTTTATTACTTGGCCAAAGAAATAATGTGAAAGGCTCCAATTCTGAATAAAGAGCAATGATATTGAAACATTAGTTGGAACCAAAAACTGTATTATGGTGATGTGGTAATTGTAATTATGAAATACACAATTTGGGGCTTACACCCCGATAAACATAGGAGTAGAAAGGTCATTTTATGATTCAAATAAAAGTTAAGAGAATTAGACTTCATCTGGGAAATCCTGCTCTTGTATCCCCTCCACAGAAGGCATGATGTGGGATCCTTTTCCTAAGGAAGCAAACTGGGGCCTCGCACTAGTGGAAACAGGAACAGCTCCAGGTTTTTATTGTTTCTATGGAAACGAATTCCCACTTTGTTTATGAGGCAGAGGAAATGCCTTATAATGCATGAATTAAGGGGATGAAGCATTGCACAGAACAGGTGAGCCTCACAAAAATCCTAGGAGTCAAGTCCTGCAAACCATTGCAAAACCAGAGCTTAACACAAGCTCATCTGAACACTTTGCTAGTTAAATGGAGGAGAAAACTGAAACATCAGCTGCTGCTTTAGGGAGGATGGATCGCTGCTATTATGCCAACGAGTGTTTCAAAGGTTTCTAAATTGTCTTCTGTCTCACACTCAAAACTGCCACATTTTAACACTGAAAAATATTGTTTCACTTCCAGCTAAATGCACTTTAATGTCTTCCAGACAGCCATAAAGCTGTGCAGCAGGCATAATTCTTCAAACAGGATATAACATCTAGTGTGTTTCTTGATTATCCAGCTCAATCTGATTCTCTACAGATTTCCAGTGCTTCACACTTTTGTATAAGATATATTTCTAATAGAATGCATTCATTTACCAGCTTGGGTATCTTTATATTATACTGTTAGGATTTATCAATCCCTATCTGTCTGTATTTTATCAACCTACCCTCTAAATTTCCATAACTAGAAATGATTTTATTTCATGATCTCTGTTAACTTGGAGGTCATATTTACTTTCTTCAACATATTTTCAATGCAGCAACTTCAGGAAGTTTGGCTGCAGGTCAGTAATTTGGTCTAAAGTGTTAGGCCTAAGTATGAGGCTGCATGATGAAAATTATGGGGTGTATAAACATTTAGTAGGAAGCATTTTCTTTGTTAGAATTACTAGGAAAAAACCCTCATCAGTCAAACCTGTGCATCCACCAGTCACAGAATCGTCATTGACAGCTAGTGTATACCTAATTTTACCTTCACTGTTCCTCAAAACTTTACTGATAAAGTTAAGTATCATAGAATATCTCAAGTTGGAAGGGACCCATAAGGATCGTCAGAATTCTAGGTCTTCGGTATTTTAGTTTAACAGTTACATCTCTGTTGTAAATGAGTATTTTGAAATGATATTGGGTAAATGCTTTTAAACAGTATCTACTTCAAACTCTGCACAAAAACATTGTGATTCTACTTTCTAATATTAGATTTAGCAATTCTGAGACTACCATGCTGTCTGCTGCCCTGCAAGCTTCAGTCACTGTGACTTTCTGGTTGTTTGACTTTCATTCATGTTGCTTATTCCTGCATCTTAAGTGAATTGATAAACCTCAGTGATTTCAGAGGCTTTCATCAATGAGATAGGATGGGTTTATTTTCTGCAATAACTCAAAGAACACATGGTTGTAATGCCTGGTGACAGCGTAATGTAATGTCTTACATGTGACAGTGAATATGAAAGGCAGGAAATGGACAAGTATCCAGAAGAATGAGGTTAGGATTAACACTGAGGTTTTTTGTTCAATTCATTCAATCAAAGACATTTCTAAGAATCTCTTATGACAGTTCTTTTTTGAAGTTACCCAGTAATCCCAAAGGCAATGGCATTTTTGTTAGGTTCAAATACAGTTATATTGCTCTCTATTGTAGCTCTCTGACATTTTGATAGTTAAATAGAAGAAACCTATAATCTTAGTCATCATCCTAGGGTCATGCAATTTTGAGAGAACAAGATTGGATAAAAAATTAGGTAGTACTTCTACACGTTTTTGTTTCTCTCAGCCTTCCACTTCAACTGACAGGTGTTCCTGATGCATGGTGAATAGCCACTCAAAACAAAATGAGGATTCATTTACTGTGGTGACAGAGAAATGTATTAATACTGACTGTGATACAAAAGGCAAAAGGTTTTACAGTAAAAGATGAAAAATCCTGGACAACATGTACTATTGTCTGATTGCCCTGAAATTTCATCATACTATTTGGTGCTGCATATTATTCAGTGGCAATTAAATCTTACTGGTTTTCTTTTCTGTCTTTTTTTTTTCTTTTTTTTTTTTTTAAAAACAGCATTTAATGTCAGGAATAGCGTTGAACGTTGCAGGCTGGGAAAGTATATTGGCTACATTTTACTCTCTTATATAGCTAGACAACTGCTAGTTTGAAGGGGATCTTATAAATGGAAGTAAAAACAGAGTTTTTGCCATCAGTTACTTTGTTAAATTACATGCACAGCTAGCCTTGGAGTTTTCCTTCCTGATGATGCTGTCTTCATTTTGAACTGCTGTTTTGACATTTGTAAAGTTTTAGCAAATGCTAAAATGCTTTCAGGAAAAGGTCAGTTATAGTGACATTTTCACTGCTCAAAAACATGTGGAGAGGACACTGTATACAGGTTTACATGATAAGCCATTGTGGATTTCAAGACAAGCTTTTCCAACTGCACTTGCTTTTCACAGTCTTGTTTTGTTTTCGAACTGCTGCTCTAACCATTTACTAGAAGGTTAGTTCCAAATGTTTTCTCTGCACATTATTAACCCCAAAAAATATTTCACAGCTTGGGGGGGGGGGGGGGTGTGTGTATAAGAATATAATATTTAGAAAACATAGGGCTAGGGTATTATTATTACTTATGTAGATCCAAAGTACACTGAAATATCTTCCTGTGAAAGCTTCCCCTCACACTATTCACTCTATGTGCAATATTCACTCCTGATTGGGAGTGAATGCCACCGGGTCATTTCCATCTATCACTCTGTTCTTTAACGGTTTGAAATATACCAGATTAATTAGAATTGTCTGGTGACATACATCGATACTTTTGAAACACAATCAGACCTTCTGTCAATGATGCCATAGAGTAATTTACTCTTTTGGGGATAAAGGTTCTTTTATGAATGTCCTCAACCTTTTTTTCATATTTTCAAAATAGGAAAATTCCAGTGCTTTCTCTCTGACATATTTTATTACAATAACTGTAGTTCCTCAAAGAAGTTCTCTAAATACTAAAGAAGTAATATTACACTTTTTCAAAAGTATAGATTTATAGAATGAGAAAATATCTTGGGAAATTTATTTTTGTCTGTATATCAGCATATTGTATGTCCTGAGGCCTTCAACTCTTCAGGAATCATTCAGGCACACTAGTGAACACAAAATCTGTTTCTATCAAAGCAAGCCGTATTAACTTTAAATAATAAGTGCTTAGAGTAAAATTACAAGAAATTGTTTGATGGTTTTATTGACGAGGTTGTTCTTAGGAAAAAAAAAGCCCATAGAAAAATGTCCATAGATATATTCTTTTACTTGTGGAATTTATGACACCACAAGTGCTGTGTGTTCAATGACTGAAGGAATTGTTCTTCAGTCATTATATACTGTACACTTTACTATATGTAAACTGAGCTTTTCTTTGAATGAGTTGGAACAGGAATTTTCAGGACTCTGTGTGTAACTCATTAAAGCTGTCAAATTACCTGTGCCCACTGATCTGATAGGATAATATGATAGCAGTGCTTTATGTGGCCAGATGATAGAAATCCCATGAGCAAAATGGCTCATTTAAACTTACGATGAAAAGACCAGTCAGGACATCTCATCGACATATATTTAGTCAAACATTATATATCCACTCTACCATCAAAAAGCCAAGAGATCTGATTAGACATACATGGTGAATTTGACAGATGAAAATGCCCACAGCAACATTCTTCATTTCTTGAGAGCCAGCCGACACTCATGCTAATATTCAGTTTTTCTCAGCTTTCTAGTTTTCAATTTTCATAGTTTCAGAGGGGATTTTTTTTTTTCACCATCTACGTAGCATATCCTTATTGGTACACTCAAGAATATATCCTTGGCTCCATTAAGTAAGAGCAAATGCTTCACAAATTGTTTATCTCTGTTCTGGCTGACCTACTTTGTATCGTAAGAATGTCACCAAAGAAAATCTATGTTCATCTGTGGTTAATGAGAAGCACGTGGTTATTAAACAGATGTGTTATAACTAGGCTAAAGAGAATATATGTAGCATGTACTCTTCTGAACTGCTGCTGCACCATTCCTTTTGATGACTTCACTTACAAAGGGATAATATTCATGGGAGAACACCATATACTAAGCAGAAACCTCATAGGTAATATGTATTTAAAATTGTTTATATCTTTATGCCTTCTAACTTTCAGTTGCAAAGTCTTGGACTGAAAACCAGAAGAAAACAGAAATGCAATTAATATGCAGTATAGCATTTGAACACGAACATTATTTCCAATCTTGATTTTTGCAATTCTTCGTCTAGCAAAAAAACAAACCACAAAACAAACATTAATTAACTGACCCACAAGAACTTAAAAGATCTTTCCTTGAGTCATATTTACATTAGTCACATTTACAAAAATCATGGTTTTAGAAGATTTGTGCTGTTTTGATCCTGACTTAATTTAATACTGTTTCATGAGTTTCTCTTGGTAACCTCTTCCACTATTAGCAATTATTACCTTTCATGGGTCTGTGTTTGAGCCAAATTAACAAATTGCATGAATTATTTCTTTCCCATAGTAACTAAATAATTCCATTAGATATTTGAGAAGGGTTTTTTTTTCATTCTTAAAGCAGGGAAACTTTCTAAAATGTACAGTCTAAGATGTATCAATAAAAACTTTCTGTCTTCCTTCCTTTCTTCCTTCCTGCCTTCCTTTTATTCTGCCTTGTTTCTTCATAAAAATTCAGTAGTGGTGAAAAACCTGCCAGCAGAGCAATCACCCATCTGACCTAGTTCACTCCATCTAAGCGGTCGGTACTCCATCCTGTTTGTAATTGACTAGCGATTATTTGGGGAATTTAAAGCTCCTGTCTTTCAGGGAAAGGGCTAATTGAAAATTTTTAGCCTAAATTTCCAGTGCCGAAAGGTTTCAGGATAGGATGGTGGAGGCAACCACAAAGCAGGCAGCAGTAGCTACCCAGAATGTGGATGTATTCCGAATGAACTCCGACTGGCCAGTGTGAACTACAAGTTAGGACTATTCTGTTTAGAAAGATGAACAAAAATGTGATCACACTCACTGATTAAAGGCAAACTTCCCGCCCAAAATGGGGTCAGGGCTCACTCAAGGATATAGCCAGAAGAAATACTCACTAAAAAGTGGGGAGGGGGTGAGGAGCAAGAGTTTACTCAATCCCAAGAAGTGTCCTTGGGTGGTGTCCGGATCCAAAGGGAAAGTCCCTGACTGCAGACCGACTGGAGGACCAACTCAAATTGGTTCTCTGGCAGGGCTCCATTAAGACCTTGAGTCTGAATTGTGGTCATTCTACTTAGTTGGGGGCAAGCTCAGGACAAAGGCAACATAAGGGCCTAAAGCAAATTAATTGTATTTTATTGGCTGTGAAGCCCTGATCTTTATCGGGTCTTTGGCAAGCCAGGGTTATTGTCAGGTCTTTGGTAAGTCCTGGTCGTTGTCAGATCTTTATCAGGTCGTACCAAGGTGGCTTCACCTGCCACAGATAGACTCAACACTCCTAAACATATATGTAATCCATGAAATACTAAATACTGAGAATGCATTTGAATTTTGATTTGATTTTGCTATAGTGGTTCAAAACTTACCCTGTGTATCTGTACCTGCTGAGGTTAGGGCATGAGTAGCCCTTTTGAAATCATTTAAATTAAGTATATGCACAAAGTTAAACAAATATGTGTACTTTTGCTTTCTCAGTCTGTGCACTTAATATGAAAAGGAAGAACAGTTTAATGTGATTTGTAAACTAATGAATCAAAATAGAAAACTGCTTCTTTACGCCACTGCATTTTTTTAAGGCCTATGGTACTTGTCAGCTGGTGTTACTTGCAAAGCATTGTTTTGAGTTTTCTCTGGTCTAAGAGAAAAGAAGTTTCATGACAGAAGTAAAAGATAGATTCTGTTCAGTAAAACCTGTGTATTTGGAAAATATTCAGAAAATAACACTAAGACTGGTCATGCAAGTAAGTGCTTAAGGAAGAGGTACTTAGGGAAAAAGTAGTTTCTGAGAGCAGAAACTTTTTACTTTGAAAAACAAAAACAAAGACATAGCAAAAGCTATAGCTGGGGAGTAGATGTAAACAGGATCAAAGGACAACAAAGGAAAGTAGATAGCTCCCAAGACCATTCTGAAGAAAAGCCATAGAATTGTTTAGGTTGGAAAAGACCTTTAAGATTATTGAATCCAACCATTAACCTAACACTGTAAAGTTCACCACTAAACCATGTCACTAAGCATGTCATATACATGTCTTTTAAATACATCCAGGGATGGTGACTCTACCGCTTCCCTGGGCAGCCTGTTCTAGTTTTTAACAACCCTTACTACTTACTGGCCACACTATTTCTAGTACAATCCAGGATGCCTTTGGCCTCCTTGGCCACCTGGGCACACTACAGGCTCATATACATCCAGCTTTTGACCAGTACCCTTAAGTCCATTTCTGCCATGCAGCTTTCCAGCCACTCCTTAACAAGCCTGTATCATTTCATGGGGTTGTGGTGGTCCAAGTGCAGGACTCTGCACTTGGTCTTGTTGAAGCTCATACAATTGGTCTCGGTCCAAATATCCAGCCTGAAGGGCTGTGGATTGTTCAGTTGATTGGTCCCTCTTTCTAGTGTCTTTTACAATGTTGAACTGATTTCTGTTGAATGTAATGGTAGTTAAAATACCTAACTTACGTGTAGACACTTGTGTTCAGGTTTCTTAATCTCAAAGAAAATAATTCCCTTCATGTTTTTTCTAAGGAATATTCTCTAGCTCAAGGAGAGATACAGTTTACAAAGGATTTACTGTATGAAATCCTGCATGGACCATGCTATTGCAAAGGTCAGATTAATCTGTCATATAGATCTGTGAATGGCATGTATTTTCTTACAGACTGTGGCTTTTATTAATGGGTAGCTATGCCTACATCAGTACTAAAATATTAGTGGACTTTCTAGATGCTTTGTCCAACATATCAGCTAAGCTTTCAGGATGTTATGTGTATGTCTGCGTGTTCTTTCTAACAACCATGTGTTTTTGCGCTTTTGTTAAAGAAAGTGAAAGCATGATTCATCCAGTAGATAAGTACTGAGCATTGCAGTTGATTAAGGTGTCTCCAAGTGAGCATGGAGGCAGGTGCACTTAAGAGCACTGGGAATGCACACGATAACTTTCAGGACTAGCTGGAGCTTCTGAGTGCTGATGTGTCAAGTGAGATGATGTAAAAGCCCTGTGGTGGTCTGGTGTCCATTTTATATTCTGGGATGATGGGGGCCAAGTCAAACACAGTAACATTCTGTAAGCCCATTAGAAGTGTTCAGGATTTTTTTGATACTTCTGAATTAAGACAAGTGAAGGGATTGTAAAAGACTTTGGCATGAAATATATCTCAGAATCCATATCTACTATTGTAACGAGGAAAATTTCCTTCTTTTAAAAAGTTAAAAACGTAATAACATAAAAATTAATAAAGAAACCATTGCATTTATATATTTTTGCACTATGCAAGTGTTAAATTTCTATGTGAAAAATGCAATGTCTTGGTTAATTTCAGTACACAAAGTAATCTCAGAATTGCATATCTAAACATTTCATAGTACTTTAGAAATAATGCTGCATATTGTTTCATGTTAATGCAGTGCTATGTCATTTTCACTGACTCTGGATTAAGCACAGTATTATTTTCTTCAAGCTAATTTGGAGTAAATTTAAAAATGTTTATCCTTCTATTCCTGTTTGGTCATCCCATTGTGCACTTACATTCTTTGCTGTATTAAAATAATGAATTTCGTCCCTTTCAGTCACTAAAATAAAGCTAAAATATGTTTTCCGTAAAAAAAAACCAAACCTATGTAAAAAGTTTGGTTTATTCTAAAAGTCAATTAGGGGAAAATATGTATTAATTCTGCTTCCTGAAAAGCTTTAAAATATGACAGAGAATAAATTAATGCTAAATTTTATAGCTGGTTAAGGAGTTCACCTCTCTTTTTAAAGTTCTCTATCATCCCTGTCTCTGAGATTTGTAATCACTTCCAATGGAGCACTGAAAGTTGGTAGTTCATTGGAGCAGCAGTGGATTTTTTCTGCAAACTACTTGCTTTATCAGCTTTTGATTAATTACTATGTAAAGTGTTTTGATATACCTTGGGTATGAAAGGAAATTAAATATATATAAACATATATAAATATATTTTTATTTTATTTTATTTGCAATTCTGTGCCCACATTTCCTAGAATGGAAAATTTGTTGAAAAGTTTATAGAGGAGGTCAGAGGAGCTGATCATGATGTTTCCTTTGGGCCATACAAAAAAATCTATGACTAAATAACTAGTAGCCGTTTCTGTGAAGAAATGAAGTGATAATGACTATTCTAGTACTGGAAAAGTATTGCATTGGATTTTTATTTCTAATAAAGTTAAAGAAATTGTAGCTCTCTTCTCACTTAAATATCATATGTATTAATCTGTTTGAATTTTGTTTATCCTTTTTTATGAGAGTAAGTGAATAATTTCATCAGGTTTGTGTTCAATATGTTCCTTCTCATTTGTAAAGAAAATAGAACCATTGTAGTGCTCCCTAATCATTTACATAACATGTTTTTACATCAGAAAGAAAAACATCCTCAAGCAATAACCTCAGTTGTATACTGTGAAATTACTAGTATTTATTTAGAATACAAAGTCTGAAAAATATAGTCAAAATTCTTATCATAAGACTTTATGGAGACTGTGAGAGGATGATGAAAATTTAACTGAATTAAAAATTTAGAAGTGGCAGGTCTATTACTTAGCTGAGGAAGTGTTCAGCCCTTCTCTCCAATTAGATGTGCATGCTCAAGGACCTAGGCTGGTAGTTTAACTTTACAAGAAGGAAGATGGATATATATATTTTAAATGCTACTTCACAGTGCTGATTTTGTTGGTCCATTTCGTTATCACAAAGCTTCTAGTGTTTAAAGTAGATCTCCTGATTAAAATCAAATAATTCAACACTCCTTCCCCCCCATTATAGCAATACTAAGTCTAGACATCTTAAAAAGGTTAAGGTACGTAAACTTTTTCAGCTATTTAAAATACCTGGAAAACCTGGTGTTTCCTTGGCATTCTTTATGGCTTATACAATCATTAATACATGAAGCTGAACTGAAAACTAAGAGCTTATAATTACACTGGCAGTACTACTGCTGCTCTTCTGAAGAAAAGTAAAGCATATCTCTGATATCTGTAAATCATTTTACTGTAATGAAAAAAAAAAGAGTAGTTGTGAGTCTAGGCATACTTATAATTTGATGTTTTCTTTAGATTTTCTTTTATCCCACCCGTCCTTCAATACAGTCTCTTGCAAGCCCAGGATATGTAAATATTCCCATTCAGGGAAGTCTCAGTACAACCTGACTCTCAAACTGTTTCTTCCTGATGAACTCAACAGAGTTGGAAGACCAAGGCAACAAATGATCACCTTTCATGCTTGCAACATCTTCCTCCAATACAGAAATGAAGACAGGAATTTTTCCCCCAAAGTTAGACAGAAATACTGTGCCAGGAAGAATAACTAAACATATTAAATGCAGTAACTTTTATGACTTGTATGACAGAACCATGCGGTGACGCTCACAATGCAATATGATTACGATATTACATCTTTTAACCCACAGCACATCTGAGAATCATTTCATGCACTCTCTCAGCATGACATAAGGCAGTTTAATAGGGCATAGCAAAACTATAAAGCCATTTGGAGCAGGAATAAAGACTACACTAACCACGCAAAATTCTAAGCAGAATTTTGCTGTAGAGTAGAAACTTATGCAAAAAGTCTGCCACTTCATGATAGCCAGAAAACAAACGAGCAAACAAACAAACAACACCAGGAAGACCCAGATCATTAAAATAAATACTTTAAAAATTTATGTATCAACAGTTTTCATGTTGCTTACTGTCATTCTCATGTTTATCAGGCTATTCAGTCAGTGCTTCCTGTTTGAGACAGTTTTTCTCATAACCTGATGGGAACTAAAGAAAAAAAAGATAACAAAAATGTTCTGTCAGCTTTGCTTACAGTTAGTAAACCTGTCTTTTACTGACAGAATTTTATCTCACGGAAGTGAGATTTATCCCTTTAACTGTGGAAAGATATGAGTTAAAGAATCCTCTTTTTGAGTTTTTGTGTATATGAAAAACCACGTCGTCAACAAAAGAGTTATTTGTACACGTAGCTGCACAACTTACAAAAGGTATTTGTTTGTGGTTTCTGACTCCAAAACTGCAAATGTCTGCAGAGAGATTATGCCTAAGCATAATATTTGAAAACAGTTTTAGCTAATTTTAAATGACCATATGCCAGATTACATTAGTATTAAGGTATGGTTAGAAAACACAGTTATATCTACTGCATTGTTTAAAAAGTCTTGTTGCAAATATAATCTTGATTAGATACTGACAGGACCTATAACATAATAGTAAAAGCTCATCTGCAATGTATGATTTTTCCTGTAGTCCTGGTTGTTCCTCAGGGCAGCTTGAAGATGCATAAAATCCATCCTCCCTTAGCCAAACATAACAAGATAATTTGATTTGAAAACAACTATCTTTCATGCTATTTACCTTTCTCATGCTGCACCCAGAGTATCTTGCAGGCTGGGTTTTACACTAATAAAACCCAGTGGAAGGTATGATTGGGGACCATTAACCTTTAGAACAGAAAAAGCTTAAGCTCAAGGAATATTTCTGAGCTTCCTCTTAGTGCTTTGAAGCCACTGCCTCCATCCTTCATCTAAATTGCCTGAATTCATTTTCAGGGCTGATAAACTGTCAAGTGAATTATGAGACATAGGCCTTGGGTTAATTTATAGAAATGCTCCTTCACCAATGCTGAGTAAATCCACCTTTTTTTTGTTGAGTATATTTTCCCAGATTCCAGAACTGTCTTATTTTTCCCCATTACAAGATCTGTATTTCAAACTCATTTCTGCATTTGTAAAAACAAAATTTACTGAACAAGTTATTGTGAGGGGCATTTTTCTGTCACATGTTTATACTCCTTCAGTTACAGCAGTAGCAATACAATAGGTAAAAAGATGGTCAAGCTGGCTTATTAATTTTTTTTTTTTAATAAGATGAGGTCTTTCTCAATACTTCCAGCAATTCACCTGTCAAAGATGAGTTCAAAAGAATAATTCATCTTTTATCTTCCCTTATTGAATTGCAAGACAGACTGCAATTTATACTTATCTGGCTTGCTTAGTTCAGAGGGAATTACAGAAAAATTCTGTACTAGCAAGTTAGCTTTCGCTGTTAGGTTCTAGCTCTTTATTTTCGGATATATTTGATAAACGTACTATGGAACTGGAAATATCTTTACTCGCCATTTTTAGTTAATTATTTTGCATATTTTATGAATGAGGAAGACAGGTATATCAAGCTGAGATATTTAGATTGTATTCCCATGAAAATTACTAACAAAACCCCAATTAATCTCTGCTATGTTATGTTTACCTTTGAGTAAGGTAAAGGTTTAGTGGTTTTTGATATAGCTAAGAATAAGGTTGGACTTGATGATCTTGAAGGTCTCTTCCAGACAAAAATATTCTATGATTCTCTGATTCTGTGAGGAGCTCTCAGATTGGCATTAAAGTTCATCTTTAAATATTTTCATGATTGGACATTCAAATGTATGACGATAACTAGAATATAAATGCTCCCAAAAAACTGGGAGAAAAGATGTGAATATGTTTTGGGGAAGATAGATTATTAAATAAACTTTTTACAATAGGTTTGTTGGTTTTGGGGTTTTTTTAGTGTGGGGTTTTTTAATTATTTTTATTTTGCATATTTCATTGTAGTGTCTTAGCACTTTATCTTGGGTAAAATCCACTTACACTTCAATCTTTATAGTATATGCATGATTACTTCTCACATCCTGTATCAACAAGATTCTTTTCATGTTAATGGTTGTAAAGACCTCACATATATAGCAATTATAGCATAATGTGCCCCTAGAGAATGCTTAGTTTTCTTAGTATTATGTAAGCATCTGAAAATGTCCTTGGGGATGAACAGAGTTTACCAGGCAGTCATGGACTGTAAAAGGAACTGATAGAAAGAATTTCTTGTTCAGGGACGGAGCACTACACCTACCACCACATAATGAACAATCACTGGCTCCATTTTGGTCACTTCTTTACCAAGAAGTCTCCATTATCTATGCACTCATTACAATTGCTTTCAGGAATGAAATAAGGCTTAGTAAATATTCATCCTGTTTACCTCAGCACATCTTACTAAAAAAGTACCACATAGCTGTGACATGCTGCAAGCTTTTTATATTTGAAAGCAAAATACAAAGAATGGTAATGTAACCCAACAGATAGAGATTCAGAGGTCTTTAAACTTTGTTATATATTTGGCACAAAGAACTGTGAAGTTCTGCAAGGAGAATTAATTTTTTTTTATTTTATTTTTTAATTTTTTTTATAATTAGAATACTTTGAATCAAGTTACTTTTTTTTCTCTGATTTTTTTTTCTGACCTGAATAATTAGAATGGTAATGTATTCATACATCAGAAGTGTATTTTGAAACTTAATTTGCTCAGCACCATAAACACTTAGGATTGAAATGGTAAGCATTATTTACCAAGGTCCTGATCTTACAAAAAGAACTATGCGAGAAAAACTTGGAAAGAGCAAATTCACTACATGAAGAGGAGTGTGGAAGGAGGTGGGGGAGATGATAGAAATTGTGGTTGCTTGGCACCACTTAGATCCCTACCGTGGAAATTGGTGTACACTTGGGCAGTTCTCACTCCCTGCATTCTGTACACAGTTTGTTGGCGGTCTTGCATTTTTTCACTTTTCTTCCTAGATGTCGTAAGAATATCATTCTGTCCAAACAGAAATGTGTTCAGACCTTATTGTAGGGACTTGATAGCCCCACGGTAGAGACATCCTCCATAGTCATGACATAAAGACACACAGCTGCACGCATGTTCAGCAGATCCATCTAGTGCAAGCCTAGCTGTAGTCATGGCCATAGCCTTACTGAAAGGACTTTCTCTTCTCTGTGTTTTATGTTGCTTTCACTGTATTGTCCAAGTTTAATAAACAAAATATAATAAGAATGACCAAGTATAAGAGGACTATGGCTGACCAAACATGCTTATTGTAAAAGTGCATTCCTTTTCTATTAATTACCTATGGAAGGTATATTGGAGTTGTAAATACTAAAATGATTGTATTTTCCAATTAAGAAGAAAGTGATGAAAGAGGCTGAATGTTTATTCCAGAATTGCAGTGTACAGTATTTAAAATGCATGGCAAGCTACAGTCTTGCTTCCTAATTACTTAGTTCTTGTCACTTCTCATTAACATGTAAATCATGTTATAAACATAGTAAAGGTGGAGTAAAATATGTCCTGAGGGGAGGGGGCATACTGGAAAATTGCTTTGGGCAGTGTGGTGATGAGAGTGTTTCATTTGCAGCTCATCTGTATTCCACTCCCATGGGAAGTTGCATATATGAGATTTAAAGCAATCATATTTTCTTTGTCCTAGACTGTCGTGGTTGTTGCACTTAAATCAGAGAATCACAAAATTGAGCTGCAGGTTTCAAATTATCTACAGGAAAATTAGCAGACAAAATCTAAGTCTATCAAAAAGATTGAGAATTCATTTACGGAGTAATTATATTCTTTAAAAAGAAATAAAAAAATCTTAATGATCTTAGGTGTTTGTCCTGAAAATAAGAAAGAACACTGTTAATAAGATGGTTTGATTCATAGCAACCCACTAGCAAAGGCCTTTGGGCACCTTACTATATAAAAATGGATTATACAAAATAAATCAACATTTAGAACTTGCAGAATTAATTATGTTAATTAGTGAAGTTATTTGCAAACTGGAGATCTGACTTACATAAACTCACCTTTTACTATCTAATCTTTACTATTTGTAAGAATAATTATTTAAAAAAAAATTCGTGCAATAACATTAACACTTTTTACTTCCTCAAAGGACTCATGCTGAAAAGCCATCTAGGCCTATAATTTTATTGAGAAAATCAGTTTACAGATATGACTTTGCTCTTAATTTACTTACCTGAATGATGAGTACTGTATAACTTGAGGGTTTTCTTACCAAACACTATGCTCAAATCTGAGGGAAAATACATACTTAAAAAAAAAATAATAATAGTGGTGATTGTTTTTGTCTGTTGACAGCTATCTTGGAGTCCTTTATCTGAAACAGAAAACTGAATTTGAAAATTTTACCCTCTCCTGGTTGTCAAATTTCACAATGGTTCATGAATAAAATTATTTGGGTTAAATATTATATAGGAATGAGTGGCTTATATGTATTTAGCGTTTAATTAGTTATGATTTAGCTCAAATTTCACTGATTTGGTGAAATGTAGAAAAAAGGGCAATAGAAACAAAAGAGAAGCAGGCACTTGTGATTAAATTTAGCCTACAGCACATAATTATGTATGTTATGTATATATCATACTGTACTTTATAGCACTTTCCATATAAGTATGTGTTTTAAAAAGAGATATTGTCAAGTGATTAGTGGACATCTGGGACTTTTGTCATGAAAGATGTGTATTTCACACTTCTAGAGGTGACTGAAACATCTAATATTGAGGAAAGGATGAATTTTCTATCCCATCTTGAGAAGGGGGAAATAAGTGTCTTTATTTCCCAGCTTCTGAAGATTCTGACAGCAGCTAATTTTCCTAGGTCATGCCCATTTATTTGCCATTACGTCCACTTACACGGGCTGACTAAAATGGTGTGAAGGCTGTAGTGGAAGCAGGAGTGTTGAGCTAAGTTTTCACTGAAACAATTAGGACAGTTTGCTTGTCTCTGGTGACATCTTGTTTCAAGAAGCTGGTGCTTTTAGGAAGACATTGTGTTCACATGTTTAGTGTTACCTTCACGGAAAAAATGTCTGGAAATAACATGTTTTAGTGAATGAAAGTTGAAATTTTTGACTGACTGTGCTTTACAGCATTTTCTTTAATTAGGTGGTAATTACACCACAATAACAACTCCCTCAGTTTACTGGACATAAGGGCTCTCAAGTAAAAAGCAGATAGTGGTCACAGCAAACAGTAAGTGAACTTTAAACTTCCTGAATAAAGAAAGATTGAAGAGATTTGAGCAGATGAGGCTGTCAAGAGTAGGGTCTTGTTGAGTGGAAACAGAAAAGGAATGATCCTCAGGATTGTGGTATGCAGGGGTATGTGCTTAAATAAAGTTAGTTATCATATTTTTTGGTAGAAGTAAGTGTTGAAAAAATCCATTGATCATTACAGGAATGAGTTAAGTTGAATGTAAGAAAGGTAATTTATCTTCAGCTAAAAGTGCTTGCATACAGACTTGCCTCAGCATACCAGGAGGCAAGTTAAAGTGCAGTTAGTCATCACACTGACTTCATTCCCTAAAAAGAGGGAAAATTTAGTCCATACCTGAAGAAGGATTCTGCCTAAAGGGTCAGGGTCTGTACATTTGCAACAAACTGATTATAACATGGATTTAAAGACACTGGTAAACTTGTGTCTTTGCACCATATAGGAGGAAATGTCTTTGCTCACAGTGGTAGGAAGAGGGAGGAGATGGGAAGTGACAAGTGTATGTTTCTCAATGGTTATATAAGCAGTGTCAAGGCAGGAGGAAAGATAAGGCTGCCAGGTGTCAGCAGCCTGTCTAAAGGGCAGCTCAGCTGCACTCACAGCCCAGGTAGATCAGCAGACCCACCATGGGACTAACAAGGAAGGTGGCCATTGTTCTTCCCATCTGCAAGGGCAGCTGGGTGGCAAATGCTGAAGAAGCTGCAAGTCATCCCTTTCTGAGCATCCTCAGGGATCTGGGTGGTGAGGGACAGTACCATATATAAAAAAAGATGGTTTTTAGCAAAGGCAGGCTGACAGAGAAAGGGTCTCGGAGAAGCTCATGGCTTGTCCTCTGGCATTGCCATTCACAAGTCACTTAACAGCATTCCAGCCAGCAAGCAGTTCCTAGATAGGTAAAGCTGAGAGTCTCTGTTGATCCCCAATTTCCTTATCCCAATAGTTATTTACCTACCATCATAATGGCATTTCTCCCTGCCTTCTTCACTGGGTCATAAAAGAGACTGAATGTAGGAACAGGCACTTCCCACCTTCCCATTGACCCGTCCCCACCCCAGTTGCCTGACATCACTTTTGCTTCACAGAGTATTGTTCCCTGACCACCAGCCCTGCACACCTAATCTGAAGCATTTCCTTAGTTGCATGTTCCTTCACAGGTTTTGCACAGAACATCATGCACAGGGCCAGCAGGAGCCTGAGACCTTTTGGGAAAGTATCAGGAAGGCATTGAGAAGGTGAAAGCTTCCTTGAAATAGAAAGTAGAATCTGGAGGAGTTAGCACAGAGTTACAAGATCCTAAAATATGTGATGCACTGAGTAGGAAAATGTAGAGGGGAAAAAAAGATTGTCACCAAAAGCAATTGTCGGGGAACCATGGTAAGAAAGGGTAGGAAAAGACACAATTGCAGGGTGTGGGTGGGCATTACAGTGAACAGATATTCAGTGGTGTGCTACAAACACTAATTATTTCTGCCTCTGTACTTGTCTTCTGTTGTCTGCAGGGCTTTTTAGTGGGTTATTTAAGAAAAAAAAAGATCAAAAGATCAAGTTGTATAGAAATGTCAAGAAAAACTGGTAGTTTCAGTTAAGAAGAACAAGGGAGGAAGAGTTAAGAAAACCAAAAAATGGTCAGTTTAGTTTTCTGGTGAAAGCACAAAGCAGAAAAATTAAAATTGAAATAGCAGGGGGGGAGGAGCTATGCACTGTGGTTAAATTTTTGCATTTGAATTCCGACCTGTTATTAAAATTTTCTGAGCCAGACAGAAAATTGAAGGCAGCCTGGGAACAGTGCTCAATGACAGTGACATTTCCTGACAGAGCAATTCTTTGCATATCAGTTGTACTAATTGTATTCAAACTGACAGCGACAGTTTAACCCATTCACCAGAGGAATTGTCTTGCTGCAAGGCCAGTGATCTATGTTTTCCTTTAGATGTCAATCTAGCCTTGTGCTGTACTTTTTAAAGGTACAATAACCTTAAATGATTAATACCAATACAATAAACATCATCTTCCCTTGAAAAGTTGCAGAACAGAGTCTTAAAAAAGCAGCTGGTTTTTTTGGTTGGGTTTTTTTTTTTTTTTTCCTTCAAAAAAACTTAGGAAACTAAGGGGTTTTGCCCTTTTCAAAGCCAGGTTGAATGAAATCACTTCTTGCCTAAGGCAATTTTCTTTATTTGACCATAAATGAAAATAGTTTTGATCATCAGAAAGTGGTTTTCCTCCACAAATACCCAGAGTGCATCATACAGTTGGAACAACTGAAATCCAACTTCCTGTGCCATTTTCTTCCAGTTTAAGTGGGTTTACGTTTTTTACATGAATGGCAGGAGACCCTGTCAGGCTGGGAGACAGGAACATGAGATGAAAATCAGTTAAATACATCTGTTCATTGTAGAAATTATTCTGCCCATAGAAAACTTAATTGTGGGTGGATATGGAGGGAGATGAAAATCCTGTATGACTGGCCAAGCTCAGAGGGTTGGAAGCTGCTTTAGGTGCTTATTTGGTTGTCCTTTGGAAACTGTCAGGCCATATAAATGCTTCCCAGGCCTGTTTCTTTGCTCCTACAACACTGCTAGCTGCTTCAGAAAACATCACCTGATATATCTTCAGAATTACACCTTGCCATTGGGTTGTACTGAGGATGATGGGTGCCTGAATAGACTTTTGAAGTACAGCTTAAATAGTCATTAATTACAGTTATGGAGTGGAAAACCTCCCAGTTCCAGGATACTTTCTATTAATGTAAGATATGGGCCTAACTGCAAAAAGAGGAGAGAAAAAGAGGTGGGTAGGGCATTGTAGGTAACCTCCAGGATCTGAAAGCCCATCTTTTTTAACACACATCTGTTTTCTGCCGGTTGCTGTTGTTTTGCATGGTGGACAGGTTAAGAATTATGGGAATTATGGGAACGACCCACTCTTAGAATAGACTGGGCAAAAAGAACAAGCAGAAATCTGAAGATTTTAGGAAAGAATATGATTAAAAAGAAAAAAATGTAGAGAAATTGTAGAAAGAAGGAAAAGATAGATGGAAAAAAATAATGAAGAGGATTTGGGTTTTGCAGAAAATCAATATAGACATGTTAGCCTAAAAAAAAATCTAATAAATTGACATAGCACAGAAAACCACAATACCTGACATCTATCAACATATTTAACTTTTATGAGTTTTGCAGAGCTATGCTGTTAAAACAATATTCACCCGGTAACTCAGACTCAATGAGTGTGCCATAGATTTTTCTTTAGATGGAGTTTGATCTCTCTTCGCGTGGGCCCTTGAGGAATAAAGGCTGTAGAGCACTTTTACAGCTTTTAGTGGAGTGACTGCAAACTTTTCCTTGTTGAGCTGGGTGAGTAATCATCGTGATGGCAAATGGATGTTTAACTGAAAGTAATGGACTTTGATCCAATTAAAAGTTGTGGGTTTTTAATAGACCTTGTGTGCAGGCTCAGGTAAGGAATTTGTGCGTGAGGTATCACATTAATGTTTAATTGCTGTCTAAAAATCCTTACAGATATTAAAACAAATGCATTATTATATGCATGTATTCCCATGCCAATCCTAAAATGAAAGACAGATCATTTGACCAGGTTTAATTGTATGTAACTTCAGTACTCTTAAAGTGAATTGTCTTAATTTCATGCTAGTCACACAGACTTCCTTTCCAGTAAATGGAATAAATAGGCATAGCTGAAAGATAAATAATCTGGCCTACTTTAGAAGCTATTTTAGGATGAAACATATTATCTTTTGGAGGTGCTTGTTTCTCTGTGACAACAATAAAGAGAACCTAAAGTGACTGGCTGAGAGTAATAGATTTGACTTTTAAACCCCTAAATTATGGCAAATCAGTTGCATCCTTTGTTACATGAAGGAGGGTCAAAGTATAAAACACTGTTCTGCCAACAAGTAGTGGGTTTTTTTGTTTTTTTTTTTTTAAATGTGAGTTCTAGCTTGTTAGTGCAATTCAAGAATCATGTGCTTTTTTATTCTGCCTTTGTTTTCTCACTGTTATCTACGACTCTTGCTGGTCTAGGTTTCAAAGGCTAATTAGCAGAAGTTTATGAAGAGTCTTAATAAGATGTATCATTTTTTAAGTAGAGGAATAGTTTGTGGAGGCTTTGTATTTCCATATTTTATATTCTCCACTGCATAGCGTAGTAAAGTTAAAAAATATCTTCTGATATGGATTTTTTAACAAACAAAAAGTCTGTAGATGTTTTTGAAAATTGTATAAAAATAGAACAAAAAAATTAAAATGTTGAACAGCACATAGGAATGCAGCTTATTTTGACAGATGCCTACAGATTGCTTTTCTTTGCTCTCACCTGATGATGAGTTTTGAGTATGTTAGAAGCAGCTCCCCAAAAGCTGTCCTGAGCTTTTGTGTCTTTCTCTGAGCTGTGTGCTTCTTACAGTACCACACTATATATGATGCTCATCTTCTGGGCATTTTCCCAGTGTTATGTGGGAGAGTTCTTGAACGTGGATCAAAATGTGGTCTTGCCACAAAATATACAGAATGATCTCTTTTCTTTGAGTGTTTGGGGTTTGTTGTTGTGAAATGCTAATTGTGATCAGCCCAGTTATTTTAAGTAAATACGTGGGATTCCGTCGGAGCAGATCTCTTCCTGTGTGGCAAATGACTTTGTTACAGAGTGCCAATAAGATGCAATGTGGGGCGTAGACACTTGTGATTTGAATCCCGGCAGATTGCCTGCAGTTTACTGCAGAAATTGAAGACTAGCTTTTGTCATTTGCATGGCATCAGTCTTATGATATTAATCTCATTTTGTCCTGTTTTGAAATTACAGATTTGTGCTGATTAGACCTTACTTTTTTTATTCTTTTATTTTGCTGTTTTCTGTAATGGCTTTAAAAATAGGAGCCACTCTTATGAGAGCTGCTGTAGTGCATCATTGTGATGTGAAAGCTGTCAAGGACACGAAATAGCATCATAAGATTTTGACTGAGTACAAGTGACTGTGCTGTAGTTTTGATATTGTGGTTTGCAGGCCAAGTGTCAGTAGAGGTAACTCATTAGCTATGTGGCTTTCAGTAGAGGACCACATAGTGGACTGGCAGTCACGTAATGTTTAGCTATATCCTCACAAGTGTTGTTTTTTGCAAAATATAGCTTATGAAAAGATTTGTTTCAAGGTAAGCAAACCATGTTTATTTTGGGTCTCCAGACTCCAATTTCTTCCTTATTAAAACAACACCACCAAAGTAAGAATCTTATCTTTTCCAAAGTAGGTTAAACTTTCTAAAATTAGGTTAGGCCATGAGACAAGCCATATTTTTGTAGAAGTGTTCACAGTGTTCAAGTATCCTGGGAACTGGTGGCCTCTTGTACCAAACACAGTATTGTTTGGGCACAATACAAACAAAAATACAGAGCACTGTATTTTAATGAGATTTGTGGAGGACCAGATGGGTGGGTAAAAATGCTGTGCCATACACACTGGAATCTCCAGAGGTAACTGAGGAATCGTGAGTGGTTGGTGTGAATGCAGGGAGTTGCAGTGTGTTTGGTGGTACAATCTAAATGACAAGTTGGAGCAGTGAAAGTAATGAATATCAAAGATTGAGAGGCTGTTTTCAAAGGCTGTTATATCCTTGTAAATTTGTCCAAGCCAGATTCTCTATGTCTGTTTTAGTTGAGGAATATCTACTTCTCTGTCCTGGCAGTAAAATAAACACAAAATCAAAAAAGCACATGCCAAAAAAGCAAAAAACCAAAAAAACCAAAGCAAACAGAACAAAAAAACCCCACACCCCAACAAAACCCAACAAAACAACTCACATGTACACACATAAAAGACACCTGCTATTAGTAAGAATGCTGGTGGTTTTACTCTGAAAGCAGTCATAGTTTGTGTAGAGCACCTGATAGTACAGCTGGTTTGAATTCATGGTTTTTAACTTTTTTGTTTTGAACATGATTTTGGATTATATTTTCTTCTGAAGTTGAACCTGACCTGTATTTAAAATGGATATGTAAATGGAGCATCTCACGTAGGAGATCTGTTACTAAAGAACACATGAGCAACTTTACTTTTCTGCAGTCATTAAGACCACTGGTTAAGAGTGTGTCTTCTCAGCCTCTCATTGGACTCTGTGTCTGTCATCTGGGGACAAGTCAGCAGTATTAAACAGGTGGCAGTCAGGAAGTTTCTTGAGGAGTTTTAAAAAGTGTATCTTTTTCTGTAAACCACCACACTTATATATACACGTATCTTTTACCTTCTGTAATTAATGGTGAAAGCAACTGTGATTTCTTTCTTTCTAAGAAGTGAGTTTATATCAGGTATTTCAAGGGTGTTTTCATGGAGAGATATGAAAAGGTGGTATTTCTGTTCACGAAGTGAAAAGATCTTGTTTGAATCATCACAAGCTTCCTCCAGTCTTGAAGGGAGTTTGAATAGTGTAGAGACTTTAAGTGACTGAGGAAATGAGTGCCAATAGAAAAATCTCTAATTCAGGATATTCTTACGTATATTGCATGATATAAATGTGTACATATTACTAGAACCACTGGAAGATGGAGAAGCTATCTCAGTCATATCTTAGTCATATAGCAAGGAGAAGAAGGTTGAGGATTTTTTTTCAGAGATATATTTGCCTGTTTGAGTAGAAGGCTCCAATAAGGCCATGAAAGCTTTACCAATTTATATCAGTTCAAACCAAATAACCATTTCAAACAGCCTGTTAACTTGTCAGGGGTTTTACAATGTTATTAAGAAATAAATAATTGTTTAAAAAATAAGATACAGAAAGGATAATAGTATTCTTCCCTCTATTTTCAAGCTATTATTTATTTTTCTTAATGACAATTAACATATCCTGTGATGTCTACCTTATTCTGTGTAATGAAATAATACTTTTCTTCTTGAATAGAGACTATTGAAGATTTCAATTCATGCCCATGCTTTTTAAGCAAATCAGTTGTGGCTCTGAAAGTCAGATATTGCAATAAGAAAACTACAATTCTTGGAACCCCAACAGCTATGTCACAGAAACCTTACTTAGTCTTGTCATGATGTTACTTGTGATGGGTGTCATGTGTGTGAAATCTTAATCCAAATCATGAAATCAGTGAATGATTAAATACAGCAAACATATTAAGATGTGCCTCTGTGGGACACTCTTTATATTGGTCCACTAAGAATGTGAGACTATGGGAGGCAGAACTCATTCTAGCATTTTTTTCTTCATCACCCTGATGAGCAGCTTTGAACATGGATGTTAAAGAAACACTCCATATTTGTGTAAGAAGAATTGTCATTCAGAGTCAGGAAGAGTCTAGTCATTTTTAAAGCACTGATTGTTCAGTTCAGTTGGTGTTGAATTTTTGATTGACTGTTGTAAAGACAATATAATTGAATGGCTATAAATGAGTTATCCTTCCTATCCATCCAAGATAGTAAAATGCCTTTGCAGTGTTTTGATTAACATACTTCATATTGCACCTAGGAAAAGAACTAAATACATTTCTCATATCTGATTGTGTTAGAAGAATTTAATTTTGGACAATTTGACATATTTATAGAACCCAATATAAAAGGTAGGATACCATTACCAAAAGTGCAAAGTGCTAGGGAGGTTAAGCTATTGGCAATATATTGTTTCAGTCAGTACCTCTAAATATTAATTCAAAGATAATACAGATTATACTATACGGAGACCAAATGGCCAAATACAAGTTTTGGGTGATGTCTCTTATTGCTGGAATGTCAATGGCAATATATTGGCAATGTATTACAATACAGCAGACAAGGAAGTAGCAGTGATATGTCAACAGTATATCAAAAGTAATCACAACTCCAGCAAACTGTTTCGACAAATGAGCTGAGCTTTGTTTTGTTTTGCTTTTTTTTCATTTGTCTTGAATAGAAGCACTAGAAACATCTACTGCAAACCATTATCTCTGCTGGGAAAAGAGGGAAAAAGAAATTATCAAAATGCTTTTAAGTACAATATATCCAAGTCAAATGAAATATTAATGGTCTGGATATCTACTGGTATAACACAGTCACACAAACATGCATCAAAAGGTTTCCTAAGTTGTAGAAGAGCTATCCTTGTGATAGTGGAAATTGAGATTACATCTGGAAGAAAAAGCACTCTGAATTGATTTTTTAAAAGATTAAATTCTCTGAGAATGCACTAATAGGAGAGCTCCATACAAGTGACTGTGAAATCAGCAACAATGTAAAACAGATTCTGTATTTAAAATAATTCACAAAATTACTGTGTGAGCTAATTAAAGAAGACTAGAGGGATTTTCATTGCTTGGGGTGTTAAAAATTAGAGTGGATGAGACACTAGGGGGCCTCTTCAAAAACCTTTGAAACCTTTTGAAGTCATCGGAAGCCTGTCCCTTGAATTTCAGCAGTTTTTCAGTCAGCCACAGATAGTTGTGTTACTCTCCATTGAATTATTCTCCATTGTTAGGATCCTCAAGTACATTGCCTGGAAGTGTTTTCCATTTTCTGACGTACACATTTCTAATTCTAGGAGAGTATGAAAACTTACTCTTTTTACGAAATCAGTTGCAGTTGAATAAAGTGAAAATAGATTTCCTACTTACATGATATGAAGTTATATATTTCCATATTTCAAACATTTCTAACTATTAATAAAGGACATTAAATTTGTTCTTTGCTAAAATTCAAGGTCTTTTGCTAGCCAACGTACACAGAAAGCAGTAAATTTTCCAAGTAGAAAATTACTGCTGAAGCGTATTTAAGTACTGAACTGGAAGTCAATAAGAAATCTAATTTTTCGTTATCATTACTAATTAATTAGGTTGTTAGAAAGTGTGGACATCTATTTCACATAAGTTTTTCATTAGGTATTCCAACATTCTAGAATAAAATCTTTAAAACACTTTAAAATGGATGAGTACATTCCATTAGACTTGCATATTCATAACTCAGTTTTTCTTTCAGTAGAGACCAGAAAAGTCCATGTGAAGTAAAACTTGTACTCCTGGAAGTCTTGCAAAACAGCATTTAGGTTAGAATAACTGTATTCGAAATGCACCATTTTTCCTGAAGAACTAGTCTCCATCAGGCTGTTTGTGCAAGTATTTTTGTATATTTTGTGCAGCTGAGGGCATGTGCTCCCCAAAAAGCCAGCTGGGTGAAAGTACTCTTCCACTCATTAATCTAACATCAGAATTGGATGAAAGTGTTAGCCATGGTTTTTGGAGATGTCTCTGATATTAGTGTAAATTCTGACCCTGAGTAACGAAACAAACCAGAGGAGAGGAAAACCACTGGCCAAACACCAGTGCCTGTACCTCTCTGAGTGTCCAAGGGGATCTGCCTGCAGGAGTTTGCTCTGTGGAGCTGTGCCCATATGAAATGATAGCAGAATGAGAGTGGCTGATACCTGCTCACTCAGAAGCCCTTCTGAAGCAGATCTGCTACAGACCTCTTATTTCACTTCTGTCTAAATTGTCATTAATTTATCTTTATATATAACAAATTTCCTACCTTCTAGCAATATAAAAAATGAAACTAGCATAGCCCTTCTAAGGTAATTATAAAGATGGCAATTTGGGATGCCTTGTATGTAACATAAAGATCAGAGCTGAATTTATTGCTTTTTCTTTTTTTTTGGGTCATAATTTTCCACTGTGTACATTTATAGCCTCCTGCAAGAAGTTTATGCTTAGGTGAATATTCAGCCGGTTGAGCACCAGTCATCTGTACCTTCAACTAAATCAGCTGTTCATGGTTAATAAAAATAAACTGTCACTTAGAAAATCAGGTAAAATACCCAGTAAGCACAGGTTCCATCACTTGATATAAAAGACGACAGAACTTTTCAAAGTAGCTTTCAGATTAAAATAGCACTCTAAAAATCTACATGTGAGAAGAAACAAGTATACATTAAAATGGTCCAAAATCTGTTTTATACAATCAAAAAAAAATATTTTTTTTGCTAGAATTATAAGGAAAAAGACTTTTTAGTTACTGAAGCTTGAGTATACATAAAAAAATAACAAAAAAAATGCACTTTAAAAAAGTCTAAGTTGATCCATTGAAACTTGTAATTTCTGTTCATCCCTGAAGTGGTGAATTTGTGTCTCGAATACTTCAGTAATCCATTCAGTGTCTTCATGGAGGCAAAATCAGGTAAACAAAGAAGTGTAACTGAAATGCCAATACAATGATGTTTAAAAAATATCTGTACGCATCATTAAACTGTAACAGCAGTTTTACTGTTTGGATTTTATTATATCCAACGTTCTTAGTGGGGAGTAAACAATAGCTTTTTTTTCAAAGATTAATGACATGCTGCCCCATAGTTTGATCTGTTTAATTAGTGTGTTCCACAGACAAGGAATGCAGACAGAAAATACCCCTTGAAACTTCTCTTTTCGATCTCTCTTAGAATTTAATTATTCTATAATGTATTCCTTGGCATAAGAGGCTGTTACAAAACAACAAGAAATGACTTAAATTGATGCAACATCACTGCAGTATTAACTTGAAGCTAGTCAGAAAAATCCCCCAAATATTCTGGTTTACTATCATGACCAAAAAAAAAAGAGAATTAAAAACACTTGCAAGTGTATCATTTGGAATGAACAGCAATATAGAACAACAAAAACTCATTTTTAGTGATCCCATATTAAAATACCTGTTTACATCTGGTATGAAGAATGAAATTAAAATGCCTGTGCTGTTCATACTTTTTGGAAAGGAAGCTCAACAGTAAATCTTTTGGAATGATAATAACATGAAAAAGTGCTAGTGATCCTAGCATAACTATCAGGGAGGCCAGACAGTCCTGACAAAACTGGTTGAAAGTCATTCTGATCTTTTGGCTACAAACAATTCCCAGTGAATAGAATTTGACATCAGATGTTGTCAGTGACGTGGTTTCTGTAACAAAACCATTTCAGACTAGACAGATAAGGCATGCTTTAGAATAAAAAGAAAGTACTATAGGCTTTGTATAAGTTCTCTGCAGATAAGTTACGTGAAGGTTGGGCTTCATATACTATGTGATTCTTGCAAATATGTCGAGACTAACAGTCCATGGATAGGCAGCATCCAAGCAGAGTTTAGATAAGTGCATAAGTGAGTACTGACATCAAAGAGGGTATGGGAAATATCATCTTCTCTTTGTACAGAAAAGATGCCATGATGAACAAGCTGAGTTTGATAAAAGATTGTTATGTCAAAATAAACTAGTAGCCAACAAATTTTGCTAGAGTGCAAAGTATCACTGTGATGTTTTCCAATAATGGGAAAGATACATCACGTCACAGTATATTACTGTATGTTTTACCTCAGTACTGTTTCATTAATTTTTCTTTTGCTATATGTTCATAAAAAGGCTAGCATGAATCTTCAAATAATATGCTATACGTATTGATAATTATTTCTGCAGTCCTATTTTCTTCCAGTATGTTTCAGTTCCCTAAAAACTACTGTTCTATTGAAAAAAAAAACCAAAATCACAAAAGTTCTACAAGAACAACAATAGCAAAAATTGGTAGCCATTCTTAGAAAGTTTTCACATTTAACTAAGAACTTCATCTCTACAGATAAGACAAATAAAATTTTAAAAATGTTTATAGAATATTTTCTTCTGCATAAATCAAAATCCTGCGTAGAGCTGCAAATAAGGATGTCTTTGTGAAGATGTGAACCTGATAATGTGGTAAGTCAAATAAATTTCCTAAGGTCACATAGACAGCTATTGGAAGACTTTGGAATAGACCAAGCATTTTGCTCATCACTTAAAACCCCTTGCCCTCTGAAAATTGGTTTAAATTTCATTAAATGCAGGATTTTCCCCAGTGCTCATGACAGAAAATATTTCCTGTGTATATGGGAAAACAATTTCAGTGCAATTTATGAGTTTGCAGAAGTTTTATGAGAAATGAAGGGTTTTACCACATCATCGAAAAGCTTAGGTCTTACAAGGTCAAGGTTAAAATAGATTGCATATGCCTCTACTAGCAGTTGACAAGAATCTAAATACTACTTCAGTGAAAGAATTTCTGTATTATCTGAGAGAGAGCAATATTTTTTGAGATTGAAAAAATCATTATTAGTTTCAGTTGACTATAATAATGAATAAAGTCTTAATAAATAAGGCGAGTGATATTTAGAAAACTAACTCCACCAAGTAAGTCTGTCTTGGAGTACATGTAATTTGTCAGAGACTTCTAATATTCTCCCTCAGCACTATAATGTTATGTGCACAAAGATACCCCTCCAGCATTAAACATTATCTCTCTGAAAAATAGTAGCTGATAAATTAGGTGCTGATGGGGAGCCAAGAGAGTGCAGTCAACTGTGAGTGTGAAGATAGCGCTATTTGCATTCCTTATTATTCATAAAGAATTACAGGACGCCCACACATCTGACATGATTAGAACTCATGAACAGTAGATTAAAAATCATACTGTATTAAACATGCAAAATGAAGTGGAAATGAACATACATTTTGGCCATTATGGGAAAGCAATGTTTGTTCAGTATTTCCTAACTGCTCTCTGATTTTCTGCACCAGCTGGCTTTTCAACCAAAAGAAAGCTTTACCTTTCTCCTAGAAGTTCTCTGCCTTTAGATTTCTATAGGCCTTATTGCCTAGGAATTCAGCAGAGACTGTTTTGCAAACCCTAAGTCACACTGAAGATGAGAACTCAGAGGTGGAATTATTCCCTGGTTTGTTTGTCTTCTTTTGTGATTGTAAATTTTAAGTTGACTTAAAGTGAACTTCTAATGTTGTAAGGTTATTATTGAAGTTAATGTATGTGTCTTAAAGCCTGGCAGAACATGTCTGAATCCTTATATTCTGCAGATCAAATGTAATACCTGTCTTTAAATAACTATAGATACTAATATATATTCAATGTTGTAAAAATCTGACAAAAGAAAAGAAATATAACATTCCTGGAAAGACACATGCCTGGAAGTTGGTCTAAAACTCAGAGGAGTCTGTTATAAAGGAAGACTGCTCACAACATTAGTCTCATGCTCCTGGAAGCACAGTATATGTCTAGAAATGCATTACTGCTTTCATTTAACTTGCAGCTTTTATGAGCCTTGAGTTTCTCCTTTCTATAAGGGCTTTCAAGCCAAAAGATGTCCATTCACATTTTGCAACAGAAATCTGATTCACACAAATATATGTATTATTTTTTAATTTAAAAAAAAAAACAAGCTCTGGAATCAGTTGCTTAAATTCTGCTGGGCACTTACCTTGATACATCTGTATACTATAAATCATAAATAATTCCACTAAAATCAAACTGATTTGGGTGTCTTTTACTGAGTAAACATATTCAATCATTTGTTCACTCTGCCCATGATCCTGACCACCAGTCAGTTGTGGTCCAGGTGGAAAGGAGCTATGTTAGAGTGTTGAGTCTGAGATTATATACCTATTTCAAAACCACACAGCTTCTGTATCAGGAGGTTCTAGAAACAGTGATTTTACAATTCATTTATTTGATTTGACAATTTCTGTAATACTTTTGGAGCAGAATTTTTCAAATAATCTGAAGGAAAGGTGAAGAGTGGAAGAGTAGAGTGGTTTGCAAGTTAAATCACAATAGGCATACTTAGCTTCTGAGAGATTTAGTGAATCTTCATTACATAGTTAGCATGATAGGAGAAGAAATTTGAAGATGGCAGATGCAAAATAAAGAATACTCAAATATATACTTGAATTAATATACCTCACAGGATCTAAAGAGACTGGAATTGTTCCTACTGAGGACCAAGATACCATTTCAGGGAGTTTTGTTAATAACTCTGTTCAGTGCACAGAAGCTTTCAGGTAGACAAGTAGAAAATAATATGGAGGGTATTCAGTATCATCTTAATTTTAAATTTCACGTGCTAAATTTTAATCACCTCATTTAAGAAAAAAATGAAAGATTTTGGAGAGTGAAATAAATGGGAGTGGAAGAGATTTTGAAAGATACAAAGAGAGCTTGAGAAGTCTGAAGCTAACTTGTATACAAGACAAGTAAGATGTAATAATAAGTTGTAATACATTAGAAGTACTGGTAATACAATCATGACTGTTATTGTATCTTTTATCTTTATACCAAACAAAAGGAATAGTCACTAAAATTGAAAATAGTCACTAATACTGAATGGCATCCTTAATTATTTTCTATTGACCTTTCCTTTGCATAATGTTGAATTTGTCTGTGAATAAATTGAGATTCAGAGTTCAAAGTATTAAAAAAAAACTGCCAAGAGATACATATGATTATGAAGACTATCCATAGTCGTATCAGATGAAGCATGTCCTTTTTAGAAGTGATACAAACCCATAGACTTCTGAGTTTAGGGCAGACCATTAACTAATGGCGTGTTTTTGCCTATGGGTTGGTTGTTTCATAATTGTCAACTGAAGAGTTCCTTTCCACCTTCATGTGAAGTGTGGGGTGGTGGCCTCTGTCAAAGATGTGAAAGTGGAGTAGATGGGTAATTGGTCTGATTCCTTATGACAGCTCAAATAAATCTGTATAAAACCAAAGTAAAGGGGAAGAAGGTCATACATTTTGCTGAAGATGAAATCAGCTGTCTAATGTGGTGGGTTTTTTTCGGGGAGGCAAATTCTTGCAAGCATTTCTGCTACACCTAAATAATCCTGAAGTTAGGGTTTCTGGAGAAACACAATTAATTGTAGTAATTGTGCTAATTCAAGTGCTGGAAAAGGTCTAAAGCTGTATGGGCATGGCCTTTTGCCTGTACTAATACATTCTGTTATGCTTCAAGCCTCATTCACCCAGGCAAAACACACCAGTAGGTAAGGTGATGTTCATTCTGATATCTGAGCAAATTTATATTTGACCAGTTAAATGTATGCGTGTGATGCCATATTCTGCTGTATGTGCTTAGCCTTGTGGAACAACCATCCAGTAGTGAGTGTGTCAGCCACTTAGGCTGGTTATAGACAATTTAAGCTTTTTGGTCCATTAGTTGACAAAGAAGATACAAACAGATGTATCTATCTTTCAACATCTACATGTTTACTAGATCTGTATAATGAAATCATCAGTTCATTAGAGAAATCACAGAAGTAGTTCTTTTCATTCTGAAGGGTGCTTGAAAGAAAGAAGAGTCCTTTCCTTCCTTTTTGTCTTCCTTTTGGCTTCCAAGGAGGGTATGCACAAGCAGCCCTGGCTTATATTTAACAAATCCAACAATAAACTTTTCTTCTGTGCAATCTTTACTGCTTAACAAGTACATCAGGACACAGAGAACGTTCTGGTTTTCATCCATGTTTTGTTGCTTTTTTGTGTCTGTTTTTGCACTGTTTTGGACAGATGTTATCACTGGAGGGACAAAATGCTGATCAGATGATGAAGGGAAACTTACAGACAAAAAAAAGAGACAATGTTTCTGAGAGGAGAAAGAATATATGGGTAAAAAAGCAAAATACAAAGATTCATTATGTTCAGAACACTGTATCTCATATTTTCTCTAATGACTAATGCTGTGTGTATCCAACAACACTGAGTTCTCCACTCCTCTAGCGTTAGCTTTTGGTAGGAGTTGATTACCCACTCTAGACCATTTCTAAAAAGCCCAGTTTAATTCAGTTAGTAAAAGTGTGCTATGGGGGAAAAAACCCAACAACAGCAAACAAAACAGAAAAATAACACTTTCCTGATACATTGCTTGTCAAGTGGCAAAAGGAGAGGAGCGAGAGTGTAGAAATATGAGTTTAAATGATCTTCACCACACTGGATTGACCGCAGTAGCATTTAGAGCAGCACTTGGCTCCTAATCCTAATGCCTGACACACAGGGAGACCTTGAGCAAGTCATAAATTTCTTGTGTGCATTTCTACACTTCCTGGGGCCATGGGGTCACCCGAGGCATCTTTTAACCTCATGTAAGCCATACTGTCTTCCAGGCTGTCAGAAAGTGTCCACTGATTCAGCTCTTCATTGGTCAGGTGACCAGTAACAGTCCTTACTGTGTGACCAGTGAAATAAGAAACACATTAGATGAATTATCTTGTACTGGATGAATAGCCTGTCTGAGAATAGTACATGGTGGATGAGTGATAGAGTAAATTTCATGCATTGGGCTTGCCAACTTTTTGTTTAATGTCTGCTATTTTTTGTTGTCCTCGCACATTGGTTGTTTGTTTGTTCCAATCTTCAGCTAGATAGCTGAAAATGGAGAAAGCATAAAGTGGTAATGAGTCCTCTAAGCAAGAAGATGGTAGCATTCTGCTTCACCTGGCTCAAGATCTATCTTCTCTGGAATTGTTTACCTGTACCCCAAATACAGCCAATTTCAAGGAGAAATAGATGTACTGATATATATGGAATATTCCAGTACCTCCCTACACACAAGCATTTTGGAGAGGAAATGACAGTGGTTTTGCTAGGAATCAAGATGCTTTTGTTAGAGTTATCGAGGGATTGTTTAATGCACTCACTTGTCAATGCCTTTAGTTTTAACATTATCTGACATCAGAGTGCTGGTGATAGAAACAAATCCTCCTGCTGACTTGCCCATATTCTTCCACATAGTGCCTGGATTTTTCTGGGAAGCCCTGACCAGGAATTGCAGGGATATGGGAGTTTGCTCAGCTAACACAGTTGAAAGTGCCATATTAAAATGTCAAGTACTTGAGTGAACAACTGATTTCCACAGTTCCATAATTAAGTCCTTTCTCATGCATTTATAGTTCAGCACTGCAGCCTTTTTCTCATGTTGTGGTCCCAGATGTGAGAAGCAGGTGGTTGGCTGGTCTTGCGTGGGTGACCAGCTGTGCCTGGCATGTATTCACAGAAGAGAAAATAGCAGTGCAAAGGTGCATTACTGAAGAGAACGTACTGTGTCCACAGGTTAGCATCACAGCCTGCCCCATACAGCAACCAGATGAGCCTCTGCTTTTCACACAAATGAATATGTCAAATGTAGTTGTTCCACATACTCCTCTGCGTGCCCTAGTGAAGAGAGGGTACAAATATCAGATAAGATCCATTGGGAAACTCAATATTACAGTTCATGCTTAGACTGAATAACGTACCTATTTTACATATAGGTGCATATGTACGTTTTATGTTTGAGTCATGCAAGCTGAGATTCATATGTAAATGCTAAAAATTGAAAAATTTCAAACAGAAATTGTTTGACATATAACAGGATGCTACTCTAGAATGGACTGATACAATGAAGTCTTAATGCATCAAGATTTAGATTGATCCTAAACAAATGAACTGTATTTAATGTTGCAAATGTTAATATGTTTGGAAAATAAAAAAAAAAAAAAGCATTTGTGTTAGTGTAGTTAATAGCCCATTTTTTCAACTTAAGATAACACATATTTCTTGCCTTTTTAGGAAAAGGTATACAATTATGGTAAATGCCAGATTCTGTATTTTTCCTTATCCTTGGTTACAAATGCTGATATTAAGGGTCACTGAATGCACAAATATGATGCTTTACGCTAGGGACCACAACACCAAGTTTCATGTGGCAGACAGGAATGAGTAATCCTGGACAAGTGCTGTCTTACCAGTAACGCAACCTTCAGGCTATGCAGTTTTGCATTCTTGCATTATGAGACATTCTTTAAAAGAAAAAAGTCCTTCTTGATGATTAAATGCTTCAGTTGGACAACAACTGTGTAGACTGGATAAGGAGGCTGGAGAGTATACCTGCTCTCCATAATCTGAGCTTTTAGATTTACCTACAGTATGTGTGTGCACACATAGCATTCAGACATCATTCTTTAATCGCCTGCAACGAAAGCAGCCTGAAATGTTATTTTTTGTTGTCTTGTTTCACAAGGTTACAAGATTTTTATCAGTGTTCTAATTTTAGAAAGAGGTAATTTGAATGTGGAAGAAGGATCATAGCAGAGGATAATAGAGTAAAAGTTGCTTTGTCGTAGGTGAACAAAGAAACCTGAGCTGCTAAAGGAGAAAACAGGCGAAAATGAGGATAGAAGTAGTAGAGAAGTAATGGACACTGATAGATATGGGCTTACAAAGTACTGAGCAGAAAGACATGGAGAAGATGAATGATTGTGAAGGAGACCAAATGCATCCAGTGAGACGAATGAAAGAAAGCAGACGGATGACAAAGTTGAGCAAGTGGTAAATGGATGAGTTGATCCATGACTGAAACCCCATCTGGGAAGTGATGCCAAGGAGTCAAAGGGGATGTCATTGCAGCTGCACCAGTTACCCAGTAGGAAAAAAAAAAGACTTGAGTAGAGGAAGAGCTCAGTGAACATTGTTTTTCTTTTTATTTTCCTCAGTCTGTTTAAGCTTTGAAATATTACTTCTATGCTATCTATATTAAATTTTTTAGGGTCTGAACTTTGTCCATGTCTGTAATGTAATAGGTAGAGTTGAGGAATTGTTTGATTCATAACTCTTTTCCTTTCTTTGAGTATTCACATATATGAATTTAGGTTTATATATCTGGATGGATATTTAAGGAGATTGAAACCAATAGGAAAAGTTAGTAAACTGCCTGCAGTTTTCTCTGCTTATATTAAAAATGAACATACTGAATGCTGAATTTGTCATTATCATACAATCAAGGCTGAGGCACCATTGTGAAGCTGTAAGCTTGGGAGCTGACTTTTTCAAGAGCTTAAAGAAATTAGGTGAATAAATCTCATCCTAGAAGAAAAGTACCTTTTTTATGTGGGTGTGTGGATGGTTCGGATTTGTGCATTGTAGGTAACCTTCTTCCTGTATGATGAATATAGAGGAAGAGGTTGATTTGTCTTCTGATTTTAAAGAAAATGTCCTTGACATGGAGGAAATCATATTAACAAGTTTTGTCCACACATGTCATTCAGGCTACAGGAAAAGACAGACTGACTTGAAAGAGTCTCTCTCCTGGGACTCTACTTCAGGGACTGTCTTTGGAGATGGCTGTAAAGGTGAATTGTCAACTTTTGCAGAGTTTCCAGAGTCCTTACTACTCTCTTCTACTGTTTTTCCATTTTTTCTCTTCTTCTATATGCCTAGATTATAGAGGGAGGATGTAATTTGAACAATTTCATTTCCAGTGGGCAATTAGTGTATGAATATAAATTGCCCTATGGTTTTCTCCTAGACAGAGACAGAAAGGAGGACTTACTTAAAATTTTTTTGAGCTCCATACTTAGTATCCAAGAACTGGGCCTGAGGTCTGTCTTGCTAAAACCCACCACTCTAAGACTGCTTCTGCCCCCCACTCTCCTGTGCCACAGTTGTGGCTGATTTCCACAAAGTCTCGTCATGAATTCATGTGAGCTCTAGTTGCTTTTAATTTTATAAGCAGGAAAAGAAAGAGATTCAATGAAGCAAGTTACTAAAGGCAAAATTCTAAAATACACGGCAGTTTATCCTGCAATGAAAGCCGGTCCCTGACAAATAAAATTACAGCAGCTATAAAAGGGAAGTGTCCCAGTCTACAAAGCTAATGATATCTTAGGTAATTAAGATACAAAACTAATGTAAGCACTGCAGTTTCTAATGTATAGCAGAGCTGGTGGAGTGATTTTTGTCTGTTCTGTTTTCTTTCTGAGTGAACAGATAATAGGTTCATGGTTTAAGTTGAGAATAAACTGTATTACAACATTAAGTCCTTAATTATTTGACCATTTGGAGTACAATTAAATATCCCTAAAAAGTGGTTGGTAGTTTAGCTAGCATTTCCCAGTTTTAAATGAAAAACCAAATGATATTTTAAATCTCATTTACTTAAAAAAGCCAAAACAAATCTTGCTGTGAGCACTTACTAAAGTTAATCTCCACTTGTGCTTTTTATACATTGGGAAAACCAGCTGGCTTCAATCTCTTTTTTAAACCTGTGTTCCCTTCAGAGGTAGTGAACAGACATCTTGTTGAATAGGTATTATCTTGAACTACAGCAATTTTTACTCAAAAGCATGCTTGATGTCATATAATTAAAAAAAAAAAAAAAGTAAAAATCTATCTAAAGCTTTGAGATAACAGAAGATGTGGCAGTAATCTTATATGTAGGTTGTCTTTTCTGCAAATAGGTGTGCAGACTTTTCAGCTGGAGACTTGAATGATCAGTAGTCACTTTCATTTAATTAAGTCCCATATCTAAAATGTAAGGCCATCTTTTTTCATCCAGTTTCTATTTATTATGCATTGCCCATCTGGAATCATAAAAGGAAAAGAAACAAAATGTTCTGAAATGTGTTCATGGGCACGTATTTCTGATTTTGTATATTTTTGGCATAATAGCCCATTTTGATGTTACCTGATTATAGGAGAGGTATCCATCAGCATCTATCTGTAATTTGATTTTATGCTGATCCTATTTCCTACAGGGTTGTATTTCAAACTGTGTATGCAGGAAAGCTGTCTAACAGCAAAGTCCGTGGAGGCGAGTAGGGATTTACTACCAGATAATCTGATCCTTTATTTTCTGCACTTTTTTGAACTCTTCTTATCCTGCTCTGCTATCATTTGCACTCCACAAGCCAATGTGAAAGTCATCAGTCATTGAATAAATGCTAGTAAAAAATAAAACTTTTCTGATGATTGAGGGATATACTGAAGCTACATAAATGCAGACTGTATTTTATTTTTAAAGGGCATTGCACTGAAGAACCCATGAAAGTTGAGGTGGCATATTTTTTATAGTTACAATGCTGACCAGTTTCCTAGCTGATAGTTGAATTTACTTGAAAACAGAAGCAAGACAATATTATAATAATGTATTTCATTTGACCAAATTGTATGTATCTGTAATATAACTCTAGACAAGATAAAAGACATATGCCTACAAAGATTTTGTCCCTACTACATACAAAATTCAACATTTAAACACCTTCTGAGCATGAGTAGAGAGACTTTAGTCAGTTTAGTCCCATGCTGAAGCTATATATGAAGAAAAGAAAAAAAAAAAAAAATTGAAAATGAAATAAGAATGCATAAGCAAAATAAATTCTTGCAAAAATTATTACAATATCTTTTTCAGGCTGAAGACATTGGTTAGAATTGCTTTTTTACCCATGCACAAATGTAAGTCAGAATAGAATGGTCCTGTCACTGAATTTTGAGTGGACAATTGTGAATAATAGCCATTTTCCTAAATTTGTCAAAACAAACCATATTTTCAGAACATATTCTCAATATAACCGGCTGCGACAGCCACAAACAGGAACCCTAATGTGGTGCCCACAGTTGTAGTCAACAACTACTGCAATGTGTCCTCCAAAACCACCTCTTTATTTTCAATTATTTCACGGCTTGAGACACCATCAGGCAAGTTGCTTTCCTTCTCTGCAGGAGCTGCCGCAGCTTGTTTTTCCAGAGCTGTGAAGTGTAGTGAGGCTCAGGGTCGCTGTGAAATTGAGAGAGAGATGGGTAAGGAGAGGAAAAATAAAAAAGTAGTCAGGAGGACAGGAGGGAAAATGAAGCACAATCTCATGCATGTCAGATAGGAATTTGTTGGTGCCCTGGTACAAATCAGAAATCCTTGTGGCTGTGTTTCTCTAGGTTTCGTAGTGGTCAGGGCTCACTAGCGAAGGGCAGAGTTTTCTGGTATCATTCTTTCAGTGCACGGATTTCTGATACTGTTTATTCTGGTTTGCTGGTGTAGATCCTAACAGTCCTTGGATTTCATGGTCTGTCCTTTATGCCTGCATTCACCCGGAGGTTTGTTGCCTTCTTGTGACCTTACTATCAGAATTCCATCTTAACCAGTAGAGTAACACTTCATGAACTTGCTACAGCTGAGATTGTGGTTGAGATAGATGTATAGGCCCTGGTTACACAGTAAGATACAGACACAGTGGACAGTGAGAAGCTTTCCCATACAGCTTGGCAACTGCCCATCACCTTCATGTCAGTTTCTCTCATACAATACTACTTTGGGGATTTTCTGGCCATATATTTATTACCTGTTATGTGTATTTGAGATAGACACAGTGATATCCCACATATCACCAGTGTTTGGTATTAGTGCTCAACCTGAGAAATGCTGAGAAAAGCGTCATTAATTTATGACCTGCTGGTAGAAGATTTGCCATTGTTTTAAAAGAGCAGGGGAGTAGGCTGCGTGGTTATTGTCCTGTATATCTCAGAGATAGCTTTAGTACCTTGAAAATGCCTTATTCAGGGAAGATGAGTGAGAGCATTTCTCATGTACTCATTTAGCTATGCCATACTATGAAGTTCTCTTTGGAGAGGGTTTAGACACCCCTTGTATCAACCACTTCTAAGTTCATTTGAACTTGACATCACCTTTCTTCAGTTTGTATGGGCAATCACCGTAATTCTGCAGATGTAAGAGGTCAAATAAGAAATTTTTCATTTAAACTGTCTTTATACTTGGAAGAGTCTTTTTTGACTTTGTGTGTGAAAAGACTGAAAAATATTTTTCCCCGGTAGGATAAATATATATATATATTTGACCCATGTGTTTACATTTCTTTGCCTTCTGGTGTATTTCTTCTTTTATTATTGATTAAGTTGACATAACTGCCACAGACAGGGGTAAATAATACCATTATTTGCAGGCGTCCCAAGAGCAGACCACTTCTGCAGCTGTGGTCTTATTTTTGCTTTTTTATTTCCATTTGTATCCCCTGACATTTGCCTGGAGCTCTAATCTCTTCTATTATAACCTTTACCTGTAGAGTGCAAAGGAAGGTGAAAAGACCTGTTTCAAATGTATTTCCTGCATGCTCATTGTTTTGATTGTGATGGTCAATTAGAGCTTTAGGTTGAATGGCTCAAAGTTTCTGCAAGCATAGCAGAGCTTTTTCTTTTTAGAGTCGTTTGCGTGGGAGGCAAAGATCACAGATCCCTGCTGCCTGTGCATTTCTGTGTCTTTGTGATCCCCCTAAAAATTTTGAACTTGGTGTATTTTAACTGAATGTGACAGAAGTAGAGGACTCAGATTAATTAAATAATTAGATTTCCACAGATCTGTAAGTGTTTCAGTTGGACATCAAGGTCAATCAGTCACAAGACACTTCATAAGAAATCATGTTTTATTAGTTTCAGTGATGCCAGAACTTACTGTTGACTTTCATGAATCGTTCAATTGCTATTATGCTAGAGGATATGTAAACACACACAGTAGATTTAGATGTCTCTGAAATCCATGACTTTTGAACAGTCCGGATTTTCAAACATCTTTAAAAGCAATTGAGATCGTATTTGAGCACCCAGTAAAGTGCAAATACCTAACAGGCTTTAACATCAACATTCCTGAAAACCTTGTGTATTAAGTGGCAAAGCATTTTCCAAAGTCTTTGTGTCTCTGTGTATCTTTGTAAGCGCATGTATAATGTGGAAGTTAGCATGAAGGAACATTGTTGTGCTCTTGCAAGTATGAGAATCAAAGATGCCTTTTCAGTCTCAGTGATGTGCTCATTTTAAGGACACACTGAAGCTCTTGAGTAATAAATTCCTCTCTGATTTCCTGCGAATAAGCATATGGTAAAATAATAAACAAATAAATAAATAAAATTTTCTATTTCTCAGTCAACTATCTGGAGACATCTTTCTTTCCTGTGGTGCCTTAAAAATGCTTCACAAATATAGTGCAATAATCAACTAAACCTAGAAATCTGAGATAGCTGCCTAGGCTATCCTAATGGGCAGCAGAAAGAGACAGGTGCTGCCAGAGGCTAATTCATCTATCCTAAGATAGGTATTAAAGGTAAGTGGGATATGTTGCCCTGTGGATGTTCCTGTCTCTTTTTGTAAGGCAGTCTAGGTGATTAGTTTAGATTTGACATCTAGCATTTCTGTTGCTAAATTCAGACAAAAGTAATCCCTCATCTATTCTGCAAATTGACATATCATTTTCTGTTGAATTCCATGTGAAGTAATGTGAAACAGCAAGATCTGTCTACCCGTTAATATTCTTTTAAATTGTCTGTTCTTTTTTTATATTAAATTCATCAATATAGTTTTTTCTTCATATTTAAAACTTAAAAGACAGGGACCAGTATTCAAAAATGGGTGCTTTAATATAGGTTCTGAATCTTTATCTTTGCAGAAGCTAAATCAACTTAAAATCTTCCTTAATCTGATTTGGAGCCTAGAGACTGCTCTTGATCTTGCAAGCATTTTCCCTACTGATTTCCTGTTGTTTGCAGTGGAAGTTTCATTAATTGAGAGACATTTACCTTGACCAGTCTCATATAATAATCATATCTCAGAGCCTCTGAAGTATTTATGTTGATAAACAGTGCCAGTTCTGTGTGAAAGTTGAGCTAAAAAATCTTTGTGGTGTACTACTTAAGGAATGTTAGATTGAAATTTATCTGTGTCCTCTGTACATTTATTCTGAAATTCTGCTAGGAAGAATTCAGTCCTGTATCTGATCAGTCAGTTATATTGTTTGTGAGGAACTTGTGTTGTTCCTCTAATCCACAACACAGCAATGTGCCCTCTACTGGAAAGTGCAGTTCACTGTCTCCATTCATGAAGTACCGTCAGGCTTGAGAGTGTGGAAAAAAACCCTACTTTTTTAAAAAAAAGGTATTAACTTTCCATTTAAAATCTCTCAGTACAAAAGATGCCAGTAGCAAAAAGGCTGCAAGCAGCATACATGCTGCTTCCAAATAAAGCTTTTCTTCTAGGCTCTCTTTTTTTCTCACCTTACACACACAGGAGCGCGAGGGACTTGCTCTTGGCAGATTCTGCCACTTCATCTCTAAAAACAGGCAATAGTCTGTCGTCTCCATTGTAGACTCTTGATGTCCTATTACATCAATGACAGTTCAGGGAAAGAGAGCTTCCAAGCTTGGCAAAAGCTACAGTTTCCTGTCCTTTCTTTTTGCTCCTTTGTCCTATTTGTTCCCCAAAAGTCTGTTAGAAGCAGGAGAAAAGAGGGATGCAGCTCATCTAGAAACATGAGCAGCATTCATGGCCACCACCGTGCTGTGTGGAAGCAGATGTGGTAATGCCACACTAACCACACTTTAAGGGACAGAGCTGTAACCTTCTCAGATGTCCCCTTTTCTCCCCTGTACTGTTAATGTTTTGCTCATTATCAGGGAATTTATGAGGACTAACACAAGCAGTTTTCTTCCAAGACTAGTATTTCTGGATGACAGGACAGTAAGGGCCACCTGCAAATTCTGAAAGACAAGGTTTCTACTAAGCAGGAGATGGTTTTGCTTTGGTCTTAGAGGTCCCTGCAGTACCTTGCAAACCATCAGAAATAGAAGAGGGTGCTGTATTTCACTGGAAATCTACTGTTCTGGTAAGAATAAAGATAAAAAGCTATTTAAGAATTGAATTTTATTAATTATTAATTTAATTTTAAGAACATAAATGCATTATATTCTTGAAGTGTAAATCTATTATGAAAGTATTTTTATAACTACTGCTAATTTCACATTAGCTGAATTTATTAGGGAATATTATGTTTTCATTTTTGAGGGTTGTTTTGGGTTTTCTGAAAAGTATTCCAAAGACCTAGAGAGATGTTGCAGATATGAGAAAGGGAGATAGATTGTATTCTGATTTTGTGCAACAAATAGAACATGAACCAGTAAAGCCTCAGTCAGTCCAGCAAAGGGTTGAACACACATGGGAATAACCATGAGTGCAGTCCCTGCCCACTGCAGTCAGGGGAAATCCTGAGCACATTGCTCTGAAAACAACAGAGAATCACAGCAGAGCTTGATGCCCAGAGCAATGCACCAGACAGAGGGAGATGAGATGTGCTGTGGTGCATTGCTCCCTGCATACAGGACACATACTGTTACTGCCTATCAATCCCTAACAATTTACCTTTAAATAGTGAATATCACATTTTAAAAGCTGCTTAAAGAGGACTATCAATGGTACCTAGAAATATAGCATGCAGGTGTTTTAAGACCAGTCCAGTTTCAAACACCAGTGCATATTCAGTCTACCAACAGTGCACTCAGAAATGCCATTTCATTCCTTTGTGTGATGCAGTATTGTTGAGCAAAACAGGTGCAAATAAACATTATTTTGGAGATGGAGGACATTTTCACATTCTTTTAAATAAAAAGAAGAGAGCGCAGTTGACAAGGCTTTTTTTTTTTTTTTTCACTTCTTGATGTGGTACAATAAATCATCCTTGATGTTTCCCCCCATTTTATTATCAGTATCTGTGAGCAAGCCAGAAGTAAGTTATTCTTTATGAGCTATGACATTCATCTGAAAAACAAGATGAAAAATTTAATCTCCAGAGGAAAAAATTTAAATCATTAGGGAGATACGTAACAGAATGTCTCATCTAATGAAAATATTGGACGAAGGAAAACTATGATTTGGCAATGAGATGTTTTGCTTTGTAGTTAGAATTAACTTGGTAATTATAACAAGTTATGAATTTTGCAATTATTACTTTTTAGAAATATATAATTGTCCAAGAGAGTAGATTTTAAAACAACAATGTTTTCAACATCAGAAAAAAAATTGCAGTAAAGTCCAAATTACTAAATATAATTAAAGTATGCATACACACAAAGCATAACTATAACTTTGCAAAGAAACTTAATATGCATTGAAAGAATAGTATTTACTGGTGAAAGCAGGGACATGTGACCTGGGAGGAATACAGAGACACTGGCCAAACATGCAGAAACAGGGTTATAAATGTCAAAGCCCAGTCTGGTGAGGGACATGAAAGACAGCAAGGACGCTTCTGCAGGTACATCAGTAGCAAAAACCAAACTGGGGAGAATTTGTTCCTGCTGCTGAATGGTCCTTGGTGCCTTCTTTGCCTTGGTCTTTACTGGTAAGACTGTCCATCACTTCCAAGTTCCTGAAAGTATTATAAAAGTCTGGAGAAACGAAGATTTACCCTCAGTGAAGGAGGATTAGGTAAGGGAACATTAAACAGATAAGACAAAATAGGATGTACGAAAGTCCATGGGATGTGATGGAATGCAGCCAGCAAGTGCTAAGGGAGAAGCCCAGTCACTCTGAGGCCACTTCTGGTTATATTTGAAAGGTCACAGCTGTCAGGAAAGGTTCCTGAGAAGTGAAAGAAAGCAAATGTTACTCCAGTCTCTAAGAAGGGCAAGGAAGAGGAACCAGGGAACTGCAGGCTGATCAGCCTCACCTCGGTCCATGGAAAGGTGATAAAGCAAATAATCTTGGAAGCTATTACTGAACATCTTAAGGACAAGAAGGTGATTGAGAATAGTCAGCATGGATTTATGAAGCAGAAATCGTGCCTAATCATGCCTTTGTACAATGAAATAGCTAGCTTGGTGAACAACAGGAGACCAGGAGATTGTGTTTAGCTTGACTTTAGCAAGGCTTTTAACACTGTCTCCCATAATATCCTCACAGACTAACTGATAAAGTACAGTCTAGATAAATGGACTGTGAGATGGATTGAACACTGGTGGAACTGCTGACTCAAAGGGTTGTGATAAGCAGCTCAAAGTCCAGGCTTTGAGTTAAATCTGTAATGTGCAGAGTAATAATGAAGCGACAAAAGCATCTTGCTTAGCCGGATGCTGTGAAATTGATAGCACACTTGTATAGGCATGCTGGTGCAATACAGACTAGACTTATTTTTCATGTAGGTTAAGCAACTGTGTTTATCTTTAGGGTAGTTGTATCTTAAGGAGTGCCTACACCTTTGTGCTCCCCTGGGGATTGTGTGACTTGAGAGCAAGTTTGGGAAAAGGATCTGGCCCAGAATTATTCCTGTAGAAGTACCTTGGTCAACTTTGGGCCAGATTACCATCTTGAACCAGCATAATTAATGGAGGAGTAGAGAGAGGATGAAGTCATGCCAGTTTTGCTGTGCATTGACATAAACTGCTGTATCTCTCTCAGTGTGAGACCGTGGGTCAAAAGAACAAGATCTCAGGAAGAAGCCCAGTATGCCAGCACAACTATAGCTGCAGATTGTAAGATTTTTTTCCTGCTGCAAATATATCCTTAATTACTTTTCATTTTTTTATAGAGTGGTTACCTCTCACTGTATAAATCATTTGACACTGTACAATAATGTTGAAAGGAATAGCAGCTTAGGCAAAGTGATACGTCTCACATGGAAACAGGACTGCTTTGAAATGTTCCCCTTAGATTGACTTCATACATAACTGTTGTAACTTTTACTGAGATGAGAAATATTCTCTTTGAAGTAGAGTAACTAGATCTATATTGTGTTACAAATAAGGTTAGAAATATTTCATTATTGACTGTGTGATTAATTAGAATGATAGCTAGAAGGAAGACCTTTATTAATGTGCAAGTGAAGTTGGTTTGTTTTTCTTTTGTTGGATAAAATACTAAGTATATTAAAGGAAATTGTTCTGGAATGAATCAGCTGACCTAAAAGGGTTAACTGCAGTTCTGGGAGAGCAAATCTATTTATTTCCTTATCTATCCTGAACCAGGGAAAAGTAAGTTGCATGGGAAAATATTTTATAACTTTAGCTAAGCTTTTAATTAGGACACTTCTCAGAAACGATGGATTTTGTGAACAAAGTGAAAGAAATCTTAGATGGAGGAGAACAATCCAATTTTTAGAAAAATACACAAATCTTTAAGTATAGGACTAAAAGTTTAATAACACAAAATCTTTTTTTGTTTGTGTGTTTTGTTGTGTTTTCGTTTCCACTTAAATATGTACCTACCTAGCACAAGGCAGTGGTAGCAACAGGCTTAGCTATTGGTGACTTTTTTATGAGGAATAGTATATTTCCTGAAAAATACAGTTTAGATGTCAAACTCCATGAGAACTTTGCTTTTACTTCTCAGATGAATTATGGAGAAGGAAGGGAAATATCTCCTTTCAACTTTTTTGAAACTAAATATTGCAGCTTCTTCATTCCAAGTGTGACATTTAGAAACTTTTGTATAAAAGTGAGATTTTTTTTTTTAAAGTGGTTTAAATGCACTGGAGAAAAAACCATTTTGTTTTGGAGGGGACCTCAGGCATGATGGGAATATTATCTGGATAAAAAGGAACATAGAACTGGATTAATTATGACCAAAAATAAGTATTATTCAATCTAATCCAAAAGTAGACTTTCAGCATTTACCTGCCTTTGCCATCGATGGGTAGGACATTCGGTATGAAAGCTAAGATTGGAGTGCAGTCATTTCTTCCTGAGGTATTCATCCCAATTTTAAGTAGCAGGATAGTGTTGTTATGCATTCATTTGTGTTCTGGAAATTGGTCTTTCTTGGTGTGGCTGGAATTATTTCAGTGCAGGTCCCTAGCATGAATAGAGTCATCATATTTTAATGTTATGCTCTTTTTTTAAAGAATATGAATGTTTGTAAACCTTGACCATTTATTTTTCTAGTAAAACTTGCTTTAAAGTGTGATTTCTACAAGTTACTAATGTAGATATTAGAGCAAAAATTAAATATTAATTCCTTAATCTCATTTATTACTTCTAAAATAAAACCACACAAGATAATTCACAGTCATTGTCACCCATGTGGATTGGTAATATGAAGAGAATGTGTTTACAGAATTGGCATAGAAGCTGAGGTGCCCTTCCGCTTACATCAAGTGGTCATCTCCTGCTAGATGGGTTTTACTTACTTTGTGTGGTATTAACTACTAGGCACATTTGCAAAATCAAGAAGGAAAAACAAACAAACAAAAAAAAAGCGGTGAATACTTAATTTTTGTTTTTGCAAAGCAGTAAGCCTACATTTTCAAACCAAATTGAGCACCCAAAATTCCAGCTAAGGTCACAGCTCACCTTAAAAAAACAGCTAGAAAGATCTTGATCAGGTAGTATGTAAGACAGCCTTCTTTATAGACCTCCTGTTACAAAAAAAAAAAAAAACCAAAACAAAGCAACAAACAGAAAAGTAAAAATCCTGCCTCCTTCCCCCCCATGAATCAAATCTAAGGTGACATATACAGACTGGGAACTAAATATGTGCAAGCAGGATTAAAAGCACTTAATAGAAAATATTGGAAACTCAATGTAAATTCCTATAAAGAATTAGTGCAAAGAAAACTTACATAAAAGAGAAATATTTTTGTTGTGTGGAATATAATAAAGGACACATTAAAAAATCAATAGCTGAGTTATCTTACTAATAGTTTTATTTATGCATTTGCATATATAATTATTTAACTAGAAAATTATTACATTAATTAGAATCAGAAAAAAAAAGGCATTTTCACCTTTTTACATTACAGAATAGGGACTTTTTGCAAATATAAACATAAATTAAGCAGCTGGTTGTGTTGGGTTTATCCAGTAGTACCTACTGTTTCCTGCTGGCTGGTACTTGCCACGTAAACTAGGGGTTGCCAAAAGATTAGGAAAAAAAGTTTACTGTTGTGGACAGGAAATGTTTTACAGATATTGAGACTAAATTCATGCTGTGTTATCTGTGTGCCACCCGTACGCATCTAACATCTCTCACCTAAGTTTTGTTGCAGACAAAGAAAATAACTTTTTTATATACAGGGTAAGGAAAAAAGCAAATACTGAATCTTCATGCTGAATAAAATAGCTGAAGAAAATGATGCAGAAAGAAGCAAGCCCTAGAAATGAATGTTAATTTTATTGTATATATGGTTTTGATAGAGTTATGGTTTAGCTAGAGAAATAAACTGCCTCTTGAGATGCTTGGGGAGGAAGAAAATGAAGCGTTTCTCCTTATACAGCGATGGCATTATATTATGTACTGCACGAGTCCTGAAGCAGCAGACCTTTTAGTGAAGTGAGTCTGTTAAAGTACATGTCCCTCATACACACATCTGTTTTTGCATCTCTATCAATGGCATTATCAGATCACCAGTAATTAAAAGAGATGCTGGGTTTTTCTTTGTGTATTCATCAATGTGCTCAACAACTTATGTCTAAAGGCAGTGGCAGTCTGAAGGGAATTTGCCTTAAGCCAACTTGATCTCAAAATCTGTAAAACCACTTTACATGGGGGAACTGCCTCTGGAATGAGCATTACACTGCTTCTCAACTGGTGTATTTTAGCCAGCAAATGCAAATCAGGCTTTTTTTGCCTCTGCTTCTACTGTCTTGCCAGCACAGTGACTGGAGGTGAAGAACGTCTTCAAATTTACCTCAAAAGTGCGGTTTTGATACTCTCAGCTGGTTACTGGAATGCAGTGATTGGGTTTTTTGGTTTTTTTTTTTGTTTTTTTTTTTTCCTTAACTGTAGCATCTTCTAAAACATAAGGTGCTACATTCAATTTTACATCATCATTTCCTATTGATTATAATGGATCTTGAAGGTGCCTGATTTAAAATGGTATCTCACCATTAACTCATGTACTGAAGTCCGTAATTGTTCGCTCAGTTTTTGTGAGAGGGTGGGTGGGTAAGAGAGCACCTTACAGGATGGCTTCCTGTGGCATTTGCCTTCCCAGTGGCAGAGGTACTTTTGAAAATCCGATTCCCAATGTCCATTGCATTGGCTTTTCCCTCTTCATAGGCTCTGCAAGTGCCCTAATGATATATTTTGAAATGTGACACATTGTATTGTTTCCACAATCTTCCTTTCTGTTAGATAAACTATTAAATGAAGGAATTTTCTTAGTGGTAGTTTTAGGAACTTTGTCACTAAATTCTCATGAGTCAGTAATATCATACTGATATCATTCCTAAACTGCTGTTTCACCTTATCTCCCTGACAATGATCAGTTAGTCATTCTTACCAGAACTTGTGTTTGTTAACATACTCACCTATCAAGCTCTGGGTTTACAGAAACACAGTGATTTCTCCTTCTGCTTTAGTATCCTGCCTTGGAATGAAAATGAAATGCAGCATGCCTGTCCTTTCTGACCTTTTCTCAAGTTTGGCATGTTCACTTCTGCTGAAGTAATTTTCTATGAATGAGCAAACTTTTTTCAAATAGATAGTTCCTTCCCTTCTATCAAAATGTTCTGTTTTGCTCTTCAGGAAACTGATGTGTTTGCATCAAGTTTTCTAAGGTAGTTTGGCAGCACTTAAAATAAGAAATACTGTACAACAAATTGTCCATACTGGAGTAATGCAGTTACAGTATAGTTAATGCATCTTTCAGAGTTCTCCTGCTTTTGTTAGTGCGTAAGAGTATTTTCCATTCATAATTCTCCCCATGACAACTCATAAAATGAACAGTTTGTGCTCATTTTGTGCTAGTAGTCGTTCTGTTTCTCAGTCATCCAAGACCATCTGCACATTCCTTTTACTCTAAAGATATCTTATTTCCATTTCAAATCAACTTGCAGTTTGCTGAATATAGCAACCCAAATACTGTTTGTGAAGACCTCTTCAGATAAACTCAAATACTTTAATTTCTTCTTCTAAAATTCCTGTGGACTAGGTGCATTTTCTAACAGTATGTATATCGCTTTGAGTATGAATAGACTTACCTAAATTCAGGAACACCATGATTTACAGTTCTCCATCTCCAGTGTGTTTCATTTGGCAGGATGTTATTTATTCTAAATAATCTTTCCCAAAAATTCAGCAGAAGTTGGGAAAAATGAACTCGTAGCTGACTTTCTAAAAGACTAGCACTTGGCAACTTGTTATTACGACAACACCAATTTTCAAAATTGTCTGCCTTTTTTCTTAGAAAAACTATCTCCTCCTGAGTCTGCCACATGTTCTTTCATCTGACAGTATAAAGCAACAATAGTGACAACGCATCTTTTGCTCTCTTCCCCCCAACACATTTTTCTGTAGTTTTTATCTCTCCTTTCAAGACTACAGTACTTCAGTACTATCTGTCTTTAGTAAAAAATTATAGGATGAAGCATTTTTAGAATTTAGGAACTATATGTTACTTAAATGCAATACATTTTGCTGATCTGTTTTTAATTTTGATCAGAAGTTTCTCACCTAGCCTTTGTCTATATTATGTCTGAGTTGGTTATTTTTGCTTTCTTGTTTGTTTTGTTGGCTTTTTTTACTTTGAAACAGTAACTGCAATGATAGGGATGGCCAGGGATGGCATGTAAAATTGCATCAAAGGAAATTAAGAAGTTCAGTCATAAACACAAGGGGAAAAAAATAAAATCAAGTAGCATTTATATATTACACTGGTTCGTAACATCCTGGTCAGATTACAGTGTAACTAATAAGCATTTCACTCTTCCATATTCAGGGACTGAGAACATTCTTTCACAAAGAACCAGCAGCTCAGCACAATCCTTCACCAGCCAAACTCTCTGCTTATCATTAAGAAACCCCTACAAGGAGCCTGTGGTCAGAAAACATTAGCCCTGTATATATTATTCCAAAAGTAGAGATCTGTAAAACATCTGCCTTCTTTTTTGTACTTAGAAATAGTGTAACCCACAGAGACTGACGCTATTTGTATTTGAGGAAAAACTAATAATCCATCTCTCTTAGTTTCTTAGTAAATCCAGCATCCAGTGATGGTAATAATGGGAATGATTATTATCCCTCTGCTGTAGTAATGTGGTCGGGAGTGGAAAAAGATGCTTCCCTTTACCTAACTGCATCAGCACCTCAGCTTTCAACTTTAGCAATAGCAACTTCAAGTCTTATATAAAAATGGTTTTGCTCTTATATTTTAGCATCCAAAAAACCTCACAAAAATGAAATTCCAGTTTATGGAAAGTAGTCCAACAAATGCATTGAAATATATACAAGTTACCTACAGATCTGTAAATTTCCCTCTGCAGCCTGTTTCACAACGACCAGTAGCGTGACCTCTAAAATTCAAAATGTGGGAAATAAGGAAATACAGTATTAACCTTAGCTCTGCCCTTGCTTATCAGTGACCTGCCATATATATTTTGCATTCTTTTTTTGCAGGTAATATAAAAGAATAATGGAAAAAGCACTACAGAGAAACACTTTTTTTTCCCCTCTTTACTCACTATGTCTTTTTACCACTCTGTCCTCTCATACACTGCTTTTGGAGATGTGCTGTCACAGATATTCCCAGTGGCTTTTGCAAAGGTAGAATTGGAGTGAGTTAGACAGAGGATCATGGACTGTATGTGATTCTTTATTTTATGCTTTTCAGGAGGTTTAACTTTTCTGAAGTGATGCTCTGTAAGAGATACTAGTGAGAGTCTTAAATGTGCATTAAGGATTTTTTTTTTTTTCCAAGAGAATGTGATTTCTTAATGTAGGAGGATATAGATTTATGTCTGATTTCTGCCATGCAGGGATATTTCCTGTAAGATTGAAAACCTAACTAAAATACAGAATCTTCCTGCAAAAAGAACAACAACAAAGAAAAAGCCAACACATAAAACGCCCCAAAATAACCCAAACTAAAACAAAACAGAAGTAAGGAAAGATACTAAAACTCAACTGGGACTGTTGGGTAAGTCAAAGGCACCATGCATCCAAGTACCTCCCTCTGTGAAGGAGGCAAGGACACTTTTGAAAGGTGCTGAGGATGCGCTTACCTCTTCAGCATGGCTGTGTCCAGAAAAGGATACATATAGCAGTGTTTTGAAATATATAAAAGGTTTCATGTGTAACGGTAAAATAATTTGCTGAACTATTTTAGTCTGATGGTAATGCAGATGTCATAATTAAAGTTATCATTTGGCATAGAAACAAGGAGCCAATCATGGTTTGTGTCTGTGGCACACAGTGATAAGCAATGTAATTTGTAACAGTACGAACAATGGACTTTCAGATTTGAGTGCATAACCTTGACTATCTTCCTGACAAATAATCAGAAGAACGTCCTAAGGCTGCAGATTATTACATGTGGGATGATGAGTTTTGGATTCTCAGCACAATTACAAAGTTGTGCCATTTTATCTCAGTTTTGCTTTTTCTAATTATGTGTAATTTACTATACAATGATGGAAAAGAAAATGCCTTCTTCTTTACACCTGCAATCCTGCAGGTTTTTATGTCTTTTATTATTCAAAGAACTGTTGATACAGATGTTGTGCTCATAAAAATTCACATGCATATAACATTTCCTACAATGATCGCATGTACTTTATAAGAATAATTAAACCATAAATTAAATGGCATTCCAATTTCATAATTGGGTAAACTGAGGCATTGCAGCCATGACTTGCTTAAGATTACCCCTATTTAATGACAATGTTAGTGGTGGAAGCTGAGGGCTCTGACTACCAGTTGTTTGATCCAAACTGTAAGGACATACAGCTCCATTAACCCAGACTGACTTCAACTACAGCCATTCTTCTTTATAACTTTGTTTTACAAATGTTTCACTTGCATTAAACTATAATGGTTGTTTATATTTATATATGACATTTATATTTCATCAGCTAGCTCAGTTCCATGTGCCTCTTTCAGAGGGTTCAGCTTTTCAAAGCCACATCTTAAATCCTTTTTTAGACACTCGCATTTCCCCCTTATTTTTTTCCGTTGAGTTTCTACCCTGCTCTACAAAACCTCATCACTATGACCCTGCAGTGCACTAAGCACACTTTAAAATTCTCTTTCCTTTCCTGATGATTTGTTTCATTAGTGACATTCTTCAAATCAAATGTACCTAATCCATGGTTCAGTCTACTAACAGGAAATCGGTTCAGTGAACAGGGATTTATGTAACAAAAGAAGTGCTCACTTAGGGAGTACTTTTAATACTTTGTTCATTGAAAAAAATGCTATCCTTCAGATTTTTCTGACTTTAATGCTCTGGTGTTTCAGTTTGGATTTAACTGTAAATGAAAGCCTTCAAAAGCCATATAATCCATCGATCTCATATTTGCTGAAGTACAAGTTTTCATGGTGCATGAATGTTTTTTATTTCTTTGATTTTTTTTTTTTTAATCCTGTAATTATGTCAGCTATGTTACTTCCAGGCATGCTTAATTCTGTTGTCTGTTCTGCTGTTCAATTCTTAACCAAGGTTCAAAAATCCATTTTATTTTATATTTGTTTAATTTTGGAATAGCGATTTTAATCCAAAAATCTGAATTTATTTTTTGTGGGGGAATATTCTTTTTTATGCAATCAGTACTTCAGCTATTGGAGTGTTGAGGCTGAAGTATTCTGCTTTGAGATGGAGGTATTTACAGATACAGACAGCTGATAGAATTTTTTTTTTAATCTTTTTTTTTGAGGGGTGGTGTTGGGTTTTTTGTGGTGGTTTGTTTTTTTTTTTGTATGCACACATGTGTAACTATTTCCTGATACACATATTTCCTCTGTTTCTGACAGGAATAAGTGTTTTTTTCTCTTAGCTTTCCAGAGGAGGTATTGATATGAGAAACTATACTAAACTGCAGATCATTAGGTTATCTCATCACTTCTCAAATTAGTTTAACAAACTTCACAATTCAGTGTTCCAAGGAACAAAAATACACTGTCACCACCACCAGCGTTTGCTTGTCTGGCTTTCAAAATTGTTAATCCAGTGGTAATGCCCCGGAAAGAGAGAAAGCTGGACTTTAGGGTCAGGGAATGAAAACACGAATGAGCAATTCTGCCAGATGAACTGTATCTGGAAATAGTGGCAGAGCCTAATAAGTGATTGTACCTTTATTTTATTTTATTTTATTTTTTCTCAGGGAAGAACAATTCCATAGCATTACTGATTAGAAAATATTGGTCCTAATGTACAAAGGCGTTTTTACTGAGTCATGTCATGCTGCTTTTATTCTTTCAGGTTTAAATCTAGTAAAATAATCCCTGCCCCCCAATCCCAAATGACCTATTGCAGTTCGGCTATGGTTAAGTTAATAATATCTATACATTTTACAACAGAAATATGCATGGTGATCAGATCTGAATGAAAGTAAGGTTCTGGAGAAAGGAAGTGAAAAGAATCCATCCAGAATGTGAATGACAGTGATATAACGTGCTTTTATACTCTTAGTAGATAGTTTAAAAGCCTTTTTCTTATGATTTGTCTCATGGATTTTCCATTGCAAATTCAGTGGGATATAGGCATTCTTTGAAAATTGTAGTCACATAATCATGAGACAGGCACATGTCTTCTACACGCGGATTCCTGGTTCTCAAAGAGAAGTCACTGCACGACTTTCAGTCACTAATCCTCAAAGCAATGGTCCAACTCATCATTCATCACTGACAATTCTCTTCCTTCCCTATGGGATACTTATCTCATGAAATGAGCTTCACCGATGACAATTTTAACCATGCCCTGAGTGGGAAAGAAGTTCTTCCCCAATATATGCTGCTTGACCTTCTGATAGCGAGGACAGAAGCAATCCAGCCATTCATTATCTAGTTTTCAATTCAGAATGCACTTTATCTGACTGTAGCCTGGTTTGAAAGAAATTAGTTCTCCCCATTTCAATCATCTGTTTTTCCTGTTGTGATGAAATGCCAGTAGTATTCAGTAGGTTACTCTACTGGCAGTAAGATCATTGTACTGATTAAGCAACTCTTCTTTATCTAAGACTATCTGTAAAACAGAATAATTTTCTATGATATGAAAAAAATTGACTAGCAGAAAGAGAGTGCCAAAAGCTCAATGTAGCATCTTCAATACATCCCAGTACTGATGAATAACTATTCTTTATTCACAGTTTAAAATACCCTTAACATTGCATATATGAAAACTGCTGCCCATAGCATCACTGGAATCAGATGAGATTTATTTGCAAGACAAAAATCTGCAGTTCCCCTTGTGAATCCTTTAAGGAACATGAAAGCAGCAGTCAAGATCTATAATCCTGTCAAGGTTGTGGCTACCCTTTAGGGGCAGCCATAGATAAGTTACTTTTGTCCTACTCTATTGTTACAACAAAAGTTCCTTCTGTATCATGTTTTAATGGAGTACCAGGCCATAAAGATTTTCAGTATAATAGTCTGTATTATTGTGCTTCCTAGTCTACAAAGATTTTTAGCAGCAATACTCAAAAGTTAGTACTCAAAAATTATTTGATAAATTTCATATCAGAAAGTAAATAGCATTCACTACTGGAAGGGTTGAATGAATATGCACTGAATTTTGGTATATGTAACCTTTTTTCTCAGTGGAGGACAGGTCCAGTGAGGTAAACTGTGATATTAGAAATCCTGACATGTATGTCAAAAATGGGTTTCTCTTCATGTGTGAGGGTGTTCCACAGAATAAAGGAAAACACAGTAGGAAGAAAAGGCAAGATTAGGCTTTTGGTGTTGTCTGACAACTGGATAAAGACCTGACACTCTGTAAAATCAGCAACAGCAGCTACCTACCTTCTGAGGAGAATGTAAGCTGCATGTTTGGGATGCCAATTAGGTTTTCCACCTAAAATATCATTGAATATTGAGCATTTAGTATTATTTCTGAGTTTTACATACAGCAACTGCAACTGTTCATCTGTATTTTAACTGTTTCTTATGTTCCCGTTGCATAGGATATACGGCCTAGGAAATCCTAATTCCTTGTAGTTCTAAACTAGGTCTTCTTATTGATACCATTCACTACCCAGTACCAGTCATACCTTTTACCTTGGATTAGCAGAAAAACAGATAAATAGTTTATATTATTTTTTAATATGCAAAAAAAAACCCTGAAGCAACCAGTAGGGGGTGTTACTTAAAGATCTTTTTATCTTGTATTGCAGCTAAACATGATCACGTTTGAATTCACAAATTTCCTTTAAAATCTTGTCAGGTTTCTTCTGCTAAATGTGGGATTGCTTAATTCCAGAATCATTACAGAAAATAACACTTCTAGTGGGTTATGGGTAAGTTGTGATTTCCAGCATAGTCAAGTCGTCAGAAATGCTTATTGAGAAAACTTTTTTATTTATTCTAGGAAGAAACAAGAGCCATTAGAGATGAAATATTATTTATTAGCAGCATACTGTAGCAGATTTAGTTTCTGTGTGACATTCATTCTCAGTGCCTATAAAAGAGTGGCATTATTTGGTCTGCTTTTGAATTTGAGGCATGGGATCTCAGTGATAATAAAGGTGCAATGAAGAGCTACTGGCCGTGTAATGAGGATGCCTTGCCTTCCTCTTCACAGCATATGGAAGTAAGACCTATGATTTTGTGCCATTGTGAGCTCTCCCCAAGAAAGAGCTTCCTCTTCAGCCCAGTGTGCTTTGTAGAGTCTAACATTGTCCTCAGATGTATGAAGTTTTTCTTCAGGAACTGACTGGAGCCAGATAGGCTGTTCTTCATCCATAGTTGTCAGGTTATGAAGTGACCTATACTTTAGGCCAAAGTCAGTTCTGAGTCATCTGGATTAAGGCTACAACTTGTTGGTGTTTGAATGTGACTGCATTTGCATACCACTTTGACTTCCTCCTCCTTGTCTAAAGGATGCGTGTTCCCTTTTTATGAAAATATGGGGACTTTATCGTTCAGACCTCCCAATTTATTATGTGGTTTTCCTACTGTGTATTGAGGATTGCTATGAACAGAAGTGAATTTCTGGTACAATGTGCCTTGGAGCCCATATAAGCAGTTCTTCACAGCATTTTTCAACGGTTTGACTGTTTTCATTTGAGGATTGCTTTTGTGTCTGAATCTTCTAAAGCACATTGCATGGGTGTTCTGTTTGTTGTGAAGAAAGAGAGGCTACTTCTGATTCTTATTCTGATGGGGAGGCTATTGCCAAGGATGCACTCTGAATTCCATGTAGGAGAGTAAACTTACAAAAGCCACAGTATTAAAAGAGAGATGTGAAATATATTTTCAGAACTGTCTCAGCTTTTAAAAAGAAAGAATGCTTCCATGCTGCCAAATCCACAAAATTGGTCTCTTATGAACCTTGTGGTTGAGCTCCAGAATGAGCTCTTTATTCAGCCTTTCCTTATTTCCCCTATGCCTTTGTATCTTCACAAAACTTGTAAAAGCTTGATAGCTTGAAGATGTCAACTGCGCTGTAAAAATTATCTGAAATTGGCCATTGTGCTCAAGTTCAGTAGGGGAGACAGGAGGATGCAGAGAAACGCATTCACGTGTATATATCACACTTCCTCCTTGCCTCCCTTCTTGCTTCCCTTTCATAATGCCATCACAGAAACCAAATTTTCCTTAAGAAACCAATGTAAAAAATTTCACCGAGTTACACCAAAGAATCTGTACTGACTGTTGGGAGTCATTCTTCATTTATATCTGTCTGAGAATTAATTAAACTCTGAGTTTTAATGAGATGATTTCGGTAGGAGCCCTGCAAGGACATACCGTGTGGCTTTGTACAGGTGAGCAGTTCCAGTGAACTCACTGAGATCGTTCACTCCTCTTAAGTTTTTTCAGAATCATGTTTTTAGTTATAATTTCAGCTTTAACTGGTCTTTCAAGGTTTGAAGAGAATCTGAATCAGTCGAATATGTTTAATACATGAAAGAAGATTAGTAGCTACAACTAAATTGTTACAGCTGTAGTGAATTGATTTATATGACTGCAATCACAATCATTTCTGATTCAGGGTTTTTCTAAACTAAGGTCTTTTTAACAGTACACAGTGAAAAAGAATGCAGTATATCTGACCCGATATGTATTAAACCAGCAGTACTATAATGCTTCTATTGCACGTCCCATGATGACGTTGTCAGCATTAAATATAAGGCAGCTGCCTCGCAAACATGTAAATAAGTAAGAGTGCAGCGAGTTTGGAGAACCGAAGGGACAACATTTTGCTTCAGACTAATGGAAAAGTTGACGCAACAGTAAATGTCTCTGTAAAAAGGCCATTTGAGGCCGAGGAGGGGTAAGGTGTGTCAGCCGTGAGGGAGATCCGGAGGGCGGGAGGGTGGTAACTGGTGTGCGGTGGGAGCGGCCCGTGCTGTGCTGTCTGTGCCTGCAGCTGCCGCTCTCCGAGGTGCTGACGGCGGAAGGACCGCAAGGCAGCGGCGGGCAGAGGGGCAACCTGGGCCGAAATTGCCGAGGAAATGTAAATAGTAGATTGATTAGTTTAAAGGAAGTGAGAACATACACTATTTTTATTTACCTGTTTGTTTGTTTATTGGAGTCGGGACAGTGCTTTGCACACCTGTCGCTATTTCGCAGTGGTTCTTGCGGGGAATACGTACGTGTGTGTTTTTCTTGCATGCTCATGCACAACATTTAGAAAAGAGTTTGATGTGTTCTGCTGACACAAGCTTCGCATTGTTACATTCCTTGTGCATTAGATCTAATCAGTGATACGCTTCCATTCTGCTTTTCGCACTGAGTTAATTCCCTCTTCCAGTGGGCAAGCACACCGCAGAGTGTTTCATTTACTTGTCATGGTGAGATCAGGAAATCTATTGTTAATTATTATGGTTTCAATTCCCAACTCAGCTGCCTATGTCAGATGTGCCATTGTGTGTGTATTTGACTATTAATGACTAGATGGAACATTACTATGTACACTGTGAATATGAGGCGCCTTTTTTTTTTCTTTTTTTTTCTTTTTTTTTTCTTTGGCAAACTCCTCTAGCAAGAAAAAAATTACCAGAAAAGTCTTTCAGTCTCATACACAACTATACAATGATTGAGTTAAATACTAAATTTAAATTATGTTTTATGTGTGCATGTAGGAAATAAGTTATAGACATAGAATGGTAGGGGTTGGAAGGGACCTCTGGAGATCATCGAGTCCAACCCCCCTGCCAATGCAGGAACACCCAGGGCAGACCACACAGGAACAGATCCAGGCAGGTCTTGAAAGTCCCTGGAGAAGGAGACTCCACAACCTCTCTGGGCAGCCTGTTCCAGGCCCTGTCACCCTCACAGTGAAGAAGTTTTTCCTCATGTTGAGGTGGAACTTCCCGTGTTTCACCTTCCTACCATTACCTCTCATCCTATCACAGGGCACAAGTGAAAAGAGACTGGTCCCTTCTACTTGACACCCATCCTTCAGATGAACATTATGAACATTAATAAGATCCCCTCTCAGTCTTATCTTCTCCAGGCTAAACAGCCCCAGGGCTCTCAGCCTTTCCTCATAAAAAAGAAAGTTATCTGATTCTTCAGTCTGTTTTCAGATGTATGTAATATGCAAAGAGATGTCTTTCAAAACAACATATGGATACTACTAATAATATTAGGACATTTTTATTAATTGAAAAATGTTACCACACGTAGCTAAAATGCTGAAAATACAATGAGAAAGGTCAAGTCAAATAATTAAAATAGTATCTGATTGGTCCATCATCTATCATTCTCAATATGTGCAAATAGATACAATTTCTAGTATATATTTAGAGTAGTTTCATTATGGCTTTTTTTAGTAGGAGCTACTGAGTCAAACAAAAAATCCAGAATTTCAGTTTAAACTCCTAGCCTGTAGAGGTCCCAGTGAGTTCCCCAGATTGGGAGTTTTAGTCTGGAAGAACAATAGTACAGAAACTGCTTACCTCCTCTGGCCATATGACATGGAAGAAAGAAAAAAATAAAACAGAGAAAGATTGTGTAATAATTTCCAGTTGTTGGGTCTCTCCAGAACAATAAGATTTGAAATATAAAATCAGTCGCTTCTCAGTTAAATGTTTGTTGTCTTCAGGGAAAACTATAGCCTTTTGTAGGTAACCGTAAGAGTTACAAAAGTAAATGCACTACCTTTCTGTAACTGGAAAACTGTGCAGTTGCACTATTTGTGCAAATAGTATAGGACTTCCTTTCTCTTTTGCAAATGTACTATAGCACCCTCATATAAATAAGGTATATACAAATACAATACCAACATGGATTTTGCATTCTTTTGTAAGTTCCTTTATTTTATTGTGAAATAAGCTACATAAATAAGTACCATTTTTTGTTATAAAAATGAATGGGAGTATAATATATCATTTGACTTCATGCTTAACAATTTGATTTTTTTGTTTTTAGCATGATAGTAAGTCAAAATCTGTAATTAAAATGTTGTAAACTGCTTTAAACGGGTTTTGTATCATATATAGGGACAAGTGAGTATTGAGCAAAAATGCAGATGAGCAAAGATGTAATAACTTGGAAGCACAGTGCAGTAATACTAGTATAAGCAGACTCAGTAAGAGCCTTGTTATATTATAATCTTACATCTTTACCTTCTGGAAATTCAAATTTTCTTGTTCCTTGTGTTTCATTCCTACTAGTGGTAGGATCAGTATTGTACACAGGATTAAGGAATGTTTGCTACTTTAGCTCTTACTAGATCAGAGTGAAATAAAATTGGAGTAAAAGCACAGTCATGTCATTATTAATGTTGATACAATCACAGTGATTTTTCAAATTTACACTTTAGTTGGCCTTTACAGGTCAGGATTTTTTTTTTCTCCATGAAAAGGTTTTACAGGTCAAAACTTGTTATGCTTGGCTATTTAACAGAGGAAAGGGAAAAAAAAACCCCAACATTAAAAAATGACAGTTTTTATTTTAATTTATATTTCAATACAATATCATTCATGTAAAAGGAGAATTGGCAAATTCTTTGGCCAGTTTTAATGACTTTAGTTAATCTGTTTTGCAACATACAAAGTGCTTTTAACAAACATATTTGGTGTCTTTATAGTTTCAGATCTCAAATTAGATAAAAGAGGACTGTGAGGCAGTCAGAAAGATACATTAAGGGATTATTTTTCTTTGTTTCACGTACCTTAAACATTTGAAATCTAGGAAGATTCTTTCCAAACTATGCTGTTTTCATATATGAACAAACAAAAATTTTTTTTTTTTTTCACCTCGGACAAAGGATAGTTTTGCATAATACATAAAAGGATATCTTTTCCCAGTTCCAGCGAGGGAGACTGTAACACATGGACAGCTCAGAGATGCAGAAGGACATTCCAGAACTAGCTTTAAACTAAATAGGTCACATGCTGTAAACCCAGACCAAGTAGAGCTTTCATTTTTGCAGGCAGTGCCACAAGAGTTGTGCAATTATGCTGCTGTTTAATAAAGAGTATGGCTTCTTTGTACAATACATACTCTCTTGGAAGGTGAGGGAGAGGTCCTGTAATAAAAGAAGTGTGCAGAGTCAGTCAGTCAAGGGCCATTGGAAGATGAGGTCCACACTGTGAGTATACCAGTAATTGACATCTTGTGGCTACCCCCATTGTAATCCAATTAAACTTCATTGAATTCCAACAGGGGAAAGCGGTAGGGGCGCGGATCCTCACTACCATACTACCATAGGCCATCCTACTTACAGGCACTGGAAACCAATTAAAAACTTACTTATCCAAAATAGCACACTTAATGAACATACTGTCTGAAGAGGACTATAATTATCTTCTTCTCATTGTGGGCCTGAGCAGGCATTAGTACAGCCTCAGGGAGAAACACATGAACTATCCCAAGAAAGTTAAATTAATATCCTCCAAAAAATAACTAGACATATTTATGTTTGGGTTTTTTTGTTTGTTTTTTTTTTTTCCATCGCTACCCACCTGTTTCTGTCAAAGTTATTAAGACTGCTCTGTTCAGGAGGTAGATGAAGACATTCTGTTTTCTCTGAAACACACACCTCAGAACTGGTTGGGCAATGAGCTGGCAAGGATTTTTGAAAAAGTTTGGCTGAAAGTTACAAATTCCATCCCCCAAACTCTCTACAAATTTTATTGTATTGAATTGATTTCAACCCTCTACAAATTTTGTTCAAGGGAATGACTTTGCCATTTCATGGATGAAATGTAATGAATATGTAGAGATTAACAGTAGCACTGAAGACACCTTAGATACAAAAATCAGTTATTTATATGTCTTTATCTGTATGGTGTTACTCCAAGGGATATATCCCGTTTTCCTTTTTTGAAACTGACTTAACAGAGCAATGACCACGCACATGCATGTAAACACATACATATGGCAAAGAATAAAATCTTTCTCTCTTCAGTCTGGGTCTGCAAAACATTTATCCCAGCCCTTGATTCTAGCCAGGATATTGGTATTGAATTCCTGCTTCACAAAAAGAGCTATGAGATATTTCAGTGGCTACATGCAATCCAAACCCTCATTTTTATACTGTTAAGAGGTTTCCTGTAGCACAGCCTTCTGAGGCAGCAAATAAGTATGTGCTGCTGACATCAGCGTTGAATTGTATCTATTTCCATTTTGGTCAAGCATTTTCTGTAGTAGTGTCCAAGAGCTGATGTCATTCCTGTATCACTCCCATAAGGAAAAAACAGGATGGACATTTGAGCAGGCTGGATGGTGAATTTTCTTCTTGCTCTCAAAGGAATTTTGTTTCTCTTTTTTATCTTCCATTGCTTTTTGAAGAAGGGAAAGTTTCCATATTTTCTTCCCATAGCTTCCCGTAATTTGACAAGAAAACGCCAAGAGGTCCAAAATAATGTTTGTATTAACCTTGCTCATCATCTCACAGTTCTTTATGTCTGTTTTAAAGTCAAAGATAATGACAAATTCATTGCACAGAGAGGCCCATCTCTATCACAGGTCACAGCCCACGCTCATCAAATATCTTATTTATAATGTCACTGGTATAGGACCATATCTCTAACTCAGTCTTCCTTCTTTCTCTTTTCTCTTGTCAGTCTTTCTCCTATGAACACAAAGGACTGTAGGTACATTCAAAAACCAAACTAAATCTATCCCAAGCTTGTTAACCTTAGTGGTTTTACCTGACAGTATTTCTGAAGCTGCAAGAAATTTAAAGTTACTGTCTGTGCTGATTTTGTAGTGGTTTTCTCCATTGTATAAATTACATGTGTAACTTGGATATTTCCACTCTGCACTTGGATATTTCCACTCATCAGTAATATTGATGTAAAGGATTTGAGTTAATAATGTTTTATCTCCTTTAGCATGACTTTTGAAACACAGACTTGCAAAGTCACATCTGAAGAGTAATGGAAAAGGAAAGCATTCATGACTGTTTGCTGCACAAATTGAAAAAGCCTTCATAAATACCCTTGCATGTCATATCTGTTTTCTTAGTGATTGGGCATAGTTTTCTTTTAAGCATATACCTTTTTGACTTGCATAGAAATAAACTGTAAAAAAAATATAACGTAGTTCTATGGTTTCTTTTAGGAGCAAATCCAGCCTTAAGGCTGATACGTATTATAAATAAAAGAGGGGGGTTTATTGTCATTTTTTGTTGATATATGCATGTTTTTACTGTTTTGAAATTAACATTGCAAATATCGAGATGATTTCTATAACAAAGTAGACCATTAATTTATTTTCGTCATGCCTCAATAATTCGATTATGTATGTGTTGTTGTTCAAATTAAAGCTCTATTTTTTAGAAGAGTATAATTTAAAAACAGTGATTCTGCTGGGAAACTTTCAAATTCCTCTCAAAGGATTACACGTGATACACATAATGATTGAAAAATACTGTATTTACCTCCCGAGTAAAGAATCAGTTTGCGCAGATTTTTATTTTGATAAGTATTACTGCACGCAGTTTCCAAAACGTAACTGTTTTCAGCATGGTTGAAACAGGTTTTCATCCATATTTATTACATGGGTTTGGTTAATTATGTATATATGTCTGTGTGTGTATATATATATCTCTATGTGTGACATATACATATAGCTTTTAGATTGAAGATAATCGTCTGGTTTCTTCCAGTGGATTAGGCCTGTACTTACTACTGCATCAACGTATAAATTCACAATGTCTTGTTTCTGTCGGCCCAGGCATTCTAAGAGGCTTTATGGGAAGTCTAAAATAAGTCTAAAATACTTGTTCTCTTTCTTAGAAATTAAATTACTGTCTTTGGAGAGTCATATACCATATTTAGCACTAGATGGGTGACCACAGCATTTCATTGTTGAGAGTCTGTAGCATACTCTGCTTTCCTAAACTGAACAGTTTTGGTGGCTGTAATAAGTATGCATAAGATGTAGTCCTCTTGCTCATTAAGAAACTCATCACATTCAATGGGAATCCTGTGCACAGAGTGACACAACTACACGAGTTCAACTTTACATTGGAAATATTGTCAAGCAGACCCATAATTTACACAGTATTGTAACTGCTATAGGTGGCTGGCAGGATAATGGTGTTGATTTACCTTTTCAGCAATGATAGTTTAGGCCTATTTCTTTACTAAAATCAAGTTTTATGTCGACTTAGTAGCAACAAAAGACTGTTGACAATATCCGAGAAAACACCAATATGTATGCAATCCTGTGTTATGAGTACTGAAGAAATTAGAGTAAGAAATATGTTTTGGCTGCCCCTGCTGGTCTCTTCAGATTATTTTCTCAGATGATTCCCTTCTGTTTGACCCATTCTAACCAATATACATCTATTATTTCACTATTGTTGCTTCAGCAGGATGAAGGGGGGGGGGGAAAAGAGAGTAACTACTTGTGGATCTACAGAGTCCCCAAAACCTTCAGAATTCCACTTACATCTATAAACTTAGATGATCAAGGTGGAATTGTCTGATTCTTCTAGTTTCTCTTGGCTCCTGTGGCCTTCACTGTTGGGATCATCTTAATGGTGTACAAGTGTTAAGCGTGCAAGGCATTAAATATTTTATACAAGGATATTATTACCTTGGAATGACAGGAGTCCTGCCTCTGATTTTTTTTCAAAATATAATTAAATTGAATCTAGCACAAGCAAAACTACAGTGGTTTTGGTTTGGGTTTTGGGTTGGTTGGTTTGTTTGTTTTGTTTTGTGGGTTTGGGTTTTTTTGTTTGTTTGTTTGTGTGCTTTGTTTTGTTTTCCCCTAGGAAGACAGCTTTGAAAGAACTTCATATATTATAATTATGGGAATTGCACCAAACCTTAGCAGTATTGGCTTCTGACAAAAACTCATGAACCATGGCAGAAACTTTGGCTATGGTAATAACGATGTGAAGCACTCCTACTACACCATTACTAGTAAGGATGTGTCAGAGTTAAAAACCTTAAGTCTCTGAAATCAGAGCAAGATGCTGTTGGTTGTATAGATCTCCTAGAGGTTGTGTACTAATGTTGTGCAAATAATCCATGATATCTAGTATAGCTCTTTTTCTTTGGTATCCCGAAACAAATTCAGAATAGACCTTTGTGTGCTCATCAAGAGAATTAATTTACATCATAAGAGTGATAGTATGGAAAGCAAAAAGTGGAAATTTGCATTTTGTGTGTAGTGCCAGAGGGAGTGAAGTGTGGTCTGTGGACAGACGTGCACTTAGTATGAGATGAGTCAATGGTTATTTATGATACTGTTGGAAACATTGGGGAGCATTAGAAGTGACTATGCTGGATGATGGATGAGTAGGGTTTCAGGTCTTAACCTGACTCTTGAAGAATACGGTCATAGGAGGCTGAGTTTAGATTTGTTCTGGAATAGGTGATATATTACACCTACACATTTGAAGTTTCTCAGAAAGACTGATTAAATAATGAATATCTACTTTACCTTTAGTGCCTAGTTCTGCAAATGTTTTCCGTTTGCTGACATTTTGTAATGAATGCAAAGGAGGTATGTTGGGTGAAATTCTGTTCTCATTAAACCTGATAGAAAATTTTCAAAGACAGCTGGGGTTAAAAATTCAGTATTTTATCAAGACTTACAGTCTTTGCTCTTCATAGGACTTCCTTGCAACATATTTTTTGCAAGTAGATCGTAACTTTTACAACAATATTTGGTTATTTCTGAAAACTTGGCAATAGCTAGGACTCTCACTGAATCTGGGGCTACAGTTTCATTCTTTCAGAGGCTAAGCTCCAAAGCCCTGAACAGTATGGTAGCTTTAATCAGGGTAGTTCAGGGATAGAGACCGTTGAATAATCTACAACTCAGAAAGTCAGGTTTACACCTAATGGCCCTTATGTCAAAGATATTTTGAATTACAATGTAATAATGTGAATAAGGAGCTAATAATTATTTTCAGTTGGGTATGGTCCATTTGCTGTAGAGATATTAAATATGGCTTCAGCATAAATATTTAAAGGTCGAATTATAAAAAGCAGCATAGCAACTATGAAAATGTGAAAAAAATAATTGTTTAATTAGGAATAAGCCCCTACTTTTAAATATTTAGGGCTGTCATGGTATAAAAACTATGTGATTATTGCCACTGAAAAGTTTAATTACGTATCTTTCCACTGTGCCTGCTTTTGTGGATTGCTAGAGGAGACCGGGAAAGGCGCAGAATGCCTAATGATCTCCTCAGAGCTATATTTTTCCTCCCTGCTTTGTAATGTAAATGGCTAGTTTGAAAACCACCACGGATCCATGCGCTCCATCCCCGAGCATCCTTTCTGTTTTTAACAAGAGATCACCTGACCGCCACCTAAAGCTGCCCCTTTCACTGGAGAATCTCGGCAGGCTCTGCAGGCAGGGCTGGGGAAGGTGGTGGCTGCCGGGGGCCGGCGGCGGAGCCCAGAGCTCCGTCGGCCCCGGGGGTGGGGACAGGAGCGGGAGCGCCGGGAGTGCCGCTGCTCCAGCCCCGGGGAGGAGGGAAAACAAAAGAGCTCAGCTGCAGTTTTCTGTTGCTGTGTCTGGCTTAAGCAGAAGATTCTAGACATTCGTGCCGAAAAAAATCAAAGCACAGCTGAGACTACATCTACCGGGGAGATATTTTTCTGCCCCCAGAATGGGCTGGATCGGTACAGGTGGTTTGCAGATCATGCGAAGACAGACGGGCTGAGAGCCATGGAAAGGTGGGATCAGACTCTGCCTCTTTCGTGGTTTTGGGTTTTTTTTTTGTTGTTGTTCCTCTTTCTCTCTTGATGAGTAAAGCAGTATAGCTGGGACCTGAGATGGGTCAGTTAAAGAGATTAGATGGGATTTAATCCCACGGAACAAAATCAGAATTAGAGGCACTACTGTGTTCAGCCAGATGTTGAACCAAACTTGGGCTGAGTCAGACTTGCTTTGCGCGATTCTTGTGTTGCTTTTGATGTTGTCTTTGTTTAGAATAGTTCCTGTAGGAAACGCTGTGCTGTAAGATGAACTGCATGCTGCTTTCACAAATTGTCAGATGACTGTTCAGATGCTGTTAGGATTTTGTCAGGGAAACTGCAAATGAAGGCTTTGATTATGATGTTAATGGAAATAAAAAGAGCTGTTGACTTTGAATTCTTGTGATGCAGGCATGCTTAGAAGTTAGCTGTGATTGTTGTTGTACATTGTCTGAATCGTAACAATGGGCAGTTCAAGTAGAGCAAGTTTGAATGGTATTTCTTCAGCAATTCCAAATGCATTTCACTCCTATACCTTTGGCTTTTCACTGAAGGCAAAGAATGTCTTTTTTATCTTTTTTTCTGGGTTTGGGGGTTTTTTGAGGAAAAAGCCAACAGAATTTTACAAAAGATTGAAAGAGAGAAGCATTAACATTTTTATTTGAATGGTTGTTGTTAACACCAGCATGCCTAAACATCTAAAACAAATCCCAGCAATTTCTCATTTCTCTTGCTGGGCAGATGCATGTCTTTTGTTCCTGTAAAATTTTCCCTGCCTTTTTAGAACAAAAGCCATTTGCTTTTTTCCCTTCTTTTTTTTTTTTTTTTTTTTTTTTTTCTATTTTTTTTTTTTCTTTTTTTTTTTTTTTTTTTTTTTTTTAATGGAAGCTGAAGAGTTACATAGAAATTAGCAATTTTGTACAGGTTAATGCTCTGCTTCATTCTGAAGTAAACTGCCTTAAGGTATTGGGAGGAAAGAGGGTGGGCAAACAGGGGGGAGGCTTAACCGATGTCCAAGAAAGACTGAATTCAGATGGATTTAAATCATACAGAGGAGCATACATTTATCTGTAGCTGGATTTCAGCTTCACGTCATGCAAAATCTGCAGACCGTAGCAGGGAGATTCTTAGCAACCAATAAATCAGATTTGTAATGGGCCTTTAAAATTTGTCTGTGAGGGGTGACTGCCTGGGTCCCCTTTGGCCAAATTAAGATGCAGTCTGACATTACAGGAGCATCTGTGTGCTGACATTTTCTTGTGAACCTAGTGAAAAATGGCTCCATATCTCTTCTTCAGTCCCCAAAAGACGTTTTCTGAATAGCCATGCATTTTTCCCCTGTATTGTTGTTTCTTCTAATCACCGTTCTCACTAATAATGTCTGACTGGCTTGTTTTGCTTTGCTTGCTTTGACTGTTTGACTAGCTGAGCGGATGTAGTGGGCAGTGGTTGTTTTACCCGAAATCAGAACCTTATGCCAATACTATGCAAACCCCCCGCCCAAAAAACCCCAAACAAACAAAAAACAACAACAACATGTTTGTTGCAAATGAGTTGTGTAAATAGTGCTAATAAAGCAGCTTCTGCCTGGACTGCTGGAATTAGGTAAGTGGGTTGAAAAACATGTCTTAGATAATGTACCACCCACCATACAGGTGAAAAAGAAATGCCAGCAGTAGTGAGTGCAGCTGACAGGTAAAACAGAAAATCCTCAAAACAGGCACAAGAATAACTTGGCCAGAAGCATACCCATTGGTACAAGTGTTTGTTTATCCAAGGGACAAGTTTACGGACATTCAGATACTACAGCACGAGGAGCAGAGGAAGAGGGAGGAAGTCACTCCTGTAATTGTTCTACAAGTGTGCTTGTTGGAAAGATCCTCCTCATACAGAATGGCCATTCAGTTTGACTCTGCAGCTCGACTCTATTCCTCTCTTCATTCCTCAGGAGAGCTTGCAGCTCAGGGCTGGGAGAAGCTTCTGTCTGTGCATGTGTGGGGTGAGCTCAGGGGAATGAAGAAGGGGCCCATGTTTCTCCGTGGTGACCTGTGCCAGGTGATTCATGGGGTAGCAGGGAAGTTCACTCTGATGGAAACCACTTCTTCAAATGTTCCTGAGATAAGGTGGCTACATAGCACAAAAGTAGGGCAAGTAGGAGGCAGAAGGATAGCTGTGAGAAGCTGTGAGTAGTATGGATCCTCTCCAGAAAATGTGGCTGGTGTTATTTTTGTGACTGCTTAATAGTGCCTACGGAGGCTTTTGAAAAATCACTGTATTTACTGGACTCCTGTACTTTCTCTCCAATTTCAGGTAATAGTTTCTCTGTATTACAAATACGATTTTCAGCAGGAAGAGAGTAACTTTAAAAGCTTCCCTCATAGAAAACAAATGGTATAAATATTATGCCACTTACCCGTTGCAAAAGGCATTACATTTTAGTCAGTGCTTAGAAAGCATGTTGTCTGGAGTACTTATGAAACCCCCAAATGTTACTTGCCAGAGTTGTTACAGTCTTTTTAGATTAATTTTTATAGACCTAAATGTTTGGAGTTATGGTATAGAATTCCACTACCACTGGAGAGGAATGAAAATGGAACTTTTACTCCACATACAGATTCCATTACTGCTTTTGTGCAGGTAGATAATTTGACAGTAGCAAACAATTTGCTTTGTGCAAAGTGTCACAATTGCACTGTGGGAATGTGAAAAAGAAAACAAACATCTTGCAAACCATCAGACAAGCAGCAATGTCAATGGGAGATATTAGAAATAAATAAAGTCAAAATGCTTTGAGTGGCAGAAAGATTCCAGATGCCTAATTCACATTGACCGTAGTTATAAAACAAAGGAATGCAGCTGCAGTTTTAGAAGTGAAATCAAATCAGGCTGATTTCCAGATGTGTATGTACATAATCAGAAAGAATGGGAGTCTAATACTGAACAGCATCAAAATAGAATTCAGAACTTCAGTGGACATATTTAGAGAAACTAGACTGAAGATTCACCACAGGCAGAAAAGTTTTGAGGAGAAATGAAACGAACAAACTTAACCCAAATGACACACACACATCCAGCTAATGTCAATGTCTGTTGTTGTGTGACTGTTAAGTACAACATCATTTAAAATGGGCTTTAGCAGTGAAATTCTGGTTTTAAATATCAAGCAACACTGTTGAAATTTGTTCTCGTTAAAAAAAAATGAAAACTGCCCAGGGGCTTTCCTTGCAAATATGGGTTTTCTCTGGGTGCAGCACTGACACGTTGGACTTTGTAGAGGAGGAAAGGAAAACAAAAGACAGACTAAAATGGTGCCGCTTTGAAAATTTCTCACCATCACTTTCTGTGAGCTGTGTAAATACATCCTATGGTTAAACATAATACTAAGGATCGCGTTCTTGTTGTGATGTAAATAAAAAATAACAAGAATTAAAGACATTAGTGTATACTAACATTAAAAAAAACTCTTAACGCAGAGTACTGAAGTCTGAGAAAATTATATTTATGTTGAAGCAGTCCAAGTAGCGATTGTCAGTGTTCCAGCTGACAGACTCAGCAAACAGCCCACCTATTTCCCATTTCAGCAGCAAATGCCTGTGCAGAAACCATCATGCTCTCACTGCAAAATAAACTTAAGAACATTAAAAGCCATGTAGCTTTCCTAGTTGCCCTAACGCAATCAGTTTAAATCAAGTTTGTTGTAAATGCTATCACTATAACAGAGCTGTTTGTAGCTCATAAAGTCAAGAAAAGAGTATGGTCAGCAGAATTTACTTTTTTAAAAAAATAAGAACATCCCAGATAATCCTCTGGCATTGCTTCCACATGGGCATAATCCATTCCAGACCAACGTATCTTCTTTTCTAGCACCAGAGAAAAAAATCAGAGACATATCTCTCTTGTTGTGGCAGTTTTCTGCCTACACTCTACTGTAGAATAAAGAGGAAGCTGATTCTTGTGGTGACATTTGCTGTTTTTTACAGAGCACACCCATGTATTGGTGACTGTCCATTATTTTGTAGAAAATGAAACATCATTGCTAGAGTTAGTTGAAAACTGTACTGGCTGGGTTTGTTTTCTCTGAGCGTGGAAGATTAGGTTGACTTTTTCTCAGCTGAAGAAAGAAAACCTCTCTCATATGGAAAGATGCAAGATATTTCTAACCTGACCTTGCCATCTGTTCCCTGTCACCCTTCTAATTTCTTTGGTTTTCACCTCACTGTTTGGTGTTTTTTTTTTTTTTTTTCCTGGACCCTCCGCAAAGTTCCTTATTTATCTAAAACTTATTTGATTTGACTTTGACAACCATCTATGACTTTCCCCTCCTGCCCCAGATCCATGTTTTGGGACAGTGAGAAATACTTCATGCCACCTGCCCCTTCTTTGGTTCAGGTGAAGTCAGAATTTCATGGTAGGCAAGTACAAGTTGTACAGAGGTGCATATGCAAATGCCAACAGAGTGAGATACTCTCAGTCTCCTCAGTCTCCCTGCTATGAAGAGGAAAGTATTTTTCATCCAAATATTAGTTAAATCTACCATGAAGAATTTAGCCAATATTCCCATGATTAAAACTGCTGAAGGAAGCATTGAGGGCTGGTGGCTTTCTCAGGATGCTTTGATCATCTGAATCTCTATCCTGAACACCTATATCATCATATGAACCGTCCTAAAGAAGACTGGGGTTTAGGGCACAGCTCTGTCTCTGATGAAGTTGGTGCCAAGTTTCACTCTAGAGATAAGAGAACATTTAGCAGAGAACAGAAAGCTGGTCTTGCAGAGGACCTCAGGTTAAATACATTTTAGTGCCTTTCTGTCAAAGAAAACAAGCAAATAGGATTGACAATGGGTGATCACTGAACCTCTAAACCCCCTAACTGTTATGATTTATAAAAATATGCACCAAAAAAAAGTGCCTGGGAAAAATTCTTTAATCCAAAGGTATTAGGAGTTAAGTCTTTACAGCCATGACAATCCCCATTGACAGAAATGCTCATAACCCAGAGGTGATGGAATACAAATGGGCATGGATGTGGGAAGCATTGCAATAGACAGCACATCACAATAAAAACTCTCTTTCTCAGTTATACTTTCCTTTCCAGTCAAATAAATAAATTGCAGTGATGTACAGTGTGAAAAATTATTGCAGCTAGAGTGCTTTTCTGATGACAGAGATGACATGTTATAAAAGCCTGTCCTAGATAATAGAAAGTAAAGATTGCTGGAAGTTAGTAAAGATTTAGGAACTCTTGGGATGTGGATTGATTCAAGCATACTAATTGGATATGGATTGCTTCACTCCCAGCTTGGTCATCTGCTGAGAAACCTCCTCTAATGGGAGCACAGAGCCATGGAACTCCTGTGCTGTTCTCTCCACCTCATTCCACTCCCCAGGTCCTGTCTCAAATCTTCAGGAACACTGAAGAGATTGGCCAAAGTTGTTGGCATGACTGTAGCCATCTCTATGAACCATGACAGCAGAAGCCATGATGAGTCCAGAAGGTGACAGTAGTCAAAAGTGAAACACTGGTGAGCAGAGCCTCTGCAGGGAATGGACATTCAAGGCAGAGTTCCCTTTCATCCAAAAATTTTTCACCTTTAAACTTAGCTTCTTGACAGAAACTCCAAAAGGTAACTTAGCACCACACTGTAACACTGTGCGGTCAGATACACTGCAGGAGTTTGTACTTTAACGATGCTGTAATCGCTAAAGAGGAGTGAGGAACAATGCCTTTCTCTCTAATTAAAGTTCCCCATCATGTGGCTGGGATTAAGTGCATTTAAAAGCACAGTTTAAATATGGCACCAACTTTCTGAAGTACTCTGCAAATCTGGAACATCTGAGGAGGTTTGCAGAAGACTGGATAAAGGAGCTTGGTCAGTTCATACTTGTTCACTGTCTGTGATGGGGACAACTGGGAACAGATGTGCCTCTGTTAGAGCTCTGCAGCTCCTGAATGACAGAAGAAAACACTCGACTAGGTGTTTCTTTTTCAGAACTTGCAATAGAATGAAGTTCTAGGAAAGAGAAGTGAATATTTTGTGGAAATGTGTGTATCTTTGCATCATTTGCTTTGTCCTGCATCCCAGAAATCCAGAAATCTTTATGGGATGGCTGGTAGCTATCCCTTACAGAGCAGTAAGAAGACTGTGCTGCACAAAAGGAAGAGTTAATTCAAAACTTTCGTAGCTTTTGCATTGCTGAATTTTAAAACCTGGAGTAACTGAGGGCACACTCTGTTCCCCTCACCTCTCATTGTGTCCTCACAGCCATTAAATACTGCTGTCAAACCAGCTGCAGTGACATAACCACCCTAAAACACCTGCTTGTATGCCTATTGGAAAGTACTTCTGAAAAAGGAGTGTGCTGATAGGGAGCTCTTTATTGTGTTGTTTTTTCTTCTGCAGATTCAGCTGGTGCTGTATATTATCCTTTACAACCTTCACCCATTGGGAGCTAGGACACTGTAATTATGTTCCCTGTCCATGGAAGTTACTGCCTATTACTGTGTGAAATACGTGCTCTGCTCGGGATTCAAAACTAAATTGTGGAAGCATGTTTACTGCTGCTTTCATACCAACAAAATAATGGCAGTGTTAATTTACAGTAGTAAATGCTTTCTGCCCCTTACAGGGTAGAACCTGTATAAAAATACCTTGCTGATATGTAAAGAGGTCCGATTCCCAGTTCTGGCAGTTCACTTCCACAAATAATTGTGTCGTTCCTTTTGCTAAAAGCCACAGAGGTTCACTCACTCGTAAGTGAAAATAAACCAGGAGCCTGAGGCATAGAAGGTACATGATTATTTTTATACAGAGGTAGCTTCAAGTCATCTCTGTAGAGATAGTCAAGATCTTACAGCTCTTCCTAAAAAGTTGCCTTAATTGCTCATTGTTCTTGAATTTGTATGTGGACTGGTCTTTAAGTGCCTAGACCCAGTTCTCACAATGATTCAGTAGCACAGGAGAAAACAAAAGTTGTGTTTTCTAGCTCCTGTAGCTCCTACTTTTGTGGTCTCATGCACAGGAGCATTACATTCTGTGAGGTTTCACCACTTTCTGACTAAAAAAAAATGTAGCCTACTTTTATCTTGTTCTGTTCTCTCATGAAGTTCAGAGGAAGTGAAATATGGTGGGTACCTCGCACACTATTTCATTAGAATAAAGTGTGTATGCTGTCTGTTGTGTTCAGAAGAATGTTCCCAAGAAAACTCTCTATGGCATATTTGTGATAACAAGCAGGAAAGAAATAAAGAAAAGGAGAGACAGCACAAAAAAAATGTATCTGCTTTGATATAATCTGCTAGTTCAGCATTACAATACTTGATACTAGTGTGCTTCCTTTGCCAGCTCTCGGTGATAGCCACAGCATAAGGTGCTGTGGTACCTCTATCTGCCCTAAAACAAAGATAAGTTTTTAGTATGTTATATACCTCCAGGAGAAAATGTGCAGATCATCTTTGGCAGGGACACAGTGCACAGTGACTATCTCTTCAACATTTTCTTGTTCATTTCTTAGTCCCACTTTCATTTGAATAGGGAGGTCCCATGTGCCCCCATGCTCTCTCACAGGACTGACCGTGGCTTTTAAGAGGTACTGAGGTTCTCAGTTTGTCTCTGTTCATAGCAAGTGAATGAGACTGTGAGTGATTATTGCCAGAAATGTTGGTGCGCCAGACCCACCAGCTCAGGTGTGCTATCTTTTGAAGGTGGAGGACACATTCTTACACTCCTACGACACATTACTTTTTACTGTACTGTGTGTTTTTGATAGTCACTTCTGTGTATAAATTTTTGTATATTTCTGTTATTCACTGTGATAGGACTATGTCCTCAGACACCTGACCAGTAATTATAAGAATTATTATAAAAATATTATAAATGTTTGATATGAAATTTGCTTCCCCCGCACAGAGTCACAGCAGAGTGTGTGGCCCAGCATCCTGATTTTCATGCTGGACAGTAGTGGACACTCTGGGAAAAGTAGAAGCACCAGGGCAGTATAAGGTGCTACTTCTCTGTATACCTTCCAGTTTCCAGTATAAGTTGCCATGGTACTGTCATGTTTTCCAAGTGAAGTGACACTCTTAAAGCATGAATTGATGTTTATATGGCCACACAATGCAGAAGGAATGTCATTTCTAGCATTGCTCCTATGAATACATGCTCACTGGTGTGTATGTAACCAGACCTTTGCACTTTAGTAGAGGGTGACCTAGTCATGGAGGAAAATTAGTTTGTTATGCCTTCACCTGAGCTTGCTGCTGCCTTGGTGGTGTGCCTCATATCTTCAAGCACATCAGATCTTCCTGTCATCATTAGAAATACTTTAAAACTTTAAAAGTCAAAAGCTTTGCGTTTTGGCTACCACAGCATATAAATCTGAAAATGTATTTCATTTGTGATAAACACATTTTTATGCACATGAGTCATGCCTGGCAAAGGCAAAGTGCTGTAATACGGGGTGGGGGTGAATCAGAAGAAACATTTTGCTAGGAAGTTATTATCAAAAAAATCTATTAGAGTGTTTCCCATAGAATGTACTTTCTCTGCTTGGATCATAGCAGTACTCCTGCAAATCACCTTTTCTCTATTACAGGAATCTTTATCCCTCATTTTTGCAGGCACACTTTTAAAATGTCAGTTCATCTTATTAGCGTGCATATGATTTTGGTTTGCCTATTTTCTCATCCTTTCTAGGGTTCTCCCACCTTTACCTGAAGATGTGAGGGGAAATTGTATTGAAATAGATTCTGATGAACAAATGCTTTCTTGTCTTTGAATGCAGTACATTTGTCTCTAAGAGACAGCTTCTGTTTTTCTTTAGAATTACTGACCCTCTCTGAAAATGGCTATCCTTGAGTCTTAGCTTGAACCCTTCACACTGAGAGAGAGAATTTGCCAGTGCCTACAAAGGACTGTGACTGAATGTCACTGCATCAGAGAGGTCAATGGGAGAGAGCGCATTTAACAAGCTGTGAGTGAGGGGCACAGAGAGGAGCTGAGAGCAGAGAGCTTGGATAAAGCTCTTAGAAGGAAAAGAAATCCAAGAATTTATGGAGGAATAATATAGGGAGAGCAACCAAAAAAATCCCCAAAAACCACAAAAAACCCAAAACAACAACAACAAAACAAAGAGAATTGAAAAAGAAAAAATATATGCAAGCTCAGGAATCCTCATGGGCATACTCAAGCTGTCATGGTAAAGAATGGAATCATAGGATGGTTTGAGTTGGAAGGGACCTTAAAGATCATCTAGTTCCAACCGCACTGCCATGGGCAGGGGCACTTTCCACTAGACCAGGTTTCTCAAAGTCCCATCCCACCTGGCCTTGAACACTTCCAGGGAGGGGTCATCCACAGTCTCTCTGGGCAACCTGTTCCAGTGTCTCGCCACCCTCATAGTGAAGAGCTTCTTCCTTACATCTCACCAAAATCTACCCTTTTTCCCTTTAAAGCCATTATCCCTTCACCTATCAGTACATGCCCTTAGAAAAAGCCCCAGCTTTCTTGTAGGGCCCCTTTAGTTACTGGAAGGCCACTAATGGAATGTTATCTATACTGCCTGATGCCATTCCTATGCTCCAAGTCATGTAAAATTGCTCGTTGCCTTTTCTAGCCCTGTAACACATACTTTTCACTTCCAAGATGCTCCTGGATATACTTGAGAGAGGAAAAAATCTTGTTACTTCCTGAATAACAGGCAGGAAAATTAAGGCACCCAGAAATTCAATGAGTTACTATTTCAAGACTACAAAGTTAGTCTCTTCTTCTGGCTGAACAACCAGCTCCCTTAGCCTGTCCTCATAGCAAAGGTGTTTCATCCCTCTCATAATTTTTGTGGCCACCTCTGGACCTGCTGCAACAGGTCCATGTCTTTCCTGTGCTGAGGACTCCAGAGATAGATAAAGACCTCCAGGTGAGGTCTCACCAGGTGACCGCACCACACAGCTTGGTGTCACCAGCAAACTTGCCCACCAAGTGGTCCATATCCATTAAACCCATGTCTCTACAATTTAGAGATAAGGATGATGTGCAGGACAGTGTCAAGTGCTTTGCACAAGTCCTGTTAGATTATGTCACTTGCTCTTCCCTTATCCACCAACACTGTAATGCCATTGTAGAAGGTCACCAAATTTGTCAGGCATGATTTGCCCTTAGTGACATCATGTTGACTGTTGCCATCACCTCCTCCTTTTCCATGTGCCCTGGCATACTGTCCACAAGGATCCACTCCATGATCTTGCTGGGCACAGAGGTGAGGCTGACTGGCCTGTAGTTCCCTGCGTCTTCCTTTTTCCCCTTTTTAAAAATCAGAGTTACATTTCTCTATTTAGAATATAAACCTTACAGCTTTTCCTTTGCTTCTCCATGAAAATAGAACAATTATCATGAAACTATTCTATTTTATTCTTCAGAGAAATTATTTTAAACCAGTTCCCCATTGTGGGAAGACATGACATCAGAAATAGTTAGTGCCTCGCACAAGCCCTTCTTCATGGTTACTGTTTATCTCAAATGGTGCAAAAGCGGACATCCAGATGCCACCATGCTACCCTAACAGAAATGAACAGTTTTGCCTTATGGGAACTGAGGGCTAGGGAGAAAAATGCCTTTGAAAGGAACAGAAAAATAGTTGTAAGGTGTATTGTGTCCTTTGGTCTGTAGGAAAGTGAAACCAGCACTAAAGTTTCCTTCCTTCCAAGGGCACTTGCTGTGTGGCAAAGGGTCTTCTGCATGCTGGTGAACCACCAGCTGTTGAGGGAGGAGGGTATGGGAAGCTGAAGATGGAGAGGCCCAGTCTTTGTTGCCTCTACCCAGCATCCTTCCTTGTGAGAAAAGGCAGAGAGGAAACAGTGCAAGAGAAATGGTCCATAATCCCTGCTGCTTCATGGCATATTATTATGTGAGAGTAAGAGATATCAGTGTGCTTTTTGATAGAAAGTCACCTTCTAGCACTTTGTCATTCAGGTTCTTTGAAACTCAGCCTGAACAAAACCTGCCTGAATAAAGCTCTAAAACATGTGTTTTATCTTAAAGTCCCTGAAGAAGAAGCATCTTCACTCCTGAAACATGACGAATCTTTATTACAAGTCATATTCTGATCTCAGGCACAGCAGTATAAATCTGCTGTTTCTCACTCAAAATCAGTGGTATTATCCTAGTGGTAGAAGGCAGCAGGTTCACCCCTTCCTCCCAAGCAGAGGGATGAATTTGTTCTGTGTTGTTGGCACTGTAAACTTCTCCTGTTGTAGTGCTGGCACTTACTTTGATCCAGATGATTAGAATTAAGCATTCCCTTCCTTTTGCAATTACACTAAATTAAGTTAAATCATTATGTTTTCAACCTTCTGTTACACTGTGGAAAATTCACTTTAGATAAAACTCACCCTTTTATTCTACTTTAAAATCCTGTGCTCAGGAGTGTCTCCCAGAACATGGAAATGCATATTAAAAACTTGCAGAGCTTGTTGTGCCTGTAACGGAGCTACCGTTTTTTTTTCAGTTTGCACAGTTAGAGGTGCGGTAACTTTCAGGAGGGTGCAGAGTGTTTTGTCAGTCTGGGTTAATGATTAAATTGCTGGGTTTACCAGAGGAAAGGTGTAGATGGTTGTTAATGAGGAATCAGTGTTGGAGTTTCTATGAAAGGGAATGTTGAGGGTAGCAATAGGTGGGACTGTAGGGCAAGAAGAGTGAGAAGGAGCCCGTGTATCAGAAGCTGATAGTGCAGCTCTCAGAAATCGCTTCAGCCAGCATGTTGCAGAGGTGCTGACCTGATCACATCTCACAGATGCAGGCAGCCTTGAAAAAGGCAAAGAATGAATATGCACAAGAGAGGTGAATAATTGTATTGCTTAGCCACTATGCTTATGCGTCCCACGGTGCCAAACTGAGAGGATATTCCAGGAAATAATCACGAGAGTCCATTTCTAGTACATTAGTTCTAATCCTCTCATCATCTGTATTTTTTTACAGTGATATCATACACTATTTATAATGAAAGTTGCTCCCTATTTCCTAATCCTTCTAGATGCTTCCTTTTTCCCCTCATTAAGACCACTATTAACCTATTATTTATCGTCTACAGTGCAACAGGTTCTGCAGGTCTTAATCAGTATCATTTATGCACATTTTTAAAGAGAAGTTCATTGTCTTCCTTGAAGGGGCTGTGAACATACAGTTCTACAATTGACATGTTCTGCAGCTGTACAAATGGTTTCTGCTGTTCAGGATTCTCAGCATAAAAGCAGGTTGTTCAAGGGTTATTTTTTAGAAGTATAAACCATGAAGTATTAAAGCATTTAAAAGGACATATCCATCTATAAAGGAAACAGAAACACTAAGAGGTTCATATTTGATGATAGTTTCCAATTCATGTTTTGTATAGTAGGGACTAAAAGCAAAAACTTCCTGCATATTAGAGAAAAAAAAAAAAAAAAATATTTGTCAATTTCCTGTTCAGGAGAAGCAAAATAGTGACCACCCATCAAAATAACCAAAGTCCTAACCCTGTGTCATAGAAGCATAGAATGGTATGGGTTGGAAGGGATCTCTGGAGATCATGGAGTCCAACCCCCTGCCAATGCAGGATCATCCAGGGCAGGACACACGGGAACAGATCCAGGCAGGTCTTGAAAGTCTTCAGAGGAGACTCCACAGCCTCCCTGCGCAGCCTGTTCCAGGTTCTGTAACTCTCACAGTGAAGAAGTTCTTCCTCATGTTGAGGTGGAACTTCTTGTGTTTCACCTTGCTACCATTACCTCTCATCCCATCACAGGGCACAAGTGAAAAGAGACTGGCCCCTTCTACTTGACACCCACCTTTCAGATATTTGTAAACATTAATAACATCCCCTCTCAGTCTTCTCTTCTCCAGGCTAACTAGCCACATGGCTCTCACCCTTTCCTCATAAGAGAGATGTTCCAGTCCCTTCATCATCTTTGTAGCTCTCTGTTGGACTGTCTCTAGTATTTCCCTGTTCCTCTTTAACTGGGAAGACCAGAACTGGACACAATACTCCAAATGTGGTCGCACATGTGCAGAGTAGAGGGGGAGGAGAACCTCCCTTGACCTTCTGGCCACACTCTTCTTTATGCACCCCGGGATACTTTTGGCCGCCTTGGCCACAAAGGCACATTTCTGTTTCATGCCTACCTTGTTCACAGGACACCAAGGTCCCTCTCGATGGAGCTGTTTTCCAGCAGGTCTACCCCTAACCTGTACCGTTACATGGTGTTGATCCTCCACAGCTTTAGGACTCTACACTTACCCTTGTTGTACTTCATTAAATTTGCCTTTGCCCAGCTCTCCAGTCTGTCCAGATCTCACTGGATGGCAGCACAGCCTTCCAGTGTATCAGCCACTCTTTCCAGTTTAGTATCATCAGCAGACTTACTGAGGGTACACTCCATCCCTTCATCCACGTCATTGATGAAGATGTTGACTAAGACTGGACCCAGAACTCTCCTGTGGGGAACACCATGACTTACAGCTCACCAGCTGGACTCTGCATCACTGATCACAGCCCTCTGAGCTCATTTTTCATCCAGTTCTCAACCCATCTCACTGTCCACTCTTCTAACCCACACTTCCTAAGCTTACCCTTGAGGATGTTATTGGAAACAGTCTCAAAAACCTTGCTGAAGTCAAGGTAGACAACATCCCCTGCTCTCCCTGCATCCACCCATTCAGTCACACCATCAGAGAAGGCTATCAGATTAGTCAGACATGACTTCCCTTTAGTAAATCCATGCTGGCTACTCTTGACAACCTTCTTTTCTTCCATGTGCTGAGGTATGATCTCTAGAATGAAATGCTCTGTTACCTTTCCAGGGATGGAGGTGAGGATGACTGGTCTGTAATTACCACGATCTTCCTTATTGTCCTTTTTGAAGACTGGGGTGACATTGGCTTTCCTGCAGTCCTCAGGCACCTCGCCTGTTCTCCATGATCTTTCAAAAATGATGGAGAGTGGTAGTGCAACAGCATCAGCCAGCTCCCTCAGCACTGGTGGGTGCAGCCCATCAAGGCCCATGGATTTGTGTGTGTTCAGTTTACACAAGTGATTTCTAACCCAGTCCTCATCGACCAGTGGAGAAACTTCCTCCTTCCAGGCTTTCACTCTTACTTCCAGGGTCAGGGATTCCTGAGGGCTGGTTTTAGCAGTGAAGACTGAAGCAAAGAGGGCATTCAGTAGCTCTGCCTTCTCTGCATCCTCTGTCACCAGGGGTCCTACACCTCACATTCAGCATTGAGCCCACATTTTTCCCTTTTCTTCCTTTTACCATTGATGTATTTGAAGAAGCCCTTCTTGTTCTCCTTTACTTACTTGGCCAGAGTTAATTCCAAGAGGGCCTTGGCCTTCCACGTTTCATCCCTACAAACCCTGACAGCATTCCTATAATTCTCCCAAGAGACCAGTCCCTTTTTCCACATGTGAGCTTCATTTTCATATTGAACTTCATTGTCGCGTCTCTTCTTTTTAATTAAAATACCTGTGACATTTTTTCCGAAGTGTAGAACTGGTAGGGAGGTATGGGGCATTGATTTCTGTCCCCCTGTAATCATGGGAACCATATCATATAATGGCTTGCATAAACATACAAGTTTTGCTACACTAAATGTGTGGAGCACCAGCTATGTTCTCGTCTCATATCAGTGTTTTTCATTGATTTCCGTGCTGTGCTCTGTTCACCAATTAACTAGGCATAGCACCTCCACTGACCTGAATACAGACACTTTGCAGAATAATCTCTCTTCCAGGAGCCAGATTTACTGCTTTATACTCTTCCACCTGTCTAGCTGCATTGTGATCATATTTTCTCTTTACTGAATTCTTTCCCTTTTCATTTGTTGTTTTAAAGTCATAGCCATAATATATTAAGTACTGGTAAATTTTTAGGTGGATCAGTCAATACAGAGGTGTATGATTTCTAATATATGTTTAAAAAGTAAATTTAATTTAGCAAGTGTTTCACAGTAGAGGTTGGTTTAACTTTGATTGCCGAAGTACACACCCAGTTTGTGTCAAACAAATCTAATTTAGTAATGCAAACAAGAATCACTCTTGGCGCTTGAATCAAGGCATGTACCACGGAAAAGAGTAGATTGTTAAGCTGTTAAAAATGCTTGACGGTGAGACTGCCATTATGCCAAGTACTCTTCTGAACTCTTGGTTGTATCTGTGGTGCTGATGGATCAGTAAAACAACCCTCATGTATAAACATGATTGCTGTATTTATTGCACTCTCCATTCTGCATGTATGACATTTCGTTAGGTGTAGCCCCTTTAACTGTGATGTTTGCTTTGTTCTTCATTAAGTCTCACATGTTTTTAACTTAAAAGGGGTTATGTCATAACCCTTTGATCACATTATGGGTTTTTTTTATTTTTGTGCCTCCACTCTTCAACATTATCTTAAATTGATCTTCCTGTGACCTTGGTTGATCCACACTTTCATTGAAGGATTTTCATATAAATTAATCCAGGCCATTTCTTCTATACTGTTTTGTTGTCGGGATCTCAAAAAGTCCATAGTTGACAAATAAAATTAATGTTTCATGAGACTATTAGAATAGTCTCTTCAGTATTGGAAAATAGCAATGAAGAAATAAATTTTTTTACAGAGCACCCACACTTCATATTAACAATCATCCTTTGATCTCTGTCTGGAGCTGACAAGATAGGAATCAAATTGTTAATTTTCAGGGATTTTTTCCTTGAAAAAAAAAAAAAAAGAGAGATAATTGCAAAAGCATGTTTTACATCCATGTGGGACTTGCCCAGTTAAAGATCCAGAGAGGCAGAAAACAAAAGCTGGATTTCTAACAGCTGACAGAATCCTACACAGAAAAAAAAAAAAAAAAACCCAAAAAACAACTTCCTGTTCTTAGAATTGCAGTTTGTGTCATAAATTGTACAGCATAAGGAAACTATGCCATATAGGTGAGGTAGCTTGCTTTTTTTGTTCCCTAGAGTAGTATATTTTATTTGTTTCTTTAAAATAGTGTTCCTTTAGCCGTTAAGAGCTGCTGTGACTCTGGGCTGTTACATCTCTAGACCCTTCTGTCAAGGAGAATTCAAACCACTTGTCGGTTTACAGACAGCATTGCCTGCAGAGAAATTAGAGACTGAACTCGGTAGTGAAGTGCTAACTTTTAGCTATATTCACAAGAGTCTCTCAACTCTGAGATGTCACTTGAGAAAATGCCACGTTCCCAAATGCTTTGAGATTCTGCTTTTGAAGTGACAAGGGAAGAGTGACAGAAGGGAGAGTGGGCTAAAATAAAGTACAAGAGAAGCAAGAAATAGCCACATATGGACAACTGGGTTCTCTAGCCTTTGATGAAAGAGGTGATCAATTTAGAATTTATATATAAAAGCTGCTGCCAAACTTTTATGGCCACGGTACTGAAGACAATCAAAGTGAAAATCGTTGTATTCCACATTTGGTTGGAGAAGATGCATAGCTTCTTGAAACTTTTTTTTTTGGGCTTTTTTTGTTTGTTTGGTTGGTTTTTTTACATGCAAGGCGTACTGTATGAAGAGATGACTGAGGGATGTAAGAAGTACTACAGTGACCAGTAAATTCATAATGAGAAATACATTTTCACCTAAGAATTTCTAAACAGTCTATCTTGGTAAACTCTGTAAAAGCTGCCATTTTGGTAAACACCCACAAGAAATTTCTGGGAGATTTCTATATCTGACATTAGAGATGTAAACTAAAAAAGCAGTTTTCTCACAGGTAACATGATGTAGGAGGAGTGCGTACTATGCTTTTCATGCCATGTAGCTTACTGTCCATCAGACCAGGACCTTGACATCTCAAAGAGAGTTACGCCTCTGCCATCATCATGTAAAACAGGTCATGCCTAGCCCTGTACAGTTGTTCTCCTAATAGCGTGTTGCACCCTCTGGATTCAGCTGAACTATCTTTTATTGGCAAAGATGGGGGTGTTAAGGGGGTCTGTGTATGTTAATGTTCACAACACTGACATTCCAGGAATGAGTTAGTTTTGTTTCAGAACAATCCACAGTGAAGAAATTCGATTAAATGAGAAGAAACCAAAAGACAGGCATCCAAGGATTATACACCTACATTCGTGAGTGCTGATTCAAAATTAACAGAGGTCAAAGAGGGAGAAAATCACTTCAAGAGAAGTGTTAGGACCTGTGACACAGCTTGTGGTAAATGGAGAAATCATGAAGAAAAATGTTGCTCATTTGTTTAGTAAATAAGAAGGGGATTGACATAGTAGGTAGCTGTGTAATTGCTAAAAGAAGGATATTATTATTTTTCCCCATTAACCTGTTGATGGTGTTAGTACAGTAACCAAATATGAAAAGAGAATGTTATCGTAAAAGCAAAATCTGTCAAGGTCAACAAGCAACTGCAGGAACGAGTAGAAGCTGATCCTGCTGTTGACAGGTATTTCTAAATAAGCTGAAATCACAAAAATCCATCAGCTTGCTCAACTATAAACAGTGTCAAATGAAACAAGGCTCAATCCAAAAAGAAGGTGGCAGTCACTGGGGTGGCTCAGCTCATTCTTACTGTTGTTCTACATAGTGAGTTTGCTCTCAGTAAGATTCATACAGTTAATGAAAAAAAGCATACTTGTGAGTTTGCGAAAGACACTCTTATTTTAACTGTAATCTACATTAACGTAAAGCTTTCTGTGTTTACACTGTGAAAGTGCTGACACAAGCCAGGAGTCACTCATAAAGCAAGTTTATTTTTCATATACATCAACTGCAGAATGCACAAGAGAGCTTACAAAAGAGAGGAGCATATCAGACAGACAGGAAAAGATTTCAAAATACATTTTATTAGCCTAAAAAAGATTCTGGTTTTTATATGATTTTTTTTTTCTTTTAAACACTTACCTGTAGCCTGTGACTGAAATTGTATAAGTCTAGAGATACATCTTTTCAGAGTCATTGGGAAATGTCCAATATTTCTGCTCGAACCTTTCATATAACCTTGGCTAGAGGTTTTACTTAAGGCTAAAGCCTCTCATGAAGTATTAAGGCTGTCCCAGCGTTTCCCATTTCATTTCTTCAACCGTGCAGTTGAAGAAATGAAAGTACTAATCCTTCTCAGCATGGCTTTTAGTTCCAGGCAGAACAGGAGATCACGGAGCAGTTGGGCTCTCAGATTGCATCATGCCTGGAAGCTGCATCGTGCGTTGCCGTGGCAACGGCATACAACAGTTTCTTCGAGCTGTACCACCTGGACTGAATAGCAGCTCCCAATAGGTGATACACACAGGTTGAGCAGAACATCCGATTTTTGAGGTTTTATAACCATGTTTGGTAGAGGTGGGTTGTGAAAGTCAGTGTGTGTGTGTGCGTCCTGTGTAGTTATATCAGTAAAAAACTAAGTTAGCATGTATTCACATAAGCTCTGTATAGCAATCAATCTCACCAGCTTTCCATACAAATAGGTTATGCTCTCCTTAGTGCATCCACCTAAATCTGGGAATTATACTGATCTCAGATATACCAGTACAGACACAGAGATTCATGTCTGTGGCAAATTCAGTTTTTTGAGAGAAGTCCTTCGTATTGTCTCCCTCGGAGACGTGACTGGGCTGTGCTCTGTTGGGCTGAGCAAGCTGTGGCTTGGCTTTTTGGAGGCAAAGACAGCACTGCAGACTGGACTGGGATTGAGACAAATTCTGGGTTTGTTTGGGTTTCTTTTAGATAGTGGCCTAATCTATAATCGTACCTAAGTCTCTAATGCCTTTGATCTTTTTCCCGTGAAATACAGACGTTGATAATGATGCTACTTCTTCTATGCAACATGCTTAAAAATTAAATAGTTGACTATGCATTTTTACAAAGTAACCAGATTAGTATTAGCAATAATAAGAATTACAGTTTCTTATAGGTAAGATTTGTTGGCTGTCTTACATGTAAACTGATAAGCACATTTTTAAGGGCTTGTCGCTGAATATTCTAGTCACATCTTATTTTTGTCTACAGTTTTCATGAGAATGCTGCCACTTCTGTCAGGTGCATAGCAAGTTCTGTAAATATCCACATTTGGGTGTGCAATGGTAGGGAGAAGAGAGCTTACAACAAGATTGCACTCACATTTCACATATCCTAGCTTTTTCTGCATCGTAAATTATTTGAAAAGATGCGTAAGGTGGAAGAAAAAAATTACACTTCTCAAATGTGCTCATCCTACAAGACTTGCTCTCCATTTTTATTCAGAGTCTCTTTGACTCATGCTAACCTGGTGACAGAAATCATCTCTTCATAGGAAAGAAAAAACTTTAGCAATATTACTCTAAAACCGTTGAAAGGTTTGTTTAAACACTGGGAGAATAATCAGCTCACTTTAGAATCATCTCTCTTGTTGATGATCACAGTGTTATCTCAGTTTGGGAGAATGAGTGGTGCTGATGTGTCTAGTACTTTATATAACTGCAGATACCATGTATTTAAAAAGCAACACATCAAAGTGATTTAATGCATTAATTGGATAAAAGAAAAAACAAGCAAGTCTCTAAATGAAGGAGACTTAATAAAGCTGGCAGATCTTTTGCAAATAGAGAAGTATTCTCTTTGTAATTTACGGTTTTTTTTCTGAAAGGGAATTTTTTCTTTGATTTAGCCTTGATTAAATGTTTCAGGAGTAAAAAATCCAATTATGTCTAAACTCAGAAGAGAACTTAAATCTAATTGATGTATCTGAATTCATATGCAAAGCAAGGAATTACCTAACATATGTCTGTAAAGCACTGTACCAAGGTGTTCATTTCCTTTCAGCATCTTTCTTCTTTCATGATACTGCCCTCAAAAATTTAAATCAAAATAACCAAATCTGGTATCTCAAATGTAGTGATTGCTTTTCAGCCTGTCTAAAGAGTTCAAACTGTGTGCTGGATTAGTGGATCAGAATTCTCTAGCACTCTTTCCCTGAATTCAATTAACTTGTTTTGTGACCTTGCAGAAAGTCATTGGGCATTTTTGTCTATGTATCAGTAATACTGTGGATAACAATGATCATTTAGGGCTATTCTTTTAAAATGAATTTATGTTTATACATAGAAAAGTGAAGTACTACTGACTAACTTGACAATCTTTTCAAACCCCAAATCTCTAACTTAATGTTAATTTTTATGTTGCTTATTAATACAGACACCAAGAGTAAGAAACCAGTGAGATAGTAGTGAGTTTGCCATTAAGGAAAGGCTTTGCCTCTTGAGGCAAGAACATACTTGGTCCCTCTCATTTGAGAAAGGAGTTATTTTCCTTTTTCCTTATAAGTTAGAAGGTGAACTTCTCTCAAAGCTGAGGAAGATTTAGATCTACATCAGCTAACCTGGTGTATTTTATTGGCAGTATTCATTTGCTTTCTTCATGCTGGGATAGCTGTCATGAATAGTTTGCAAAAAGAAGCAATAATACAATGATAGATAGTTACAAAGAACATTGGGGGAAATGTAACCATTTTATTTTCCTCTAAAATGTAATTTAGTTTTTCCAAAAAGCAATAAAGCACAGGTCTTTAGGATGGTAAGTGGAGGTATGTATATGTCCCAGCTGGACATTTATCTGGACTGTATATTTACCAACTGGAGTGGCATTGTAATGGTATTGATATCAGTTGAAAAACTTCAGCGAAGAACAATTATATGTTGTGAGCTAAAATAGTTGAAAATGGTATTTCCTCCTGGTTTTTAAATTTGTATGTGTAGTCAAACTTCAGGCAGGGCTGAATTTTCTGCCCCGTGGATTAACTGTGCAACAGCAAAAGAGACACTGAGATAGGTCTTTATAGAGCCAAATCGGGCCTAGCAAGATTTACCTTAGCTGCAGTGCGTCATGACTCCAGTGAACCCCTTTGCAGGGCTAGTCCAGAGCTGGGGTACTCTGGAACAGCAGTGGCTAGTGGCTGGGGAGGGCCCATCTGGCCCAGTGCAGTGCCCCTGCACCACCGCGGCATCACCAGGGGTGTGGATGTTGCTGTGCAGTGATACCCCTGTGACCGGGCGCAGCCTCAGAGCAGGGTCCTGTAGGGCTTAGTATGTCTACGCACCCTAAAGGAGATATGGTGATGCTTGGTTCCCAGATAGGTCGGACTCGGTGCTGCACCGGGAGAAGACTGATGCATTTACATCCCTGAGGTGATAAATGAAAGCAGTTGTGAAAAGCCACAGTGGGTGGTTTTGCACCTCCCTTCCAGCTTCAGATACAACATATATATCCACCAGACAAAAACATCAGTGTTACTTCTCAGTCTTGACTGATGCTACCAGTACACTATATATTTACAGTAGTCTTGTAAATACAGGTAGTTCAGAGGCAGTGTACAAAGGGTATAGCAAAGGCTCTGGGCACCTTTCCTTTGACATTTTGAGCTGTGGATGAAGCCTTCTCTGCTCGAATAATTTTTTTATGTAAGGTGTGTTCAGCGCTCAGTTTAGCATGGAAAACTGAAAATATGCTACTTTTTTACTTGTATCAGGTTTACAGAAAGCTGTAAAGTGGATAAGCTTAAGAATAATTTGAGCAGTTATTTCTGAGGTGCTTAATTAGAACTGAGTTAAATGAGGACAAACTGACTGTTAAGACTTTGGAGTGACTGTTCCACTTAACCACTGATCGCTTTTCCATAAACCTTATTTCACTTAATATAGCTACGTCTCTTGATTTTAGGGTCGTATTGCTGGGATGTCAGATGTGAAAGATGTACACCAGCGTGTGTTCCTCTTACCTTTGTGTTTACAAATGCATTTGGAACTGCATAAAAGGGGATACCTGTGTATAGACAATGTATAGGACATTCCTGTTCAGCTCATTGTTCTGACAAATACATCCTCAAATATCTCAGATAATGGTCAAATAAACAAAGCAGAAGCAGACCTAAGCATGACATAATTAAATAGATTTGGGGGATTAGCTTTATTTGCACCACTACTAACTTCAGCCATTCAGCTTTTATTCTTGAATGATGTAAGTAAACTTCAGCTGTTAGAGGCCCTTTTATCAGCTTTGTCAGTGACATGAATGTGCTTCTCAAAGGAAATGCATTTTAGTCTGTGGCTTACTCGACACTTCAGAGAATAAAAGGGGAGCATATAAATTGTGAAATGTATTATACAGAGTGACTGTTAATTCCCTGGATATATATAACTGGATATATAACTGGAATTTAGTCAATGGAATTTAGTCAACTGGAATTTAGTCAATGGAAATGATACAGGGCTGAGAAAAGTTTTTGAAGTATGGTGGCTGTGATTGAAAGTAGATAAATATTGAAATGTTTGAAAAATATTTATGAACCTTGATTCAATAGGAGTATATTTAAATATTGTTGTCAGATGATGTATATATTTTCTTAGTACCTGATGACTTTACTGACTTTAAGTCTTGTACCAATAGTAAAATGATACCAGTCCATTCAGTTATAGAGCACATTATGTCATCTTTACGTGTAGCAGTTTGCCTGTGTAGATTGTACGAAAATTTGTTTCAGGTACTTTAAAGGAAGAGCACTCCATGAATTAGAGCGTTCCCCCCTTTCTGGAGGTCTTTGCCAATGTACTGTATGAGTGTGAATTGATGAAATTTTTTTACTTAATTTCACTTGATTTCACTTTTCCTATAACCTCTGGTAGTGATTGCATCATCGTAGCAGGCGAATGAGATTGTTGTGTCCATTGAGAAACGGATCAGAATTGAGAAAATGTAATTCTGTCCCCTTGGAAATCAGTGGTGAAGTTCCAGCTGATTTCTGCAGTGTCAGAGTTTGCATATTCCTACACGTGCAAAACAAGACCAGCCTCTGCTGGACGATCAGTTAATTTTAACAATTCCCAGAAGCATTTAACAATACCCAGCAGCAGTCATGCTTTGCACATACCTAACATTTGTTGTCCAGAGAATTGCTTTTCCCATCAGGAACCAGGCAGGGCTTAGCCTCTGTGAGGTTCTTAAGTGTTAGTCTTAAGCTATGTGCATGGGGATAAACTGGGGCATAGAAGTATCCAGAAACACTGATCAGGCAGGTCAGGGACACAGCTGGACTACAGACCCAGGTTTCTGTTCTCACCAGTCAACATAAACTCTTTTCTTTTTTCTTTTTTTTTAAAGTTTCTGTACAGCTCAAGAACTGTAACAGAAACCAGGAAGAATCCTGTCTGTTCCTACTGATTTTCAAGCTTGCTGCTAATTGAGACATAACACTAACTCTGTAATGCTGATGTATGTGACAACTCACACCCATTTACTGTCTATTAGTGTTATTCTTCTGGCTTTATAAACTAAATCTGGCATTGCATTTTACAGCTTGGGAAAAGATCCTATGAGGAACAAAGCACTAAGATGCAGACTGAAGTGTCTAGTGATTAATACCAGCCACCATCTCCATTCTCAAAAGTGCCTGGATTGCTGTTTGACAGGAGCCTATTTGTTAAGAGAAGGAAAAGGTCTGTTTTAAAAGAGAATGTCTTGGTAGGATACCTATTAAAATAACAATTACAGCAGTTCTGGGGGAACCCTGGAAACATTTTGTTTGTCTTCTACCCACCCTGTACAAAAATCTTTTGCAGATAATGATGTCTGGAGTTTATTAAGGGGTCTCTTCCAAGGCTGACAGACCAGAAACCTCAACTTTCCTAAAAAAAAACAAGCCAACCCTACAATTTTTTTCTCATATAAAAATACTACAGTGATAGCCAACATTTCAAAGACTAGGCATTTAAAACTTTGGGCAAGCAGGGAATCACTCAAAGCATTGTTCATGAGCCAGCCTTCATTTCTAGGGATGCTGCTTCGAGTTAGGTAGAAATTTAGAATACATCCGTACTGCAGTGATAAGTCAGCGTATCGCTACAGTGCTGCCTCTAACCAAACATGCACAAAATTCCCTGGTCTGAGTGTGCTGGCACTTGAAGCCTGCGCTTGCTGGCTCATTGTCAGAGCAATGCTGCTGCAGTGAGATCAACTCTGGCTGGTCACCGTGCTGCACTAACATGGGGCTGCAGCAGGGAGAAGCAGGTGCTCAGCCTTCCCTCCTTGTTGCTCCCAAAAGCTCCCAGGCTGCCTCTGAGGTCTCTAGTTGCTTATTCCTGTGTTCTGGTGTAGAAATTTCCTTCAACTTTCATAAATTGTCAATAATTTTTGGCCCCACTCTGTTCTTGTAATATTTATATACTACGTCTAGAAAACATTTCCATCCTGCAGACAGGTGCCTGCAAGGAAGCTCCAGTCCATGGCACTGGTCTGGTCTCAGTGATTAGGGTCCTTCTTTCCTCTCTGTGAAGCCTGCTAAGTCAGACAGTCCTGTGCTCAGGGATCCACAGCAGGCCCTGCTGCAGTTTGCTGCTATCTGAAATTAATATTTAAACCTGACAACATATTTGGGGACCTGTGGTACAGAATTAGGTAAATTCAGTCTCCAGAGATAAACCAAAAACTGCCTGGGCATTTTCTCTCCAAAACTAACTGGGGGAAAATTAAAAAAAAAAAAAAAAAAAGCCAAACCCCACAAAAAATTTGAGATTAACCATCAGCTTTGGAAAAGAGAAAACTCCTAATGCAACACTTCTAGAATATATGTTCTTTATAGGAAGCTGAACCTGTACCCGAAGCTTCTGTGTCTGACTCATGGAAGCTGGATCAGGAGTAGACAGCGGCACTCACCGCCTCAGCCCACCTGTAAAAAACTGCTGAGGGAGGAAGAAACTATAAAGATTAGGAAAAAAAAGATAGAGGATGGGAAAGAGGCATGTTTCTTAAAGGCCGAACAGTATGAGAGCGTAGAAAGGTCAACACTGCCTCTCTCTTAATTTAATGCACTGAGGGCTGCTTCACACTGGAGGGGAGGCTTTCCATGCAGTGTCGGTTTACATTCAGGCAAGGGAAGAAGGATTACCATCTCCTTTCCAGCAATGTGGAAAGGAGGCCACCATCCCACTCATCTGCAAGTATGTGGAAACAGTGAGGGAAATTAAACTCACAACCAGCTCAGACTGTTTCATGTGTGCAAGTTAGAGAAGATGATACCCAAAGCAAACACTACCTCCAACACATTGGCTTCAGTGTCTCCAATAGACTGCAGTGAGGCTCAAATCAGCACTAAATGACAGCATTTTGGCAGGTTTTCAAACATTCAGGGGGTAAAATAACTGAGGAAATAGGTCCGTAACCCTTTCAGAATCTGTCAGCAGTATTTTTAAAAGTCTGTGGGAGTTCAGCTTCTGCAGGCTGGCCCATTATGACTGCAAAAGCACACTGGGCCATCAGCACACTTTGTATTCCTCAAGTCTCCCCTACCTATCTAGCATCTCCAAGATGAATACAAGCAGCTCTGCACAGCCCCTCTTTGCTGCTGGTGCAGACTGGTACAGTCTGTCCACAGGATCTGTCCAGTGGGCTTTGCTCCATTATCAGCCCATGATTCAATCCTTACACTCTGCTTCATGGCCTCACACATAGGGCACTCCCACAGCTGATGTAGGTATCTTGTGGCTGCACGAACATCTTCATTCTTAATATTGCCTATTGATCATCACTTGTGAGCTCTGCAGTTCTCACTCCTGGTCTCCTGTAAATCCATCCAGGCTACTCGGAGAAATTTGCTGCTTTTTCTACTCTCCCCATAAGTCACCACCTCCTTCTCATGAGCTGGCAGATGATTGAAACTGATATGAGATTTTCAAAGCATTGAAATAATGTTTAGTACTCTAATTATGTTTTTGTAGGTGCTAGTAATAATAACATAATATTGATTCATCAGATCTCAGGCTGGAGAACTCGGCAAGTCAGCAAGACTAAGAAATGCAAAATTATTTTTAAAGGCACCCTGTTCTCCTAATATGTAATGAAATACTCACTTAAGAATTGTGATTGCAGAGCAACAGTGAATATTTCTACACGCTCTTCCCTAAATGAAAACTTTAAATAGCAAGATATAGATTTATATATGGCAGAATTATGCTAGAGCAACGTTCCAGTAAGGAAGACAAAAAAAAAAGAGTGAAAACAATTCATGCTAAGATAGAATAAAAGGAGAACTGAAGGAAGTGCCACCCCTTGCGGCCTTATGAAATGCCTGTGAGATGGTGGAGTAAACTCAGGGGTGAGAATGCAGTGCTGGAGAGCAGAAGACTGAGGACTGAATTGCTGCCTTGTTGGCTATATTTCTTTCTTTGTAGTCGTTACTAGTGTTTAAATTAATTTATTTTCTTGTGGCTGCTCCTGTGGAATACATTAGCTATTCATAGGCTTTGAGATCTATTGAGCAGGAAGGGCACTGGGTAGAGGAAATTTGCATGAGCTGATGTGGTTGAGGGTTCATGTAAGCTCTGCATCCGAGAACAGGACTCCATTTAGTGAGGGACACATTCCTGAAGCTGCAAAACCTCAGAAATGGGTTGATATTCTTTCCATCATGCACACATCTGTTCCCTCTCTGCTGCAGGTACTGTGGCAGTCCTTCCACTGGATGTCAGCTGATAACATTAGAGGTGCTTTGGAGAGACCATAGACAGTTTTCCTTTCGAGCATCAGACAATCAAGGGGAAGAGGAGCTCAGGGATAAGACCCTCGAAAGGTCACATCCCTGTTTTAACAGCTGCCAGCTGCATGGGCATGACAGAGAGATGATAAATGTCTGGAGGTCCCTGCAAAGCAGCACGTGGGGCACGGGGAGCTTGGTGAAATGAGCGCTGCTCACCTGAGGCAGATCTGTAATTGCCATTGCCACTGTCATGGCTGAACAGGTCTGGCTGCCTCTGGAGTTCGTATTCTCCGGGCTTGAATGGTTCTCTTCCGTATCGCTCTATAATGGATAAATGCCAACACAGTGCAGTAGATAAATATGCACTACCAGTACTATTGACACTGAAGATCAGGCATTCATACTTAAGGGTTATTTTCCTCATTTGCTTACTTACTCAACTATAGAAAGTAAAGGGAAAAGGTGCAAGAGACAAAGTGCTCTTTTTGGAGGAATAGAAGCAGTAAAAAACAAATCAGCCTAGTTATTGAACTGTTCAAAGCTGTCAGAAGCTAATCATTTCCTGTTGTTTTTGATAGCAAATGGAGAAGGCAATCATTTCCCCCTTCTGGTCTCTTGTTCTTGAGAGAGCTGATCTCTTCAGCAGAGAATTTGAGTGATAAAACTCATACAGACTTCAAAATGATCAAATGCAGATGCTGATGGCATCATAGAGGTGATGCTAGGGTGGGCATTGGGTCTATCTAACAGAAAATCGAGCAGCCATCTGATGATCTATAAAGAGTTGCCTCAATTGCCTTTTCCAGAAGAGAGGCCACAGTCCATAAAATCCAAAAGCTGTTCAGTGGGTTCATCAGGGATCTAACAAGCAGTTTACAGAAAGAGCATGAGCTTGTAGGGCTGATTTTTAAACAGATTTATGGTTTATTTGTCTTTTTTAGGTTCTAGTTACTGCAGGAAACCATTGCTCAACTTTTTTAATGACTGCAAGTGCATGCATATAAGCAGTTTTCCTCCCTTACTACCCTGTGCTTTTGTTACTGCAGGCAGACAGCTAAGTGGGATATGTAGAAATCCTACTGTCTTGTTCTGTGAAGTACTCACAAAGGCAGAATGCTTATACATTTCACCTCGCCACTATAATAAGAAAACAGAGCAAACAAATATGACTGGGAAAAAGCATGGTGTATACACAAACCCCAGTCTAAAACACAACTGCTCAGTCAGATCTTTTGAGAGCAATGACTTCAGCTCTGGTAACAGCATTCATCTCTGCACACAACTTCTAGCCTGTAGATGAGAATGGGTATGGATGAATAAATAAGTGGTTTTTTCTCTTTTATACCAGGGACACAAGAACAAGTTTGAATTGAATAATTATGGAGCAAACTCTGCAGGCCAGTAGACTAATATGAAATAGCATTGCTTCAGAAATGCTACATCTTGTTGGTAAAAAAATTCAGAATTTGGCTTATCTAATTAGACAAAATGCTGCAAATGTTATCCTGGATATGAGGCAGCACCAATCAAAGTCTGGAGGCCTTCAACTTTGGAGTTCTATTTTGGGTTCATATTGAACTAAGAAACTTGCTGAAATTGTGGTCTCAGTTTAAAGGGAAGGAGGGACACAGATGCCTCCTGTAAAGCTGGTTGTTCTCCACAAGTTTTGTTTCTATGCTAACTTCACAAACGTAGCTAGGATTTTATAAATAGGTATCATGAATTGCAACACGGCCTGTGAAATTCAAGCAGCTCTTGGCCTAACCTCCAACAGACTGCTTTGGTTTAGCTAAACCCTGCCAAGTCAGGAGCTGATTTGAAGGCAATTACCAAGCCATATGTTGGCCTCATCTTAACACAAACTGAAACCTTTTTTTATAACACAGCTTCTGTGCTATCACGTGCTGCTTCCCAGGAACACAGCCCAGTCTCACATGAGTGGTTGTTTCCCCTTTTGGTGTGCCCACCTCTGCCTGCAGTCTCCAGCGTGCTGGCCAGCTCTGCCTCCCTCCTTTCAGATGTGTTTTGAGGCTTGGCAGACACGGCAGCATCCCCACGAGTCCAGCTCCCTGGGCAAGATGCCGTGTGGGCTGTTGTCCGTAGCGCAGGAAAAGGTGTGATCATTAAAGGCAGAGACCACTCCGTGTGTCCATACATCATGAGATAACCAGTGTGCAGTTCACATACAAAGTATTAAAAAGTTGTGGTCATGGTTAAGAGAAATGGCAAACTGGCCTATAGTCTGGAAAAACCCAACAGGTGAAAATGGCTTAGATTCTGCTGTGCACTGACCTTCAGGGACTATATATGGTGAGCATCAACTAGTAAGAGAAATGTCATGGTAGTCTTGTTAATTCTTTGTGTTCAGGGAGGTTATTAAACTGTGGATAAGTCTCTGGAAACAAGTAGAGAGCACGTGTCTCATAAAAAGAAAATATTTTTACCTGGAAACTATTTTGACCAGCTACCTGTAACCCAAGAATCTCAGACGGAGAATTAATTTCAGAAGTGCTTTTGACAACTGTTTTCTCCCCAGTGTAAAAAAACATGCTGAAAATGGTGACATATGTCATTTGTGTCTTTGGGGAGTCATTACAACTCAGCTAACGCTTCCTTCCACAGATTCCTTCAGTGGTAAGCCAGTTGCTGAGAAAGGCAGTAGTAGAAACTCATGGGGCTTACAGGCATTTTCAAACCTATAGAAATTAGAGAAATAATGAAAGAAAAAGTATGTAGTCTTTCCCTAGGGAGAAATGCAGTATTGTTCCTCTCCACTGCTTTGTACAGCTGAGATTTTCTTGTTCGTTCATTTGCGGAGAGACACACGTACTTTCCCATGAGGCCAGGAAGAAGCCACAAAGCCCCTCAGTACAAACACCTTTCAGAAAAGCCCATACTGCCACACTACCTCAACACCTCAGCAGAAACACTGTGATTTCTGAAGTTTCATGCAAAATTCAAAATTATATTTATCATAAAAGATTGTTCTACTACACTGTACTTCTACAAATGAACCTGTTGCTGGTAAGGATGCAGGTGCAGAACTTATAGGGCTAGGCTCAGTCTTCAGCATTGCCCCGATTTTCTGCCTGACCAGGAATCTTAAGCTTTTTAACTTTTAAACTGGGATGATGATACTGATGAATCTCCTGCAAGTGCTCTGCAACTATGTTATGGGAATGGGCACAAATTTAGAGTATCTTTTACTGGTTCCATTCCTATCCTATTCTGTCTTATCCAGTCCTACCCCATCCTAATTGCAAGGCCATCCTTTCTTTTCAGATGATCGACTATATCAATGCTGAGTTCACTCTCAGTAAGCGTAACATGATCTTTAGTGCTGCAGAAGGTGCATTTGCTGTAAAGTTATGCTATAAATCCCTTGGGAAGCCCATACCATGACTGCCAGAATGGGGTTTGCAGGGAAGGAGTCATTTGGCTGTAGCAACACAGAGACTGAGCTACCTGCACCCTTCCTGTGTAGGTACGCTTCTGATTGCAAAGGGGGAGGAAATGAAGGCAGAATGTGATGGTAGGCATATTGCTCCTCTGGAGTGCCTCTTAACTCCCTACAGAAGACATTGTCATGTTATAGAAAATACAAGAATACACACTAGTGTATGTTAACATGTAAAACACTTACAATGCCAGCTAAATGATTTATTCTAAATATTTTTTTGTATAGATACAGGTTGTTTTTAGATTTCATCTCTTTTTTGAGGACTTTAAGCAAACTATTCGATAACCATTGTCCTACTGATTTTAAAACCACTTTCCAGTATATGTATTGTTTTTCAAAGACTCTAAATTTCTGTTTGAAAAGTTTTGTCAATTAATCTTAAGTTAGGAAAATGCCTTTTTTGTTCTGTGTACTCTTGATAGATGATAATAGATAGATGGATATCTGTGTAAAGGAGGGAAGAACCATTCTGATCAAGTATTCCAACTTTATGCATATCTCTAAGCACAGAATTTCACCTGATAATCCCAAAAGCAGTGAGAAGTATTTCTTCTTATTATATTAGCAAACATTATTAGGCCTAAGAACCTATGGTAACATTTGTGAATATCTTTACAAAAGACTTTGCATCTCAATTTAAAGGCTATTTAAAGATGAGGCTTGCTTCTCTGGTGCCAGCCCATTGCAGTGCTTCGGGCAAGCAAGCAGCAGCGCAGTGCACACGGTAGGATAATTAGCAGAAAATGTGATGGTGCTTTCTCTTACGCACCACATCTTTAAATGGAAGAGCCTCTTTCAGAAGCTCAAAACCAGACATAAACAGGCTTTCTTTTTGTTGTTTCTCTTGCCTGTTTCTTTCTGTAAAGTGTCATTGATATGAAAATGCAGTTTTGCTTTGTTCACTGCACTTGAAATGCCTGTTGTGTCATTGCCTTCTTGCCATCCGATGCACTTCACTAAAATCCCTCTGTCCTTCCTCCTTTATAGCTTCTCACAGTCCCAGTAAACCCACCACAACAGGGGAAATATATTCAGGTAATGACAGGATCCTCTGCCGTTTTCTGGCCTTGCTTCTGTGCGGAGGATCAGATACAGAACCATTTTTCTGCACTGCTGATGTTCGGACACATCTGGAGTGCCAGAGGGAATGTGCAGCCCGCAGAGCCAGGCTGGGGGCACCTCACATGCAGAGGTTTGCTTAGTGGCAGATGATCAGCTAAGCAAGCTTCAGTGATGCTAAATTAGACTTTGGGGCATTTAAAGTAAGGAAGTAAGGTGACACACAGTCATGCTTGGAGGAGGGGAGGAAAAATCATTAAATGATTCCAGATTAGCAAAAGAAATTGGTGAATTAAAAGTGTGGCTTTAAAATACCACTTTGTATGCTACATGCGGGAAGCTGTGTCCTGCTCTCCCATGCATTTTGTAGTACAGTAATCCCATTGACTTTGCTGTAGTTTTTCCTGACTTATGCTCATCTGAGATAAACACAAACCCAGTGTCTTTCCAAATCATCCATCTTTGTTTGTGGAGAACTACTCGTGAGAGAAACAGCTCAACCATGCGTAAGGGGAAGTCATAATCTGACTGTAAGATCTGCAGTGGCACATTGTATTATTAGCTTGTGAGTAGCCTCTTTTATAGAACAAATGAACTGAAACATACCTTTTTCTTTTTTTTTTATTTCGCCCCCCAGCTTCAGAAAAACTTGGTTTTTAACTCTGACTAATCTATGTCAATAATCAAGGATGCGACTTTTCCTATTCTACTCATATTTTCTCTGTGTATAAAAACTTGTGCTGCTCTGGTGTATGTTCTGCAGTGAATTTGAACTGTGACTGTTAAAATTGCAAAACACATTCCAAAGATGTGAAACTCTGTTTCCAGAGACCTTAATTTATTCCCTTCCCAAGGTCCTGAGGTAGGTTATAGATGTTGCTTCCCGCAATATCTACTTTGTAAGCTGTGAGCTCTTTAAGAAAGGGATCTGGTTTTAGTGAATCACATTTTCTCCCTTGGTGTGCTTCTTTTGCTTCCACTTGCAAGCATGGGACGAATGTAAAATTATACATCCCATGTATGTGCTGTTTTAAATAGGTGCACTTTATAATAATGCTCTTCTTGCATTTGTACACAGTGAGTGTACAAAGCTGCACCAAAAAAAAAAAGAGTACAATCATTTAGGTTTCATCTTTATTATGCTAGAGTACTTTAGGTTGTGATCATCTAATGAGATGAAAAAGATATTATGTATTATTGTATTTTAATTCAAATGAGTGTTCATACATTCACCCCCAGAAAAAATAAAGAAATACTCCAGTGGCATATAAAAAGCTTTAGGTTTTCTTTACATGGAAATTTGTGGTTAAAGGGGATGATCTGCATATTGTACACTGTAATTGCAGAGCCATTTCTAATTCCTGGAATCGTTAATTTCTCAGATTGTTTTATTATTGCTGCACAGAGCAAACTGGAAACAGTGTTTACCAGGTATTTTTGCTTTCTTTCTCCTGGAGCCCTGAGCTGTGTGGTGCATCCTTTCCAACTTTTGCTTCCTGCCACTGACATGGCCCAGCTTCTCCTTGCAGACACCCATGCCGTTCCACCTTGTGTGCTGAATTCTTGTGGTTTACTCTGAGCACTACTAACCTCACACTTTTTTTCTCTACAAGTTGTCTTTTTCTTTACTCTGTCCTCACTCAGGGTTCATAACTGATAGTACTCCAAGGTGATGACTTCTTTGCTTGTCTTATCCATACTCTGATACAATTCTACATTATCATCATTGTATGCATGATGAAATATATATAAACTCTATAGAAAGTTCATGAGAGACTGTCTTTGGACTTTATAATCTGTCCTCATACATTTGTTTTGCATTTCACACTCTGAATGTGATTTCATGCCATTGTATGTAGCAGTTTCATGGGAAAGCTGTACCAGTAGTAGTGGCATCCACCTTTTGACCAGTCAGTCTGTGTTACGGATTTAAAGATTGCAACATTGCAGTGTCAACTGAGTTTTCACTAAGTTATTCCTTTGGGAATATCTATAACTTTTAAGATTTGCTTTTTAATTCTTTTCTGTTAGAAAATGTAAGTCGAGCTGCATCCCAGAGAAACAGAAAAAAATAAGTCTCACATTGATACATAAGGTCACAAACTCACAGAATGTTAGGGGTTGGAAGGGAAGATGATTGACTCCAACCCCCCTGCCAGAGCAGGACAAAACTGGAGCAGATTGGTAACACTGCTTATGTGATACAGCATGGGGTACAGCTCAGCTTCCATGGTTCTGCATTACTGCAGGTGGTAATTTATACTGTATCTCATTTTTCTTTTCAGAAATTTTCTTTCTGTAAGAAAAGCTGAAGTAAAACATAGTGAGACATACTGACTATTTAGTAATAGGTATTTCAAATTAAACATCACTAGTCCTTCCTGAATGAACTCCTGGTTTTTATATGTACTGAATTTCTTTAGACTGTAAAATTCTCAGGATTAGAGAAAATTTAGAAACAGACTAAGGTGCCTTTCTTTAAACACTTACTTTTGAAAAATGTGGTCACCAAGTATAAATGTTGGTCACAGATATGGTACAGAAAACATACCACTGTCAGTCTGTTTCCTTTACTGGCTTTAGGTCAGGTCCTACACTTCTCTTTGTGTGCAGCCTGACACTGAGTTGTAATAGTAAGACTAATTATAATAATACATTCAATAGTGGCTTTTCAGCACTGGATGGATTTTTCAGTAACTTATCAAGGTCAGTAATTCCTTTCATGCAGGCTATGAATAGAGCTGATTTTATAACACTAACCTAGAAGAAAAATAGTCTGTGATCTGTTATCAATTCATAAATCTCTGTCTCCTAGTTCCTGCAAAGTGACTGATAGTCAATTAAAAAAAAAAAAAAAAATTAAAAGTCATGTACTGCATACAGAATAAAAGGTGTAGATTATATTTATACTTCATAATAGCAGTTTTCTGTACACTAAAAGTAGTACTAATGATTCCTCTGTTATAATTTCCAGCCACTGAAAATGCAAAGTTATGTGTTTTATTTTAAACATATGCACACAAGAAGACTCTGATTAAAGTGCATTAGCCTTTTAAAAATTAAAATTAGTGGTACCACAGAGTTCTGAAATATTTGATTCTCCTGACAGCTTCTCCAATTGTACAGTGCCAGCCTGTAGTTTATTAGTTTTTTGGTGTGTCTGGAGCAGATCAAGTCTATTAGAGCTAGGTGCTACTATCAGGCAGACTGGAGGACAGAAGTCCATATGCATGATTTTAGTATGTGTGTGACAGTTTGGGAAGCATTTGGTTGCCTGAACGGACCAGAAGCAGTGCAACATGAGGGTTGCATTTAAGCACAAATGCCTGTCCCTCATGGGCAGTGGGTTATTCCTGGAAGCACATCCTCAGGACTTAAGACAAACAACTGGCAAGGTGCCAGCATGACTCCTGCAATTTTCCATATATTGCCCAGATTTTCTGTGCTCTGCAGTATGCAAAAAAGAAATCTCAAGATGTGTTTGATCTACTTTGGTAGTGACGATTGACTGAGCAGTGTATTCCAAACTGAAGGACTTTATGGCTAAGAGAAAGGTCTTTCTTGTAAATCTAAGCAAGAGTATCCATGGATATTTGATTTCAGAGATTTCACTGGAAGTTAGCTTAGAAAGAACAGAAAAAAGCGAGACAAGAAATAAAATCATTAGCAAGCATATCTGTAATCTTTCTCCAGAGGATTCTCTAGAGTCTGTTAAAGATTTTATCTGTGGGAAAGAACGTTGTCCCTCCTCTGCTGTCTAGTGACTGTTGCTTTCAGGTCACTATCATCTATGGCTAAAGGCAAGAATAAAGACTGTTCTATTAATATTAATGCTTTTGATAGGAGGAGGGACTATATAAAGATCATGGAGAGAAATGTAGACTATTAACATGTGGATGACAGTCAGTGTATCTAAAACACTTTTTGAAGGGCATGTTAAAACCATGTTTGAAACTAGTCGTGCTTGCCATCCAGATAGCTGGGTAGGCCCTTGATGCAAGTACAGCCTGTCCTTAGAAGAAAATGTGCTTGGGCATTGCCAGCAGGAAATGTGGCATCAGGACACTATTTAGGTGGCTTACTGTGCTGCCAGAGCACAGTGCCATATGCATGTGGAGCAGTAAATGTCTTCTTCATACAGGTTCTTGAAAATCCAAGCATTGATGTTGCAATGTATACTGCCTGAATTTTACTTGAAATGCTGTTTTAAAAAGGTAACCTGAATTTTTTTTTTTTTACATAAAGAAGCCTACTGCAATTTATTTTTAATAAGTAAATCTAAAACTTATGCTTATTCTTTGAGATGCACAGATTATTGTACTGCCCATGTTCTGAACACAGTTGTACTTCCTTTTTAGCAAGTCGCTAAAATTAACCGTGGCTGTAATGTATGTCATGAGTGATAAATCAATAAGAATGTTCTGCAGGACAGTCTATTGATTTAGTACAGTTAAAGTAAAACATCTATTTTGGACTTCTTGAGTGTGTGAAAAGGGTAGCGCTTTTGTCAATGGATTGTATTTTGGATGTAAGGTTTGTTCAGTGCTAGTCTGGGTATATTAAAAAAGGATAGTCTTTATTTTGCATGTTTGCCTATTTTAAGAAACAAGGACATCTGGTTAAGAAGGAGAAACTAGGCAATAAAGAGAAGCATTTACTCAAATCCATTTTTTTAAAAAAGGATAACAGATACATTCTTCATTTAATTGCAAACTTAACGATTTTTAAGGTGTCACTGATAAAAGTATTCTCTTTAGTAGTGTTTACAGACTCAATGTACGACTGAAACGTGACTTCACATAGATGAGTTTTCAAATGTATTAATCTAACTCTTGTTTTGAAAAAAGTGAGAGGAGCCACTGACACCATGTGGAAAACTTGGAAAGTGCCTCGTTAAAAAATAGTTTCCTTCCATCTTGATAGCTTGTTACATCTTTCTTTCTGACTCATCCACTGTTAATAGGACAGGGTGAAGAGGGAATGGTACTCCATGAGATTGCAGTCTTTTAAAGGTGGATATGCTGTTCCTTGGGTTTAAGGCCTCATCTACCACAAAACACCAGAGAGTAGAGATAGCTGAGTTGACTTAAAAGAACTTGTGTCAACAAAGTTGTAATGTCTTGTCCACAGACCTGAGAGGGAGGCCACTAGCAGTGGAGTAGAGTCATAGAATCACAGAATTGTTTCAGTTAGAAAAGACCTTTAAGGTGATTGAGTCAAACCATTAACCTGACACTGACAATCCCACCACTAAATCATGTCCCTAAACACCTCCTATATATGTCTCTTAAATACCTCCAGGGTGGTGACTCCACCAAATCCTGGGCAGCCTGTTCCAGTGCTTAACAACCCTTTTGGTGAATAAGTTTTCCTAATAAAGTTTTTCCTAATAAATAGTGCTTTGAGGAAGAAAGTGGTCAGAGAAGCACTGAGTATATCTGCATGCATTATGTGCCTGCTCATACTAGCTAATGTGTGTCTTTGCAGGCTGGGTTCTCAGCTGTAGAGCCAAAACTCTGTAAATACAGACAAAATGTGTTCCTTTTCTTTTGGGGAGTGGGAAGAAAGCAACCAGTATTATCTTCTTTTCTCAATATCTCTTTTTCTATCTAATTATAATGTTTCTGAGAATAAATCTTCCTCCTCCCCTAATTTCATAGTGATGTTCAGACCATCACAGTTTGTACAACAGGATTTAGTATTACCTTCAGGAAGGGAATATTATCAGATGGTGAATGAATTACAGGCAAGCTACAGGAGGGAAGGACACTCCTCTGGAATTAAACCTGTTTTCCCTCAATATTCCTAGAGATAAAAATGTCCCCAGTAATGTACTAGGTGAGGGAAGAAGCACAGATGGACAGAAAAAATTACTCAGAGACATTGTTTTCTGTAAATACGAAGGTTTTGAAAGCACCAAAACACCAATGGCTTTCTAATTGTATAGCGTCTCAAGAAAAATACCCACCATAGCTCTCCTAAAAATCATCCTTCTCTTTCTGAAGGATATGGTTAATAGATTCATGATGTATTATTCCTTTTCATGACAAAAACATTCGAGTGGATCTTTGAAAGATTTGTTGAGACATTCAGTTGAGCTGCAAAAGAAAAAGCTGTATTAAAAAGTCTTTGATTTCACTCAACTTTTTCTTCAGTGAAGTATTTCTGTTTTGCTCCAGTATACATGACGTGTGCTTTAAAGCTACATTTTCTTTCTTTTTCTATGTAATTATTTAAAACGTCTGCTTTCATTATTGAACTCGTTCATAATTAAGTGTGACCCGTTAGGGTCTTCTATATGTTGTCATTAGCAAGTCTGAACTGTTTGATACCTTTTATGCAATTTTTACTTATTATATTCCTGTGGTGTTCTGAGTTTTATTTAGTGTAATTACTGTCCAGTTCCTTGAAGAAAGTGTGTATTTAATAAAATATATTATGAAGCACCAAACATACACACAGATGTGTGGACCAATTCCTGTAATTTCCAGTTTCTTTTTCAATAACTGGTTCTTCAGGGATATCTATCGGTTACCATACAGCATTATTTAAAGGCAAATGCTAGTTAATGAAGGAACCTGATAACTTTATGAAGAAAAATGAAGAAATAATTTGTCATTTAGGTCAATGTCTCACAAGTAGGCCAGCAGAAGTTAATGATGAAAGTGGTTAAACACAATACGCAATCATACATTTAGTAGTGCCATGCAGATACTCAGTATCTTGTATGAGATGAGAGAACAATCTGTGTAATCTTAAAGTCTAATCAATCCCAACTGGTTTCAGTGCTCATTTCTATGTAGTGTATCTACTGCTCCTTTAATATGAATTCTATCAATCCATTAGTGCTCAGGTGCCTATAGAATAAAACCATCTGTAGTAGTCTCCATAAGCCTGTGATTGAAGGAGCTCTGTGATAAAATAGAATCTGGGGTTTTGAAGTGTATTTTTGTGTAAAAGCAGTGTAAGTTCTGATGGTCTAATGCTACCATATTGTGACATTCATACTGTTTTCAATGATCCTGGTTTGTCCCCATTTGGGCATCAGTCCTCCAAATGAAGGATAATTCACAGAATCACAGAATGTTAGGGGTTGGAAGGGACCTCAAAAGATCATCTAGTCCAATCAACCTATCAAAGCAAGATCATCTACATTAGATCGCACAGGAATGCATCCAGGTGGGTTTTGAATGTCTCCAGAGAAGCAGACTCCACAACCTCCCTGGGCAGCCTGTTCCAGGGCTCTGTGACCCTCACTGTGAAAAAGTTTCTCCTTACCTTTACGTGGAACCTCCTATGTTCCAGCTTGCAGTCATTGCCCCTTGTCCTATCATTGAAAGTCACTGAGAAGAGCACGGCTCCATCCTCCTGACACTCACCCTTTAATTAATGAGGTCCCTCTCAGTCTTCTCCCAGCTGAACCCAGCTCCCTCAGCCTTTCCTCATAAGGGAGATGTTCAACTCCCATTTGGAAGGACATCTATACCTACTCAGATCCCTATTAAGAGACAAGAATTCCTCACAGATCCAGAAGCCTGTCCGTTTGTGGGGAACTGCAGAACAAGGGTCTTGTTCCACCAAGCACTTCTTTTATAAAATACTGTATTTACTTTAACAAACTGAGAATTTTAAACCTACACACATTTGTGACACTCAGAGTTGAAGACACTTAAGGTGATCATCTTTGCTTTGCTGCACACAGTTCTTCTTTATAATTGCTTTGATATATTATCTACTTTACATTCCCTATTTCTAATGAGCTTTTTTTTTTCTAGAATATTACCTATTGTTGACCTGATGCTCAAAAGATGATCAATTTTTCATTTTTCCAGTAGATTTTAACTTATATATTGTACTCATAGCTCTGTTAAAATACAAATTAAAGGTGAATAGGAGAACAGTGCTGCAGCAGTTGTGGCATTAGAATCATTTCCTCCATAGCCTGTAAGATATGGAAATTCTAAGGACCTACATAAGCACTTTAGTAATACCAACATTAAAGGACTCAAGAGTTTTATTGGTTATTGTCTGCCCAAATTTGCCAGACAAAATCTACTTGGAGACCTACTCCTTATGTCTTCTTATTTTGGCTGCGTAAGGAGCTGCTCGTTGTTCTTCACAGGTTACTTAGGGAACCTGAATTTTATTAGAGAAGGCAACTAAAATGTGAGCAGGTAACTAAAGCCTATGATTCCACAGGGGTTTCCATGTAGTACTATGAAAAAACATAGGCTGGATTACTCCAGGGCCTTAATTCCTATACCATAACTTAACATTTAACATATTCTGACTTGTATATTGGACACAGTACTATAGCCTCAACTATTTAAAAAAACCCACAGAATTTTTTTTTCCTTTTCCTACTTCAGTTGAAATAGCATGTTATAACAAGTTAAGTGACTTTAAAATGCCTCAGGCAAAGGGTATGAAAGAGGTTCCACTTATACCAATATTATTTGCATCTAAAAATATCTGATTAAATGGAGGGCACTGACACTTTTTGTGTCAGTTTTGTGGGTTAGAATTAAAGGAAGATGTAAATTTGTGCAGAAGACAGTGTGCTTCAAACCAATCAGTGACATATAGCTTCTCTGTACCCTTTTACCAATTGCCCTTCAATCAAGTAAACATAAGGAGAAAGTTTTTCACAGTGAGGGTGACAGAGCACTGGGACAGGCTGCCCAGTAAGGTGGTGGAGTTTGCATCTCTGCAGATATTCAAAACCCACCTGGATGCATTCCTGTGTGACTTGATCTAGGTGATCCTGCTCTGGCAGGGGGGTTGGACTAAATGACCTTTCAAGGTGCCTTCCAACCCCTAACATTTTGTGATTCTATGAATCTGTAAAACGCTTTCACACATCCCCATTACCTTCTCCCAACTCCACTGCCCCTTTTTGAGGTGTCATAAAGTAAGGTTTTGGTGTTTTCTTTCTTGTGTTAGATGCCTGTGTTGAACTGAAAAGGAAGTTTAAATCATTTCGTTCTTTTTAGCCAACAGCTGCTTTCTCTTCAGCAGCTCTAATAATGACCTGTAGGAGCATCTCTCCCTCCAGTTCTCCTTGGATTGGGCACACCAATTTTCCAGCTTCCTTCCCCCCATGGTGTTCTCTAAGACATACAGGAGGAGATCAGGTACCTGATATTGCTAGAATAGAGCATATCAGTATACTGAGGAAGCCAAGGTAGACCACACTGCCTCTAAATCCATTATAAACCTTGAAACTTCATCTGGAAATAATCACAAGGTTGTTGAGGCAAGACCAAGATTTGACACTTGGAGTGGCTCTGGTCACTGAGTAGTAGGCCCTTGGGTCTTTGTGACTCTGGAGCTTGTGTTAGCTGGTAGCTGTGGAACTTGTGTTACACAGAACCCAGCCATCTAAATTAAGATGAACGTTACCCTTATCTAGATTTTAGACACACCTTGGCTTTAGGTGGTTCTGGGTTTTAATATGTTGTTCTGTATGTCAACCCTGGTAGACCACTTCCAAAGATAAACAGGTCTGTAGCACAAGGAAGTTCTTGGAAAATGGGCATTAAATGTTAAAAACAGTGAGGAGGTAGATAACCCTTTGTAGACAACCCCCTGGAGCTGGACATTGGTATCACGTTACTATTCTTCATACTGAATCAAAAGAAAAGACATTTGCAAATAAAAGTAGGAAAACTGCAGTAGAAATAATGTGCTGAAAAGGTTTCTGCACGTCTGCTTTCACTAGTGAATGATTTCAATAATTAGTAGGAAACGTGCAGATCCATATTTGTGCCTTCAGATATCCATGTTTAACCAAGTATTAATTAATTAAAAATGAGTGTGATTATTCATATTGGCTTTCAGCAATATTCTCCTTAATGTCTCAGTATCAAATGAGTAAAATCTGAAATGGGAATGGAAACTCTTTATTCTAATGAATTTCATTTTATGATTTTGAAACTACTCATGCCAGAATTTTGAGACATTGGAAAAAATGAGTTTAAGTGGCGATAAACACACCTGAAATCAGGGCCCAATTTACTTTTCCTGCATGCAGGCCAAGGTGTCTGTAAATGTAGGTTTATGTTTAAATACGGCCAAATTTGTTAAAAACTGATAAAGCTTGCAACTTCCATGTCTTGCCAGTCATGCAGAATTAGTAGCGATTTTTGAAAATGATGGCTTAAAGTAATTCTTGCACAATACTTTATGGGAACCCTTTAAGGCCATTGTACGTGCAGTGAGACCTGAGCCTGCTTGTACTTTGACGCAGTAGCTTAGTGAAGATGAGTGAGAGGGGTCAAGGGCACAGTTGAAGCTGGTCCAAGAGGGGTTTCAGGGAAGAGTTGCTTCCTCCTTCCTGTCAGATCTCTGCATTCCCATGTATCCAGCGGCTGATGTTTGATCCAGAGCAGGTACACAACTGCATTTCTGCTGATGTAGCAAGAGCAAAAACTACGGAGTTTTCCACAGGGTAGATTTACAGAACGATACCTGGGCAGCCAATGCCTGACCTGGGAAAAAAGCCATCCATTAGAATGTCAAAAGCATTGTGACACATTTGAAATGACAATGCATTGTTAATACAGGATCAGCACTTTGTGCATTATGGTTATGGCATTTTTGATCTGGTACTAGGAACCCTAAAGCTGGATTTACTTTATCATTGAACGTCATCTGGGAGTCAGCAGAACTATACATACGGGAGTTTTCTATTTGAAAGCTCAGACAAAGACACTGATATCTGCTTTTTTTAACTTCTGATAATGCCACCAACTTTTATTTTCTAATAACTGAAGTATTTACACATTTACACAGTACGTAAAGAAATATATAGAAGCTGTATTTCTCTTATATTAAACTGAAGTCCTGTTTATCCAATAGACTAGAATTGTTGCAAGACATTCCAGTCTCTTGGATAAGTACATAATTATATATTTAAGCGAGGGAGATAAACATATAGTAGAGGTATCAGTGAGGAAGATCTTAAGCTGCTGCAAATTGTTACAGGTTTCTTTGGAGTACATTTATAGTAGCTTAAGTTTTAATCAATATTATGCATGTATTTATGGTCTAGACTGTTACAGTATTTACATTAAATGAACAATAAGGTTAGTAAGGCAAATACTAAAGGGGAAATTATCTTTAGTTTTATTGTGTGAAGAGCAGCTCCTTACCTGTGCTTAATACTATTGATTTTAGTAAAAGTGTATACGAATCCAATTATTCTTTCCCTTAAATGTTTGTCAGAACTGAGTTTTAGATACAACCTAAGGGAAAACTTGTGTAATCTGTATTTTTTAATCAGCAATTTTTAATCTCAGATTTTGTTGTAATTCTGTCAATTTTGAGTTTCTACACTTAGAAATTAGCCTTCTTCCCTACCAGTGCATATTTATTATACAAAAATAATGTGATTCAACTAGTCATATTCATTCTCATTAGTGTTAGGAAGACTTAGTGAGTCAAAGTTGCTCATTCTTGAATATGATACTCATTAAACATGAAATCTAACAAAGTTAAAATAGATATTGCTGACCACAGGTGAGCTATACCCATGAGCCATAGTCTTGCAAATTCTTGTTCTCCTTCCAGATTCCTTTTCTGGGATCCTGAGGCAGGCTGTGTTACCTACCATGACATGCAGTTGTTAGAATCTGAAATGAGATGAGTTAATGGCATTGCATTATCTCCTGATGACAAATCCATTAGCATATGTCAGCGCTCACACTTATAATTCAAGTCTCTGCTTGTTTGGTGCTCATTGCAAGGGAAAATCTGCAACGTTTTATATTTCCATTTCTTTACAAATGTTTTGTACAGCTTTATAAGACTGAGCAATACATTCAAATGAATGACTAATTTGTGTGTTCTAATGGCTATGCATAGATTTGTTGTCTTAAATTATTTAAAAACTTCTTTGTCAACTGGAATGATGTACAGTATATAATTCATACTTGATATATTAATTATGAAGTGCATGGGATATTTTTACTCTACTAAAATGAAAAATGTAGATAACCGTTCTATACTCTTTTTGAATAATTTGCTTTACAGCAAGTGTATGCAGCATATAGAGGAAATTTTTCATTGTGTTCTACTCTATGTGAAAGATTTGAGATTGCAGAAAGAAGACTTAGTGGTCCTCAACTTAACTGACCCTCCATGGCAGGGAGTGAGGTGGGGCAGCACTGCAGAGCATGTGGACAGCATTGCATGCCCTTGGATGGGATGAGTTAGCTTAATTTGCCCCTTCAGAGTGATGTCACTTATGGAAACCACTGTTCAAACACAGAGCAGCACTGAGCTGGCACAATGGTTGGCAGACACCTTAACCTGTGTAGCTGCTAGGTTTTAATCCTGTTCTTCACCTCATGAAGTCAGTGCAATAGGTATGAATGGTTTGCACTAGGCATGAAAGATTTGCACTGAGAATTAGGAAAGAACAATTTGTCTGACTTTGGTGAGGCAAGGGGCTAGCAGTGGGGAAGGGCAGGAAGTGTGTTCAATGCATAATAGTTGGAAAAAAGCAAACGGAGGATAAAGTGGGAGAAATGAAGACAGAAATGGATGGATAATTGCCCTGAGTGGAGGCAGTAATGGCATTGGTCTTTTCAAGTGAACATCAAGAATTTGTAAGAAGCTATAGGTGGGGAGGAAGTTATTATGGTCAGAGTCAGTTAAAGAAGGGGACATAGCAGTAACAACTTAAGAGCAGTGTATAAATGCTTTGTCAGAATAGCAGTCAGTGAAATTAACTATATAAAATTGCACTTAACTTATAAAAAACCCAGTTTGGATAGCAGGCTTAACAAAGAATACCTTAAAGTGAACAGTGGACAAGGGAAGAGCTATGGATGTTATTTATCTGGACTTCTGTAAGGCCTTTGACACTGTCCCTCACAGCATCCTGCTCTCTAAATTATAGAGCTATGGATTTGATGGGTGGACTGTTTGGTGGATGAGGAATTAGTTGGATGGTCACGTCCAGAGGATAGTGGTCAACGGCTTAATGCCCAAATGGAGATCAGTGACAAGTTGTGTCCCTCAGGGGTCCATATGGGGACCAGTGATGTTTAATATCTTCATCAATCAATAATGTAGACAGTGAGATCAAGTGCACTCTCAGTAAGTTTGGAGATGACACCAAGTTGAGTTGAGTGGTTGACATGCCTCAGGAATGGGATTCCATCCAGAGCAACCTGGACAAGTTTGAGAAGTGGGCCCATGTGAATCTCATGAGGTTCAACAAGGTAAAGTGTGAAATTCATCACCTGTATTGGGGCAGTCCTCAGTATATACAGGCTGGGGGATGAACAGATTGAGAGCAGCGCTGAGAAGAAGAACTTGGGTGCACTGGTAGATGGAAGTATGGACATGAGTCAGCAATGTGCTCTCACAGCCCAGAAGGCCAACTGTATTCTGGGATGCATCAAAAGAAGCATGGCCAGCAGTTCAAGGGAGGTGATTCTGCACCTCCATTCATCTCTGGTGAGACCCCACCTGGAGTGCATCTAGTTCTGGAGCCTTCAGCACAAGAACATAAACTTGTTGGAGCAGGTCCAGAGGAGGGCCACAAACTTTTCTGTTGAAGATAGATTGAGAGAGCTAGGGTTGTTCAGCCTGGAGAAGGCCCTGGGGAGACGTTATTGCAACCTCTCAATACTTAAAGAGGGCCTATAAGAAAGATGGGGCAGTCTTTTTAGCAGGGCCTGTTGGAATAGGACAAGGGGATTTAGTTTTAAACTAAATTGGGTAAATTTAGATGACATATAAGGAAGAAATTTTTTACAATGAGGGTGGTGAGGTACTGGCACAGATTGCCCAGAGAGGTGGTAGAAGTCCCACCCCTGGAAACATTGAAGGTCAGGTTGGATGGGGCTCTGAGCAACCTGATCTAGTTGAAGATGTCTCTGCTTATTGCAGGGGGGCGTTAAACCAGATGACCTTTAAAGGTCCCTTCCAATCAAAATTAATGGTATGATTCTGTGAAAATCAGCAGTCTCTTCATAACAACATATTTCTTTTTTAATGTAGCATGCTCTGGAGTCTACAAATGAAATGGTATGGCCTATATTCACCCTACCTAGCTTTGAGCATTTAACTGATGTGTTAAGTTAGATCAAATACCAAAGTTATGTATCTGACTGATAGTAAAGCAGTCAATTTCCAGAAAGTGCCAAAACTCCTTAAAAGTATCCAGGAAATAGAAGTCGTATCAGGAAGAATTCGCCCTCCCAGCATACGTGCTTCATTTTTTTGTCTTCATAGGTAATCATATTATATAAACTTGAAGTGTTGTTCCATGACTTCTTACAGAGTCGTTTCTATTTTATAAGATTTATGCTAAAGCTATGTTAAATGCCAATCTATGTTAAATGCATACAAGATATTCAGCTAATTTAGCTGTCATCAGATGCCAAATTCCAGTTTAGACAATTTCAAATTTTAGCACATGCAATTCAAGTTCTTTCCCTCCCCAGAAGAGACCTTCAGGTGGAAAGAATACAGCAGTGGTAACATTTCATTCATTAGTATTTACCCGTTATTCCTTGTGTTACTCTTTTCTTCTTTTCTTTTTCCCTCTAGTTGTCTTTCATTTTACTATAGGAACTGATGAGGACTCTGTATTTTAGGGAATCATGACATTTTTCTTTCAGGGCTGACAATGTAGTGTTTAAATTAATTGTCAATAGTTAATGATCTGACTTTTCTTAGTTAGGTTAAAGCAGTCTGCAGTACTCAGGGTTATTATATAGGGCAAACACAGCATCATAATTGCAAGAAAAAATACAATAAATGCAGGGTGGCTTTAGACTGCAGACATAAAGAAGGGCAGCTTTCTATGTCTCCACTCTGATATCTTCAATCACTTAAATCTCTTTTTGTTTTATTTTGAACTTCGGGCCAGAGTTGGTTTTGTGTTGGTTTTTTTTTGTTTAAACTTGTTCTTTGTATGTTATTTTTCCTTAAAATCATGATTGCAATTTTCTTCTTACAAGTTCAAGATATTAGCTGCCTAGGAAATAACTTGCTATGTAATATTATAAATTAGAAAATGATCCCTGGAATTACTTAACTGCCATAGTTTAGGTCAGGGCAGTCTGCTAGTCCTGTAACAGACTCTCTCTGTTAACCCCCCTCCTTCCCCAAAGGGGAAGAGAAAGGGAATAAGGGAGAGAGACTTAGTGATTTGAAAAGAAAGCTAGAACAGCTGGAATGAAAGTGATAATAAAATGGCATGTATACAGATATATACAAAACCAGCATTGAACCCAGCCCCACTGATGGCAATTACATCACCATCACCACTGATGCTGTAGAACAGGCACTGGGGAACTCCCAGCCTGGACTCAGTGGAATGTGGGAACCAGATTCAGGAGCTGGCTTCTAGAACTGGATTCAGGAACACATGAATTGGAGTCGAAGGCAGAACAGAGAGAGTCCTCCTCAGATGCCGGCCATTGAAGAAGAGACCTTGACCCTCATGATCCCTCAGCTTTATACAGAATATGACTATATAGGATGGATCCCTTGTTGCAGAATCACAGAATTACTGAGGCTGGGAATGACCTCTGAGGTCAAGTCCAGCCTACGACCCGACACCACCACATCAGCTAGACCATGGCACTAAGTGCCACATCCAGCCTTTCTTTAAACGCATCCAGGGACGATGACTCCACCAACTCCCTGGGCAGTGCATTCCGATGTCTGATCACCCTCTCTGTCAGGAAGTGCTTCCTGATACACAACCTAAACCTCCCCTGGTGCAGCTTCAGGCCATGCCCTCTCATTCTGTCACTGGTTGCCTGGGAGAAGAGCCCAAGACCCACCTGACTACAACCATCCTTCAGGTAGCTGTAGAGAGCAAGAAAGTCCTCCCTGAGTTTCCTCTTCTGCAGGCTAAACAAGCCCAGCTCCCTCAGCCTCTCCTCATAAGACTTTCCTTCTAGTCCCTTCACCAGCCTTGTTGCTCTCCTCTGGACCCGCTCCAGCTCCTCAGTGTCTTTCTTGAAGTGAGGAGACCAGACCTGTACCCAGTACTCGAGGTGAGGTCTCACCAGTGCTGAGTACAGGGGGAGTTGGTCAGTTTAGGGTCACTTGTCCTGTCTGCTCCTCACCACAGGTCTGGTCTTTTACTTTCTGAACCCTTCAACATGGTGCACGAGATCCAGCAGAGGCCTTTATCTGCACACCAACCCTTGGTACTGACTCTAAACATGGAACATTATCACTGCTAGAAGCAGACACTGTCTGTGAAAATGTCATTAACTTCAGACAGTGCACTGGGTTAGAAGAGACTGAGCTGCAAAGTGAAATCACCGAACTGAATTAGTTCTGTTCTCACTCAAACCAGAACATTAATAAAGGAAGAAAACCCTCACTGCCATCATTTTGTGTTCAGGGTGACCCAGGCAGAGCAGTTAATGATTTCCCTGATGCCTCCATATTTCCAGGCTGGGGCCTCACACACAGGACCTAAGTAACATTTAACTGCCTTAAATTTTGAAAATTTTCTGAAGAAATTTGTCATTTTTCTAATTCCATATCCAGTAGGTTTATGTACCCTCAGCCACGCATGGTGCTGAACAAACTCTTCATTCACTGACTTTGGTAGCTGAGAGCACTCAGCATTTATTAGATGAAATCCTTTCTAATTATAAGTGGGGAATGAGTCAGGCTGTTCCAGTCATGATAAATGAACCTGATTAAACATTTTGTGTCAAATATAGCACAGTGGAAAGGAAAGTTAAGAGTAAGTGGATGGAAGGGCTGCATAATTAACAGAAATGCTTCTCATTCACTTCAGGAAGGTAGTGCTGTGCAGCAGTGTCAATGCTGTGAGGTTAGAAGGAGAATTACAAAAATGGTACCAGCTCTGTTTTCCACTGGAAATCAGTGTCAGTGTGTGTATTTAGCATTCTGGCCTCCAGGTACCCTTTGAACTTCTTGTGGTTTTGCTGTACATGCCTCTAACTTTAAAGGTGAACTGAGTGACTCCCGGTAACCTGCTCAGACCTTGACCGAAGGGTTCATGAATCTTCTTCTGGAATTGCCATCGAGGTCCTAACATAGACTTCTGAGCAAAAACCAGCCGAGGCAGATAAATAAAAAAAGGAAATTATTAATAGTGGAATGAATTTTAATCTGCTCTTTATTATGACGTATTTACATTGTATTTTTATTGGTTCTGAATCTTAACTGATTTTATTATTGTGGATAGTTAAGGTTATTGAAGTAATCTTTTAAAAATCTGATTCATTTTTACTTACATTTCTTTCTGCGAATAGCTGTTTTATAGCATTTCTCTTGATTAAGAAAATCACACTGCTTGCTATTAAGCTTTCCAGGGAGTTCTGGTATACCCTGACAAATAAGGGGAACAGGAAAAGAAAGAAAGGATGAGTATGTATTACTTTTTTGCAGAGCTTTAAAAAACAGAAGGTTTTTCTCTTGCATAGACTACAATTTATAGAACGATTGGAAAATATTTGCTGCCCAAGTCTGGAATTTTTGATTCTTTGCTGGGATTGTTTGCTGTAAGATTTTCTGCCATAGCTACATTGCGAGTTTCAATATGCAACATATTTTTAGTATGGCCACCACGGGAAAACTGCAAAGCTGGCAATTAGCATCTCCCATGTTTCAGATGAAATATCAATAGCGCAAAAGTCTGCAATCCCACGAGGACCCATCCGTGAGCTTGACTCTGCATACACCATTAAAGTATTGAGGCTATGCAAGAGCTGCAGAATTAAGCATTTGTGTCAGGATCAGTCATGGGAGAATGCAAGAATATGTGAGTGCCTTTGACATTTAGTCCGTCTCTAGCATTTTCTTGACCTGACTGCTTGAGAAACTGCTGTAAATTGAATTGCACAATGAAGGAGAAAATGCAGTACATAGAGCTCTCCATGACGGCATGCTTTTCGGTAGGGCTTGTTTTGGAGAGCAGGTCACGCTTCAGGGCAGACTGTGCTGGCAGTGCTGTCCTCAGGCCTTGTCTGCCACCATGGCATCAGTCCCTGTACGGCTCAACAGCAAGTTGGCAGGATCTCTTTAACAGGAGAGGGGCTATACAACAGCATGGCAAGCCTGGGAGGTGTCGGATGATGAATGGTCATCAATACTGCCTGTGTTTGGACAGGATTGGAATATGAGTACAGGAATAATGGTTCTCTTCACTGATCACTTCTCACCTTCCAACATGAACTTCATGGCATATCTAAATGTGCTGAGCCTTAAATACTATCTGTGGGAACTAAAACATTGGTCTTATTTCTGAGGTAGCCACAGTGCTTGCCTCTTAACTCTCATGGTCACTCCAGGCATCAGTGGCAGACTTCTGTTCCAAAGCACAGCTGTTTCTTAGAACAAATACAAACTTCTCATCAAAATTTTATCATGAAAACTAGGATGTGGCAAATCTTACCCGGGTTTTCAGTTTAAAAAAATTTCTTATTTTGTAGTTCTTTTTTTTGTGGAGTTCTTGGAGTGTCCAGTGGAAATGTCTCTCTTACTGTTTATTAAAATCTCACAAACTCAGTAAGCTGAGGAAAAACAGGACTGGAAACATCAGAGACAGTTTGTACTGTAGAACAAATGCAGTCTTAATTTTGATGAGAAGCAGTGTGATACGAAGATACAGAATCTTCCACTACTTTTAAAAATAAATTTAAGGGGGCAGTTTTTTAATCATGCCCATTCCACTAAAGAATTTCAATGACTTTCCATACTCTGCCAATTTATCATAGAACATAGAAATAATTTACTCTTAGAAGGTTATAATATGTCCCAGATCAATTTGGGATTGTTCAGTTTAATATAGAATACAATGACAACAACAACAACAATAAAAAAATCTTGTTTGTTTCTCCTTACAGAACAAATTCAAGGACGATGCCTTAAGAGTAATTAAGTAGTCCTGTTGCATATGTCTTTGGACACGCATGAATATTGTTATTTCAGAAAATATAAACAATAATCAATAAAACAAATGTGATATTCTGCTTTCTTCAGAGCTCTATGATTTTAACAGTGATCTTTTTTAAGTTCTAGTCATAAAACATCTTGGATGAGCAGAATGTCTCTGTGCTGTGATGTGACTTTTACACAAGAAGTATTGCCATCACACGCTATTTAGCTACTGAATGTGTTAGTAAAACCTAATTATTTCTTCTTCTTCATTAGTTTTTGAGGATTTTAAAATTTGATTTAATGTGGATAAAGTCACCCAGAGGTTGAAAATTTTAAAGATTACATTTCTTTATAAATGTAACTCAAGCAAGATCTTTTCAATTCCCTCTCTCTTCTCTCTTCCAGTTTGTCCAAAACAATGAGAATGATCTTCTATCTATTCTACCCTGATCACCTCTGCTGTATGGTTCTCCCATGAAAACAGCTAGGCAATTTTTCTTCCTCACTCCTCTTTTTCTTTGTCTTAGGTTAATATCTGCCTCAATTTAGCTCCTAAATTCTCCAAAGAGTTGAGAGTTCATTAATAAGAGGTGGGTAGGTCAAAATCTTCAGAATTGCCTGGACCATGATGGTAAACTATGGTGCCATCTAAAAAAGCCAAAACAAACCAACCACAAAAACAAACAACAAAAAAAGAGTACATGTTGTTATTAATATCAAGTAATTATTGTTCAAAGATGGGTTAACCTTTCAGTTTCTTGATAAGAATATATTAATAAAATCATGCTTATATGATTAACAGAGTGCTAAGGAGAAGACTGAGTGAGTTAGGGAAGACAGGTCTTATATGTGGAAGAGAATGGACCAGGGAGTTAGCTATGTAGTATAAAATATTATTCTGTAAACACCTATGTCATAGATTATCCCAAATGAGAATGTCCTTACAGCAGAGGAAACAGTTTAGCTTTGCTCCCTTGAATTTTTCTTTTTCAGATCATTGTGTTGGAAGGCATCATGCTTCTTGAATTCTTGGCTCATCTAAGTTGATGAGGACACTTAGGAAGAATAGAATTTAGTCAGAGGATTAGAAGGATATCTGTAGTTACTAAAAGAATGAGGATCTGAAATGAACTTTTAATATAAGGGTCAAGAGCTTGCTAGCTTCCATCAGTAGGCTTCATCTGTTGATATTCAGGGTTTTTTGGCATGGTAAGCTCCAGCAGGAGGCAACTGGATTTGAGGACCTAAGCAATTCCTCCTAGTCATCCTGCTATGGTGGAAGTTGGTCTCTCTGAAGGTCATTTTCTCTTCAACAGTCTCTTTAGTCCTTGCATCAGGGAAGATCCAGTAGAACAACTCTGTTAGGATCCTTTTGCCTGTGGCTGCCTAAGAAAGCCTCCCTAGAGGTAGTCACAATGGCAACATAAAGCCTCAGACTATAGGCATATTACAGTATAAAAACCTTGCTTCCTTCCTGGAGTTATATTTCTGTCACCAAATCAAGAAAAGGCCTCATTAATGATGAGGTTTATCTGTCTCTCTCAAATATGTACCATGACTGGTTTTCAACATATCAAAATCTGTCCTGGTTCTTCATAATAATCCTTTGAGGTTGCAAGATTTCTGGTCTTTTCACAGTGGAGGGAATGAGGCAGGCAGATTTTTCTGTGGAATTTAGTGCACTGCCTTGTGTCCTGGAAAGGATTTTTACATGGACAAGTAAACCCTGTCTCCAAGAACAGCCAGATAGAGTGATAGAGCTCTCTGGTAGCGAGTTCCACAGTAGCTCCTGTCAGAGCTCAGGTGGTTTGCAGAACCATGTATTTTTTCAGTGGGCATACTGGGAAGTCTACCTGACTTTCTTGCCCATGGGAGGGAAGACAAATGACATGGCCTTTTTTGAGTCCCCAGTCCTCTGTCTCAGTTCACATTTGTACCTGTGCTTTGACTATATTGAGGCCATTTTGCAAACACATGCCCTGAAAACGGTCGAGAAACTGCCAGTAATTACATGGCTTCCTTAGTTAGTGGAAAAATGGTGAAAAGTAACTGAGACTCCTATCAGCTGTGATTCTTAACACCTCCCTCAGTGCTGGCAATCTACTAGCAACACTAAAACAGTCTATAATTTGGCCTTGGATCAAGAAAATATCACTCTAAACAAGTAGTCTTGCCAACAGCTATCCTATTTCTGATCTTTTCTACTTCAGTTTTTCCCCAAAACCCTAAGAACATTTTGAATATATTTTAGTTAGACTGATGCATGTTCTTATAACAACTGAGGACAAATATACACACTTTTAGGTCTATCAGCAGAATTCAGCCTAACTCATCAAGAAGTGTTGTTCACACGCTTAAAGGATCTGGCAAATGAAGCTAAATTGAGATGATTCTCTCTTCTTTTCAAATGGATTCTGAAAAAGCTGGGATGAGTTGTTCCCTCTTACCAGACATTCTTATTTCAATGTCCCTTGACTTGGTTCTGTTTGTCTGAAGTTTTTATGGTACTGTCGTAATAGTTTTCCCCCCTGAAATGCAAACCCAGACATTATTACTAGAGAGACACTTTTCTTCTTACAAAGTGTTCACTTGGGACCTTGGAACCATGCTCTTTTACCATTATATATACAAATCTCTGTATGAATGTGTATGTCCGCATTGTATGTGTGTTTCTCAATAACTGGGTTTTCTTCTGTTTCTCTGTATCAGATGATGGACATAACTTTTGATTACTCTCCTCTTTTCTTCTCAGTTGTCATCCCCCTCCACCATTGTATCCCAATTCCTAACTAATCTTTGCTTCCTCCTAAAACCATAAAATCCAGTTTTGTCATCATAATTAAAATAACTCATCACTAAATACTTTGATTTTTGTCTTCACTGATTGCAGTATGATTATTTCTGTCCAATCTATGCAAAGTCTTTAACTTTCCTTCCCTCGTGGAATCTTTCCATGGGAAATCATGGGGAAGGTTGACTTCATTACCTCTTTTTCCCTGCCATGCACTGTTCTGCTGTTCTCATTTAAGACTGAAGGCATCATAAAGACCTGTAAGCATTCTTGATCACAGACAATTCAAGAACAATGAGATTTAAGCACATCCAGATATGGTGGAATTTTGTGGGAAATGTCAGCAAAGTCAGAATACTTGTTACTTGCTGAAAAATGCTGAGAAAGTGAGGAAACTGAGCTCTGACAGTTTGTGGGGGGTATTTGTTTGTTTATTTGTTTTTTATTTAGCAGACTGTCAGTATCCAGTTGCACTCTTTAAAACTGCAAAACAATTAACTGGAAATTAGGAAGCCTTCAGTTGGGATTGAATATTTTTAACTAGTTTTATTAATCCCAGAAGGGACTAACGTGTTGTTCTCCATAGAGGGGCTTTTGGTATATGTGGCCATATATCATGAAAAAGATCATGTTGTATCTCCATGATGCACAGTACAGCTGTCTCAAAGATTGTTTCTGCTGCTTTCTTTATTATTATGACCACTAAGAGAGTTTATGCATAGACTAGATGCTGGGATTTTTATTTTGTTTGTATTCAAATTGTACCAATTAATTTGATTGGCTTGGTGTGTCACTGGCAGTGTTCCCCTTCATTACCTTGCCTGGTAAAGTTGAATCACGTGCTGAAGGTCTGGTGCCTTATTGTTGCATATGTGTGAACAGCTTTAAGTGAAAACAAGTACTAAAAGATTTCACGTAGCTCCTGTTTCCAGAGAAACCAGTTTCCTGTTGTCTGGGCATGTTCAAAGAGGGTAGGTCAACTGTAAACTAAACATAAACCTTGCTGTGGCTTTGCACTGAAAAAACAAGAAAAAAACCATGTTAAGATGGAAAAGCTGATTGTGATAACAAAGTATTAAAGCAAATTCTTTTTAGACTTCGATTTGTGAATGGGTGAGAGGCTGTGTCCAGGGATAAAAGCAGAAGCTGATGAGAATGTTCGCACTTTTCTGAGTTTCTTTGATTACTTTTCTCCCTTCTGTTTTTTCTTTTCTCCTCTTCATAGCTATTTGGATTAGACTGAGGGAAGGAGGGATGGAATAGGGTGAGATATGTCTTGGGAAGTTTAATATTTAGATAAGTCTCCTTTTTTCGTCCCGTCAATATGGGAGACATGGCATTTTAAAAACCTTTTCTGGCATATGTTTTTTCTCTGGGATTTAGATTTACATCTATCAGCATTATCTTGCTTTATCCACCTATGAACATACCATAACCTCCTAAAATCCTAGGGTTTATCCCTAGTTCCTGCCATTCCTCTCCAAAATAAACTGGACATTTAATCCTGTGCAATAAGCCCGTGATGCTTCATGCTAACAAGGACAGTATTGACTAAGGCCACATTTAAGTTGCATATTAAAAGAGAAGGACTTCATTTACTTGAACTTTTCCCATCACTCCAAATGTCTCAACTCATCTTAATGCACCTGATTAAATATACCTGATCTGCAACAAAGAGCTTCTGGGATAAATGGCAGGATGTAAGCAAGGGGTAGCAAGTGTTAAGGAAATGAGTGATGTTTAAAGCCTCCTTTTTAATTAAGTTGGTTCAATACAGCAGTCTATACTACAGTATTGGCTAACAAGGACTGTCATTAAGAGCTATCCTTCATGTCAAGGCACAGTATTCAGAAAATATTATCTCCTTATGGGGAATTAGCACAGATCAGTACATATCTGTGCTGTCTGGGAGATACAAACAAGTTGTTCTATTTAGCAGTAAAGTATAAAAAGTCTGGTTTGCTCTGGCTGTTTGCCCTGCATTCCCACTCTGTCTACCCCAGATGTAAACACTCTTGTTCCCCTTACTCCACAGTACTCTTTGAATGCCATTAGCTCTTCCAGCCCCCTGCACATGACTCCCAGTATGCTCAGATCCTTGGATGAAAACTGCTTCTTGCTGGGGCTGTTTGGGGGCTGCTGTGCACCAGTCAGTAAATGGAGCTGATGGACCAGCAAGCAGACCAAAGGGATTGTAAATGTTGAGCTGTCACTGTAGCCCTTCCTGTTTGGTCTGGCTTCCCAGCTGACAGTGTTCAAACATTATTTTTGACATCTAATTATCTCCATCTGACATTGGTAAAATTAGGAATGGATTTAAAAGCTATTTGTTGGTTGAGGAGGGAATAGCAGGCACGTGGCACAAGCCTCACTTCCTTAGGATTCCAAGCTAAACACCTTGTATTCACAGGTGGCAGCCCCACAGCAGAAGGACACAGAAATAGAATATTTGCTTGATGGGTTTTCTGCCTTTGGAAGTGAAAAAAAAAAAACTTACTTTGACTGATGGGTCAACATCACCCACTAGAATAGTGACTCAAGAAAGACTTGATGGGGAGGATAGGGGTAGAGGTCTCTTTCTCAGTGACAGGAAACCAATAGGAAACTTTCCTAGTTATGCGGGCTAAGAAGTGGAGTCTCTTTAGGTTTGTCTGTAATGACAGGATGACAGTGACTGAGCAGAAAATCCGTAAGTAGAATCACACAATAGTTGATTTTGGAAGGGACCTCTGGAGGTCAACTGGTTCAATCCCCCTACTCAAGCAGGGCCACAGAAGTTTCCCAGTACTTTGTCCAGATGGCTTTTAATATCTCTAAGAATGGAGACTCCTCACCTTTCTGGGTAAACCATGCCAGTGCTCAAACACTGTCTGCATGGAGAACTGCATCATCTGCCTGGTCATTCTAACCCAAACCAGAACTGGTTTAAGTCTTATTCTGATCTCAGTTAACTATAAATCTTCTGAAGTCAAGGAAGTGACACTTCCTTTATACTGGTGTTAGTAACATCAAAATCTGCCCTGAGGCTCTTATTCTTATGCAGTTGTCTTGTGCAGAATGATACTCTGTTCTTTAAGCAGCCAAAAATGTTAAATTAGGGGATTTGTGTTTGGTTGCGGTTTGGGTGTCTTGGGTTTTGAGGGAAAGGGTGGGTGGAGGAGTGTAGAGAAGGTTATTATTATTTAGAGTACAATATAGCAAAAATGTACCTGGGGGATATTTCTGGGGTATTTTACATAGCAAGTATTTCTTTTCCTGATGTATAGAAGTAATGTTACCAACAGGTTTCAAATGCAGAATGTATTCTTGACCTATTTTCCTTCTACTGGGAAGTATGAGTCACTAAAGAAAAGACATAAATTCATTTCCCTAAATAAGAATTTATAAATTGTTTTCAAATCACCATTTCTTATCCTTAATTTTGCTGGAGAAAAAAGGCCAAAAAAACCAAAACAACAAAAAACAGGCTAACTAAAGTTACTGTAATAACCGAGGGGAAACTTTTTAAAAAAAAGAAAATAACTCTATTTGGGGAAGCATATTGTTTGCTGATCTGTATTGATTGCCTAGATAAAAGGCCTAGCAGTTATGAAATTGTTGTACTGGTAATCGATTAGTTACCGGCACAAACTTTCCTTGTGAGAATAACCTCATATCCTTAGTGACATTTACAAAGTATAAGGGAATACACAGAAGACAAAAGAATAATGTTCAGTACAAATATGAAGATTATTGTATGCCAAGTACTACCAAGTGTTTACTTTACTTGGTCTAAGTAGTATCTCAGACCTCAATGCTTCAGGTTTTTAGTAAATTCTCAGAAATGTTTTACAAAGTTTTTGTTCTGTACCTAGCTACTATATCAACACTAATTTGCACATTCAGTAGTCTAACTATCTTAAATAAAATACAGCATTATGGTAGATACATGAAAGTTTATCTCACTCATACCATCTTTCATACTGTACTTTACACACTTGCTATCCACTACTCTTACTTCTGTTACTGTTTTGCATATTGTTTTCCCCTTGTTTTAGCATTCAGGTCTTGACCAAAAAGGATTTTCTTTTTATGAATATTCCAGAGGATTGCTCCAAGAAAAGCTGTAGTCAGAAGTAGGCATCTTCTGAAAAAACATTTGTCTACTTCCGTGTTACATATCTAGATGAAAAGAGATTTATTTCTTATTTTGTAAGGTGTATTGCATTTTAATTATTTTGTGGTTTTAATAATAGCAATACACTTTTCAAAGATATTTTAATAGATCATGCTAAGAATTTGTTATCAGCTTTGTAACACACTTAAATCATTCATCCTAATGCAGTGCTTTTCAGCTATTTTTGGATCCGTTTCTTAAATGTTATCCAGTAGGGCTTTCTGAAGTCTGTTTAAAGTAGATATTATCCCTAATTTATAAATCTGGATCCTTGCCAAGTCCACACAGTTAATCAGTCCTGTGCCTAGTAACAAATAACATACTATTTGCAATTCACATTTCAAAATTGAATGATGTGAACCCATAGATTCGTTTTTATCCCTCTGCATTTGAACTGTCTGAAACAAAGCAAGATGTTATGAATATATTTGCTGTGTGACAATGCCCCAGAATAAACCTTATCTGCCTCAAGAAATGTTCCTGAAAACCTGCCCTTGCTCAGACTTACTTATCACTCTTAAAATTTAGATTCTGTACGCCATTTATTTAGATTTAAGAATTAAAGCACTGCATGGTGAAGTGGGAAACTGCACCCAAGCCTCTGTGGAAAAGCTGAAGTACTAAATACAGTAATAGGCACTGGTGAAGTATTTTTCAAAAAGACAGAGTGATTTCTGGCACCAAAGTGCTGCAGTTCACCACTACCTTTCTTCAGGAAGTCCTTGGAGGAGCCACAGAGCTGGAGAGCACAGCTGGCAGTATACCTTCCTTGAGCTGCTGCTTGCACTGTAATGTGGGAGAAACATCTCAACACAATGCCCTTATGAAAGCCTGTCATCATGAGGATAATTTTAAGGGCCCTTGAAGAGAGCAGAGATGAAATATAACTTTTCATGGGGACAACTAGCTTTTACTGATAAGACTATGTGAACAGCCCAGCTGGGAGGGAAGTACAAAGACAGGGACATTTTCCTCCTCCATAAACTCCTTTCTCAGCTTATTTACCTGACAAAGATTCAATATAGTTTTAAGATTCTTTATAGTTGGAAGGTTCAGCAGCACTAGAAGAACAATTTTATGCTTGTTTTTTCACTATACTCTGTAATTCCTTCCCAATTCAGGAAAATTATTCTTTGTTAAGAAACAACTTCTAAAATATCTTTGAAGGCCATCTGCAGAGAGTCAGGATAGTTTTTTTTTTTCAAGCAAGGATGTCTGGGTGTCATGTTGGCTGGATGGCTTCCTTTCAGGTGGATATACTGTGGGATGCATCATGTGTCAGTGTGACTGCTGAAAATTTGGGGCAAAGGCTTTCTGAGCATAATGAAAGCAGCTTATTTGCAGTGCCTAAATGCATTAATTGAAAGTGTTTGACTAAAACTATGATTGGAAACAGTAATTTAGTATGCCCGGTTGTAACAGTCCACACTGTAATATATTTTGTATGAGAAGAATCTAGTGAAATGGTACTACACTATCAGTAAACGTAAGATCAAAGTGTAATTGTCAGATGCTTACTTCTTCAGTTGAAATGGTTAAGTTATCCTTATCATACAGTGATCTTCACTGACTTCAATGATAGTTTAGTAAGAATTTTTTTTTTTTAGAAGAAAAAAGTCACGTTTCACATGAAACCCATGCTACTTTGTAGTCAAAGTCTGTACCATTACTTGCATTTTTTTGTTCTTGTAACATTGTTTGAAAAATACAGTTATTTCAGAAATTGTCTGTTTTCTCCTATGTCAGTATTGTTTAGAGTTGCCCATACATATCAGAATATTAGTATATTGATGGTAATTGCCCTGAAATGTACATAAGTTGAAGAGAAAATTTCTACCTTGTTTTTAGGAGACAAAATGAGCAGATAGACAAAAATAAAGGGAAAAAAAAAGTTAGCTCCATATTATATAGAGAATAATAGACACAATATATAACACAAATACTACAGAATGCACCATGTATTTATATTATTGCTGGAAAATATCTATTGCGGACATGAGCTATCATTCTTTCTATCAAACATCAGAGAAATTATAAAGAAAGGACAGAGAATATGATTCTGTTAGAAGCTCTTACTGGAGGTATGATGATAGTATGGATTATATTATGACTCGTCTATAGGCTTTTCTGGTCAGATCAAGACACAGAGCAGCAGCTTTGCTGTATAACTGGAGTTATGAGAACTGCTGTCAATTTGGTCACGATGAAGTATTGTAAATATCCAGCTATAATGTGTACTTACTTAGTAAGTTCCAATTATATTCCTTTTGTCAGCAGACCAAGAAGAGGTGGTTATCTTTCGAACTTAGTTTCAGCAAAATATAGAAGTTACAGAAAACAGACTGTATGTTGGTGAGTTTATTCAGTTTAAATTAAATGGAAGAATAAACAAAACCAGGTCTGTAGTTAAAGCCTTCAATTTTGAAAGGGCAAGACGGAGAGATTAAGAAAACTAATTAGTGAAGTCAACTGGAATGAAGAGCTAGAGGATTTTAATATAGACAAGGCTTGGAATGTAGACAAGGCTGACCTACAGCACATGCAAAACCTATGAGCAAATTCTGAAAGGAAGAATAATTAGGGATATAGTAGTTAAATGAGAAATGCATCATGTGTTTACTAAGGTTGATCATGCTAATGTTGTCTTTATAAGATAACAGATTTTCTGAAAATAAACAAACAAAACACAAACCAAATAACCAAATAACTTTCTACAAACAAAGCTAAATTTAATCTGTCAGGATCTCAGAAAAGCATTTAGTATGGTGTCACATAGGAAATTATTAGGTAAACCTTAGAAAATGAGGATTAATAAAAGAATTATGGGGTAGTGGACCATAAAGTAATATAGATAACTATAGCAGACTTTGCTAAAAGGGCAGTTGATCTGAAAGGGATTTTATAAATAGAACTACCGATGATATTATTAGGACAAATTGTATTTAATGATTTCTTTAATGGTGTTAGTCTAACATATAGAAGATACATGAATATTCAGTACAAAGGATAAATGGAATTTCATAAAAGAGTACAAACAAGATTAAATTTAAGATTATCTGATAAAAATATTGCATAGCTTTGCACTAAATATTTCTGCTGTAATTTGAAGTCTCATCAACATGAAACGTTGACAGAGATAAACCATCAATGACTAATTAAACTTGTGTGACCGTGTCTGGAATTCTATGCACAGTGGTTGTAATGAATATTTAAGATGACAAATTGGAATTGTGTTAGGAACAGAGAAGGATACTGTTCTACCAGTTGTATGAAGAGACTATTTTATGGCATAAAGGAGAAAGAGCTTGGTACAAAGAAAAATGGTGTTGATAAATGATTGCTTTGTTCCAAGGAGCAAACACAAAAGTGGTAAGAGAGATAGTTTATTGAAAGAGCAATCTTGGCACAAGAGTAAATGGGAATAAATTTGCCATGAACAGATACTGTCTGGAAATTGGAAGATATGCCTTATTACTCAAAGGTGCTGGACTGGATTTCAGAGGAAGACCTAAGAGTAAAATCTTAGTTTTAGATGAAGCTGGTAGCCTTATGAAAGTGAATATAGGACCTTACCTCTACAGCAAGAGTGGACTGCATGTGGTGACTCTTTCAGTCATCTCTCTTGCATTACATATGCACTCATAAATGCAGACAGACATTGTATGTCTTGATTGTATGCCTTGCAAGGGTTTTTATCCCAAATTCTTGTGAACTTCACAAAGCAGAAGCATTAAATCATACCTACCAATATTTTTGTGTGTAGTAGCTATATAATGCTTACGTGTTGAAAGTATTCTGTTAACATATCTGACATTCTGACATCTGTATAGGTGGGTATATATTGCTCTTGGTTTCTCACAGACACAAACATATTAGCTTGCTCAAGGTCGTGGTAAAGATTAAACTGGAGGTCCATCAGACTTGGATTGCAATCTTTGGTTGCAAGCTCTAAAGTACAGGGTGTGTTTTTTCAGGAACAGGGTAAGTATGATTAAGAAAAATTGGCATGAATTCTTGTTTTCCTGGTTTCCTAGTTAAGGGTTCTTCAGAAAAATATTTCCTTTTTTCATCCTGTAGCAGCATTACCCATTGTTCATTTTTATGCTGAGAAGACTAGAGAGTTTATGGATAGGTAAGCAGGTAATGCTAATTCCAAATAGTAATAAAATTATAGGTATGTAAACCCAAGATGATCTCATTAAAGTAATAAACTCAGAAGTATATTGAAGACCAGATGGAAATCCAAATAGGAAAATCTATAATAGGACATAAGGATGCAAATTACCCAGAGCAGTTTTTCCACATTCAAATGTAGTTCCTTATGTTATAAAAAGATATATACATAAAATACAATCTGTTAAGGTATTTATATTGAAATCACAAATTCTAACTAGATACGCTTTGGATGATTCCAAATAAATGAATATGTATGGAATTGTTACCTTTCATGCAAAGATCCAGTGGAAAATGTCGAACCTTGTGTGATGTGTAGAAGCAAAATTCCAGATTTAACATTTCTGCAGCTTTTCAGAGGCTTTGTAGCTATGTACATATATTCACATGAAAGTATATTCACTCAACAGTTCATTTATAGAATATTAGATGAACTTATGGGTAATTACAGATCAGTAGGAGATTTCTGCAGTGAAGTGCAGAGCCATCGTACTGACTTCAGAGATTCATCTGTTGTCCTTATACAGATAATAACGCAGTATTAGAAAAACTGGCTACTTTGGAGATCTCTTTATCACTGTCATGGGTCTTGCTGAATTAGTATTTTAGGATAACCATCAGAATGTTTCAGCATTGGAAAAAGTCCTGCACATCCCTCCCCAAAGACTGGTTCTGTCTTTTCTGTAAGAATTCGGATTTGTGCCCTACTGCCTTGTTCATAGTCCCCCTCCAACATTCAGACGTGGCGGGGTTTTATTTGTTTTTTCTATGGAAAACACATTTGAAGTGGAAACAGTGGAGACTGATAAAGCCTACCAGAGAACAGAATAAGTGGAGTAGGATGTCTGCTGTAGGAACAAGTATTGCCTCTGAATCAGTTTCTATCATATATAGGCCATATGTAACAGTAAGACACAATCAGGTGAATTTAACCCTTTGTATCAAAAGAAACAATGTAAGGGTATATGTGTCTCCAGTCTTAAAGGCAGAGAATCAGATGAAATAGGAAATAAATACTACAAAGTGTTATTCACACACTGGGTAGTATGCACAGTGTCATTCTGTAGAGTGCTCCAGGGGGGGAAGCAGACTTTGTTTCTATTGTTAGGTTTTTGGGGTTTTTTTCAAGAAAAGATACTGACTTGTAACAGTGCAGAGACAGTGTTTAGCACTCATTTTCAGTTATTAGTCTTACTGAGCATTTAGCAGTGGCCCAAGTTCTTGCAATGTGGTAGTTCTTACTCTGACTGTTTCCTAAGCACACTGTCTAATGCTGGCCTTGAGATTGATCTCAACAGCATTTTTGCAGTGAAAAAAATCCAACATATAGGATAGAACAGTCAGATGTAAATCTCTATGCTTCCTTCGCTTCTAATACTTCTTTCCCTCTTTACCAATTTTAAAGAAGACTCCTGTGGGGCTTTGGCAGAAGGCAAAATAGGAGCAGCTGGCAGTCCCTAAACAGCAGAACAATCCCTGTAGAACTTTCAAGTTAATTGGTCTTAAGTCATTCTTTAAACTACATTGTTTTACACTAAGGTCAGTTTGGTTTTCAATCAAGTCTAAATCTTGATAGCAAAGACTTTTTGAAACCAGCTAGTCCAATTGATGTTATCTGATCTTATTCTAGTAGTAGGCAGGCGAAGGTGGAGAGCTTGTTCAGAGTAAAAGATAGTGAGGCATCACATGCAGTGTTAAAAAAAAAAATATTCTTTTGGACTAAAGTACGAAATGAAGGTTGAAGGCATATTTGGGATGACTGTTCTGGGTGGGAAATCTTCAAAAGCACCTTTAAGCCTCACTTCAAGTTTTAAGTATGAAGTTACGAGCTGCCTCCATCACAAAGCTTTCAGTAGACACACAGTATGTATCTTCGACTAAACACAGATAACATTCTTACAGTAGGTAACAAACAGGTAACATTCTTACAGTAGGTTTACTTACAGAAAGCAATCAGCATGTGACATGGACAGCATTCAATAATGAGCTGCCAGATCCTGACCTCACCCTGGTTTCACTCCAGCAGGAACTCCAGTGGAGTTAGCAGAAGTCAATGGGGCTACTTGAAATTTACACCAGAGGATATTAATTTGGAAGCTGGCCGATGCCTGGGTAGCAGCTCCTGAAGAAATGTTTTATTCTAGCTATTCTCTGAATTTGTTGTTCTTCTGGTTATGGGGTTAGAACTAACTTTACCCTAACTTTATTCAAACAAAATATTGTTATCCAGTAAAAATGAACATTAAGTGGTAAAAACATTTTGTTGTTTTTTGAGTTTCACATCCTGGATGCTTCTGTTAAGCCACAAGTGATTTTGGATCCTGTTCCAGGTTCTAAAGATAGAAAGGGCTATTTTCAAAATGGAGAAAGATGTATAATCTGCAGCAAAACAATTGAAAGCAATAGTCTGGTTCTTCTAAAAGAATGGACTGGACAAACCCAATAATTTATACAAGTTGATCATTCTAAAACTACTGCAGCATTAATTTCATGAACTGCAGTGAGTAATAGATTTTGTTCTGTTATTTCACATTAATCTTTCCAGACTAAACCCATGCTCAAATATATATTTCCTCCATATTTATAGTCAAAGAATATGCCAAATAACACTTCTTTTCTCCAGAATCCTAGGTCCTCTGAGTCAGGGAAACATGAATCCTCCAGGTACTTACTATTCATAGTTATGAGTAGAGATTGTTAATTCTCCACATAACCAAAATGAAGATTTTGAAATTTCGAAGCCCAGAAGGCCAGTAAAAGGACTGTGGATTTATTTTGAAAACTCATTTTAAAAAATAATTTTCATAGACATGAACTCTGTTTTGTTAGTTGGGATTGGTGGAGCCTGAGGAGAGGCAGAGTAGTGTCTTATGGCATGAGGTCCCCAGGTAAGCATAGTTCTTTGTGTCTCTGTGCAAACACCTCACCTTACAGACTCACTTGGGTATTGATTCTCCAGGGAGAGAGAAAGTAAGCCAGGCGAGTTAGTCGCTCTGCAGAACTCATAAATGCATTTTAATTTAATGAATTTTTTAGTGGGAAGGTTTGGTTTTCTACCTTTGTGAGTCTTTCAGTGTCAATACATGGGATTATGAATTTATGTTTGCCATCAAGGATGTAAGTGAATATTTTAGACCACATGTCACTTATTTGCAGAGTTAAACTTTCATGAGGGCCACTGGTGAGCAGTTCAGAATGAAGATTAGCCTTACAGTGGGGTTTTAAATTCTGTTCTTAATCAGTGTCTTCACTCTTTCATTTCTTTCTCTGTTTACCTTCAGAATCCATTTACCACACACGTAGAAAAAACTATTTTGTCTCTTTAAAAAATAAAGCAAGCTGAGATAATTGAAATAATTGTTCAGGTTGCTTGTAATAGCTCTTGAGAGAGAGGACATTCACCTGAATATTGTATTAGGATTCACAGTTTCTACTTTGCTTGCTTGCTTACTCACAGTGCTCCTTAGTTACTGGTTATATGGAAAGAAACTTCTAAACAAAAATATACATATATCTAATTTTGATCTTATATATCCAGTCTCCCAATTTTATACGTCTATTGTGACATCCAAAATGGCCAACTCAATTACGGTCTACAGACTAGCTCTCTATTTCCTTTGCACCCCTCCCAGTGTGATTATCTTTTATCTGCCCTGACTGGAGTGAAGTGACAATATGCACAGAGCTTTCTCTTGACACTTGCCAGGACTGACGTTCAAACTCAGTGTGTTGCTGGATGTAGCAGAGGTTTAAGGTCCTAGTTTCCCAAAGGTTAAATAAAGTCAGCTCTTTTGGAAACATATGTGCAGTTTTTTTGGGGGGTGGAAGGAGACTTCCTGCAGCAGTTCGTAAAGGCTACCTCTACTTTTGATATTTCTTATCTCTATAAGCTCTTTTTACTGTCTAAGGTCAGAATGAAGGTGGGTATAAGAGTGATAGTTCTTAGAGCCCACTCATTCAGCTTGATTTTTTAAAATTATACCACATCTGGATCAGTAATTCTGTCCCTTTCTCCCTTCTCCACACTACAGGGAAGTTTAGTAATTGTGCAGATTTTAGATGACTTGGGATAGTTTACCTTTAAGCAGAAAATTATTCTTGGTCCTAACTAGGGAGGAGATTGTAACTTGCTGCAATAATTAAGAGAACTGGAATATTAAAACTAGTTACAAACATACTCATGGGAATGAAATGCGTTCATATTATAATTTAATTATGATGCAAGAGTACGATTGAGAATTTTATCTGTGAGAAAGAAATAGGTGTCACTCATCAGCACTAACAACAACAGTGGCTTAAGCTATCCCATTTTCTTTGCATTGCAACAGGCTGGGAACATACACATGTTCAGCTATTGCATGTCATCCAAACCCTGCCAGTTTTCAGCTGAAGCCTGTTAATTTCTTAAGATGAGCTAATTCCACTGTTTGAAATCATGAATGCATAACCTGTCTGATAAATCACACACATGCATACTTGTTGGATCCACTGATGGATCTTTTCATGTGACCAAGCCCATTTGCTACAAATATTCATAGACTCACCCTTCATTGCTTTGCAAACTAGAAGTGGTCATTTTAATCATCTGTTGTGACTCACCACATTACACAAACCACAGACTTTAACAAACCATTTTTGCTGGAAACTTACAGCTTCTGTAAGTATTTCACCTTACTTTCATTTTAAAGGCTTCATACATGAGGAATAATCAACATAAAACTTACTCTCTCTGCCCTGGATTCTTGAGTCTTCATCCTTGACTACATTTAAACCTATGCTGCACATTTACCCTTTTTTTGCCCATTTCAGTTATAATAAATATACGAAGCAAATTTGTGACCAAAATGCCATTAGTGAAGCAGTGTTGAAAAGAGTTGTTCCATGAAAGAAAAAGTCTATTACGAGCTTACTGAAAAGATAGAAATTATTTATGAGGTCAGCTGACTCTCTTCCTGTAATACCAGACTATTTAAGTTTTCATCCAAGTGTACTGAAAGCAGTATAAAGGTGACAAATCTTTGAATGGAGCTCTCAGTTATTAGCTGAAGCCCTGAAGCAAGACTCATAAGCCTGCAGATTGTGAGGGACATGTACCCTGGTTCTGCACAGGGTGGACTGGTCCTGCCTAGGCAGTTGCTTCTTATTAGCACTTGGTTGAGCTTTCAGGCTTTGCCATTAAGCTTTTTTTCTTGCATCCTTTCCTGGCTCAAAGTCCCCAAGGCTGCTCAGCAACCACAGAAGAGACTGTGAGAGTGACAGTGTTTCAGATGGCAGTGACATCCAACCACATAGGTCCTCAGATCTGCAGGCTGAGCAGAAGATTTTCCCCACAAAGTTTGGCTACTTCCCTCCTGCAGCCCTGCTCCTCCCCAACCTCACCCAGAGCAGACTAATGAAAGAATCAACAGCCCACAAAATAAAGTGAAGCAAGAAACTCTTAAGAAGGGAATGGGTCCAGCAGAGTTCTCCAAATCTTCTGTAATTTTCCTTTTGCAAACAGTTTCACTCTTTTCAGTCTATGATTCTTATACTTTGAAGATTTTAGTCTATAATTCCTGTGTTTTTCATCCTGGTTGAGTCAGACTAAGTGCCACAGCTAAGATAGATATCTCAGCTAAACCCATTAGTCTCAGTAATACTCAATGATGATTTATGCATTGGCTTGTTGATTCTGAAATTATTCATCTCTGCAGTGCACATAGGACCTGTGTAACTTTCAATCAAATTGTATTCAAAACTTTGTTCAAATTGGATTTTATAAAACACAAAAATGTTTTTTTCAAGTAACTGGTTAAAAAGAAAAATAGTGAAAAAGAAGAATTATTTTTTTAAGTGTGCTAAGAAAATTACATAAATTTTAAAGCAAGAGAATGCTTCCCTTGGAAACACTGTTAGCATAATCACAGAAACATGGGAAACCACATAATAATTGGCCTCTTTAAATCTGCAACTCTACTAAACTTAGTCGTAGAAAATCTGAAGCTGCCTTGGACTTTGCAGGTCTTACTTTGGCAGCTCTCAAACATCAAAGGTGCAGTGAACTTTGGAAAAAGAGGTTGGAATCATCTTTCCCTTTCCCTTCTCTTTCCTTTCCCTTTCTTTTCCTCCTTTCCTTTCTCTCTTTCTCTCTTCTTTCCTTTCCCTCTTCATTCCCCTTTTTTCTTATTTTTCTTTAATCCCTTCTTTCCTTCTCTCTTTCTTTCCTTCTTTTTTTTTTTTTTTTAATTTGGTTTGTTTTTACCTGTCCTATGGCTTAGCTATGAATTTTAATTAAACATTAATTAAACATTAATTTTACTTTGAAATGAAAACCTTTTATAATATCACATGGTGAGATTTTAGCCTGAAAGGAAGAAAAATTACAAAATATTAACTGAAATATTGGAAGGCTTCTGTATCAAAATTACTCTTATACTTGGAAAAAAACTAATATTTTAATCAGGGTGGGGTTTTTTAAACCTGTTACAAGTATAGAAAGAAAAATTACATCCTTCACTTTGATTAACAGTAAGTACCTGATCCACACAATGTAAAAATGGATTTTTTACATATATTTTTTCAATTCATCCATTAAAAGTCAGTTATTTGCACAGCTCTAATCAGAATTCTGTCTGTGCTTCCTTTCTTTGTTTCATATCCTTCCTTTGCTTCTTCCCAGCGAAACGTGCTACAAATTTGTTACGCATCAATTTATCTTTAGACATTTTTGTTGCTAGCTCTTTGTGCTCCGTTGTTTCCAATTACAAAAAAAAATCATTTTTAATCCAAAATCTGAAGGTCACTAATTAGCTCATTTTTGTTCCATAACAGAAGAAACTATGTTAACTTCCGCAGCATCTATACTGAATATAAATGTCTCATTAATCTCAGACATACCAAAGCAAGTATCCAATGGTGGATGACAGTGTAGAAAAATAGCCCTGGAGAGGAAGAAACAGAAAAATTAGACAGTGCTTATTATCATAAAGCCATTGTGATGTGCTCTATAGACTAAGTGATATAAGGGCATAATGCAATATTGTCCATGAAGAACAACTTTTTAACAAAGCACAGATGATGTTCTACTGAGCAGAGCATTATATGTAAATAGTGAGATTTATTTCAGAATTCCTGCCTAAGCTATGCCAAAAGTTCTCCCTAAGTAATTTTGAAAGAGGCAGTAGTTAATATATTCAGACAACAGAAAGCTTCCTTCTAAGACTTGGTATTTCCACTTTCTTGCCATATATTTTTTGCACTTTTCTTGGAAGTTCTTCAGTAAGGCACTGAAAGTGCTTTAGGATGCCTGAGTAGGCCTCAAAGTCTACATAGACTCAAAGCAGTGGCCTGAAACAAAATCTGTGCAAACATCAACTGTACAGAAAGCAGCATCTCGGGTGGCTGGTTTGGTGTCCATTTAAATGAATTAAACAAATGAATGGATCATGATTTTATATAATCATTTATCAGTTGGATGAAAACTTATTCGTTAAAATTGAAACCTAATTATTTGTTAATGCTATCTATTACAGCAAATCACAGAAGTTTTTATATGTAAAAATAAGGATTTAGATATTTTCATTCATTCCAGTTGGACTGAAAATTAAAATCTGTTGTTTTAGTGGGTTGTACTTTAGAATATTTCAATAGTAAATATACAGTCTTGAATCATAAAGTAATATTATAACGCATAAAAGAAAGTGAATAAGGATGAAACAGTAAAATCCTATAGGGTCATTTCCACACATTTATTACAACATTTTAAATTGACATGTTCTGACAACACACTTTGATTTTAATGAAGCTGTCATTCCAGTTGAAGAATCTTCCACTGTAGTAATTAAGCTTCTCTTAGTTTTCCACTTAAAGTACTCTAGAAAATTGCTTATCTTTTCAAAGTGTTTCTTTTTTTTAATAAGTCAGTTCTTTTCAAAAGGTTTGTCTGTTAAATCTAACAGAGATAAGTAACTTCTTAATGTCTCTTAGTCAAAAAACCAAAACCCATAACACCATGCAACACAACAAACTATTATTATCTCATCAACATCTTTCCCATAAATATGACAGGAGCTTGCAAGAAAGGTGAGACTGCTGACTGTTTTGTGGGTGTTTCTTAAGAAGACCCAACTTTAGACATCAACTCAATTGTTTTTTTATATATTATTTGATGATCTGGCTGTAAAACAAGTTGCCATTCACATGCTGGTTGCTGTAGCTGTGAAAATTTTTGTACTGTAATATCACAATTCACAATTCATCCATTTTCCTTGTCTAATAGTATTTATTTACATGGCAGAGCAATAGAAATATTGAAAATAAATGAAACTTTGCACCCCTGTTTAAACTGAAGAAAGGAAATCTTGTTACTTCACTGGTTTAACTAATTTTGTATGCTTTGTTCCCTGAAAGAAACTTCAAGAGACAATACTAACATTCTTTTTTTACTTTCTGGTATTCTTGAAAAAAAACTCACAAAGGAGCTTAAAATAGTATATTTTGCAATATTAACAGCCAGTGCTGTTTCCCACTGTTAGCTTTGTCCTTTGTGGGAAATTGATGTACATCACTGGCAGTTTCATTTGAAGGACCAAATTTTGGCTTTGAAAAGACTAACCTGTTTACAGGAGAACATACTAGAAAGATGCATGAGCTATCTTACAAGGTAGAAGATTCTTTTATTCCCATTACATTTTTGCTTACACAAATGAAATACACTGTGTGAGCAGAGACCACAGTGTGAAATACTCAGATTCCGTTTTATTACAAAGCTATCAAAATGACACTTGCCTAAGTGAAATTGAGAAATTAAAAAAAAAAAAAAAAAGAAAGAAAGAAAGAAAAAAAAGTGAGACTCTGGCCTCCAGTAGAAACAATAGCCTTTGCCTATTACATCATCAAATTGTCATTAGATTTATTACGGCTGTGCGCTCATTGTTTGAGTAAGTAGAATATGTGATGTGATTTTAATTGGCTTACGTGTCATCCTGTGTTTGCTAATGCATTAGAGCCTGCCTTGTCCTGCTGCTCTCGGAAATGTTCCCTGTAAAAATATCAACCAGTCCACCACAATCTTTCTGAAATGGTCCACTCCAACAAATGGCAACATTTACTAGATTAGGAAATCGGAGACTTAACCCATCAACAAAGTAAATATTACCTCCTGCGTTTCCCCTCCTCATCATATTTGAGAAATCTCTCTTGAAGTCTGTTCTTCCAGGTACAGTGCAAACCTGCTCAACAAGAAGCACAAAATTCTCTTTTTTATTTCTGCCACAGGCTTCAGACTATTTCTAGCTACTCAGACAGTGAATAACACTGGGCAGCTCATTTCAACTGTCTGTGTCTTTATATAGCAGTTCTGTGAATAGGAGGAATAGTTCTTAACCCATCTCAGAAGTACAAAGTATGAGCATAATTTTTAACGACTGTTACAGATACTCAGAAATAATCATATATAGTAATTTAATAATATACTTGCCCATATTGCCCATATGTCTAGGTGGGTTATGGTTAGGGAATTTGACTCTACAACTGAATGGTCTGAATTTGTTTCCCTTTTCCATCTACTTACAAAAATAATTGTAAGGTCTATTTTAACATTACTATGAATAATCATCAAGTCTACAGGGGATTTCAGTGTAAATAGGTAAAATTAGGGGGAAATGAATTAAAATCTGATCCTGAGCAAATGTTCATACCAAGTGCAAGATTTTAGGAAGACTGAAATCAGATGATATGATCAACCTTGAGGGATCGAACATTATTAATATCTGATGCTCTCTACATGTCTCAGACTTTTTACAAACTTCTCCTATTTATATTAAATTATCTATGCAATTTTCTCCACAAGTGGATAGTGAAGAGTAAACCATAGAAGTGCAGGTGTACACTTACATATTTGATCTCTTTAAATTAATAGTGGCAAAAAATTTTTTGGCAAACGCTTACTCTTTGGAGAGACAACTGGTGGTAATTCTCCAGTTGCAGCCTCAATTAATAAAGTGTATGAATTTTATTATCTTAGTACTGGTGGGTGACCCTGTATTTAAATCATGCAACAATAATTAACAAAAAACAAATAAACAAGAGTGAAATATTTGTCTGAATCTGAGTAATCTAGACTGAGCCATGATCTGACCTCTTGTATGGTCTGATGAGATAATTTCAATTGTCTTTGTGCAGACTGAGTTCAAATTTCCCTTTTGTTGGAAATCAGTAGACTTGCAAGGGTAGTGAAGTCCTGTCTGCTCCCTTAGGTCATCCATCATGTTGCGGACTTTAAAAGCTAAACACAAGTTAAGTCTTTGGGTTATTTCCAGGTTAATTTATGATTTGTGCAACATGTCTCTTTATTTTTGTTTATTTTAGGAAGATAATTCCAATCTAGTGTTGATGAGCTCTAGACTGTGCTGTTTTTTGCAGGATTTATAAAAATACATACATCTTTGTGGACCAAATAGCTTTGAAAATGCTATCCTAATAAGTGATTTAAATAAGGCCAAGAAATGTAACGGAGAGGTATTTATTCTATAAGCTGCATATAAAATGTCCATAAATTAAGCACTGGAATGAAAAGCAATAATGAATATAAGCTGTTTAAAATAATATAATACTTTATGTAGAACTGTTTTCAGTACTACTATGTCTGATTAATAGTATTTGTATTTCTTTTCTAAATATACTTAAAATAAAAGTCTTTGGTGCCTGATGGTTTGTAATTTTCCTTTGTCTGCTTTGCAGGTGGTACAGTATGATATTGTTTTCTTCAAAAATACAAAATTTGGTAATAGAAATGTCCTACTGTTTGATTTAGAGAGTCAATTATGTACAAAACTTGAATTGCTATTATGTTTTTTAGGACAAAAGGTAAATTATGTCTTAAAGAGAAATGTGAGCAGCCTGGTGGAGAGAGACCTGGGAGTGCTGGTTGACAACCAGTTGAAAATGAGCCAGCAGTGTGCTCAGGTGGTCCAGAAGGCCAATGGCATCCTGGCTTGTATCAGGAATAGTGTGGCCAGCAGGACTAGGGATGTGATTCTCCCCCTGTACTCAGCACTGGTAAGGCCTCACCTCGAGTACTGGGTACAGTTCTGTGCCCCTCACTTCAGAAAGACGTTAAGGTGCTGGAGCGGATCCAGAGGAGAGTAATGAGGCTGGGGAAGGGACTAGGGGGAAGGTCTTATGAGGAGAGACTGAGCTGGTGTTGTTTAGCCTGGAGAAGAGGAGACTCAGGGAGGACCTTAACACTCTCTACAACTGCCTGAAGGGAGGTTGTAGTCAAGTGGGGATCAGGCTCTTCTCCCAGGCAACCAGTGACAGGACAAGAGAGCATGGCCTGAAGCTGCACCAGGGGAGGTTTAGGTTGGATATCAGGAAGCACTTCCTGACAGAGAGGGTGATCGGACATTGGAATGCACTGCCCAGGGTGGTGATGGAGTCACTGTCCCTGGATGTGTTTAAAGAAAGGCTGGATGTGGCACTTAGTGCCATGGTCTAGCTGATGTGGTGATGTTAGGTCACAGGCTGGACTTGATGATCTAAGGTCTTTTCCACCCTCTGTAATTCTGTGATTCTGTGTGCACAAACTTTGCTCATTTGCATTGCTGAGCTTTCTGATGTTAAGGATGTGTTAGAAATTGTGTATTAAAAACAAGTTATCTATGATGAAATCAACAATTGCAAATTTTATTTAAAATTTTTATGCTGAGTATTGCGAACCACGTCTTCATCCTGAACTGATGAAGTCACAGGAACTTTATTGACTTCAATCTATGTGGGATAAAGGGGAAAGAAAGGGGTGAAGTAGGGAATAAATTAGAAAACCATTAGAGAAGAGAAAATAAATTTGAAAAGTAGGAACTAACTAGGATGGTTACAGCTCTAGCCATGTTCAGTGGAAGAAAATACAGAGGAGTAGCATGAAAATTACCTATTAATGTATAAAGACCCTAAGGAGGGAAGTCACCATTTATTTTTCTTAATTAATAATCATACAGCTAGGAGAAATGGCTTTAGTCTTCTTTATACAAACTTAAGCTTAAACAGTAGAAGTGACTTTATAGAATACAATTACATGATGAAATGCTCTGCCAATTGAAATTGCACAGTTACTGATGCAGAGGGTATTTAGAGCTAAGACTTGTAATACCTATGTAAAAGAAACTTCACTGTGACCAGGGATAGCCATGTTTGAAAACCACAAATATAGGAACAAGAATCTGGCCAGAGGTAACAGCTGTGAAAGTGTCCAGTCGACTCTTGTAGCTCTCTAGTTCCATAGGCTCTAGTACTAGATAAACAGTCCCAGAGTCTGGAGTCCTCGTTCACGGTGCAGTCTCACTGAGCTCCTGGGTGATCTCCTTTTGCACAAGAGGGACGATGGTATTTTTTCCAACCTGCTAGACACTGTAAGGTGTCTTTAAGTGCGTAGGATAAAGAAAAGAAATATAGAAGGACAGGGAAGAAAGGTGTGTCTGCATGCGGGGTGCGTGTTTTCACCTACATTTATTTTCTTAATCTCTGTGGTCTTAATCTTTCTTGCATGGAAGAAAACATGTAAGGAAGTCTCAGCTTTTGGAGCACAGCTCTGTATGCTGAGGTCCAAGAGGGGCATTTGTTCAGTGCTGGAAGGGAGTCCTCCTGTCTGCTTTCTGTTTTGTATGCTTCCTGCTCTGTGCTTTAGGGAGCAGATCCACAGTGAACACTACAAAAAGAAGTTCCTCATGAAGGCAGTGGAGAAGGTGAAAGCACTCAATTTAGAAAGTCACAGTGATACCAACCTTAACTGTCACTCCATATCTCAAACTGAAGTACTTACTGTTTCAGAAACCTTTTCAGACACAGTTTCACAAACCTACACATCAAAAAGCTGTACAGACAAGTGTGCACATTAGTTGTCCAAACGTTTTGAGACCATATAATCAGAGTCCAGTTTGGGTCACCACAGTGCCTAGGACAGGAGTCATGCATTGAAGATGGAGGACAAGTCAGTCCTTCCCTGGAGGATTTCTGACTTTCTTTACCACCCAGATTGTACCCTGTACATGGCTGGATATGTGGTATTGGTCTCTCCCCATTCTGCAGTGGTTTATGCATGATGTTTTCTGAACACAAGAGCCATGGGCTTCCTTGAAATTAAAATCTAAAGACACACATGCACCTGTTTTGGAAGAAGAAGTGGTTTTGAAGGTTCTTCTTGTCTCATCTCCCTATGTGGTCTGTAATTAATATATCATAATCTTGTCAGGTGTTTGCAACCATTCATTTCCATCTGTGAAAATCAGTCTTGCCCTGAATCTCAGTGAAAGGCAAATGCTTTCAAAAGCAAGCTGACCTAAACCCACAGGAGGACTTGCTGCAATTGTTGGAGTATGAAAAGTTCGTAAACAGAATATTTGTTGTTATTTTGAACCCAGTTTGATTTACATTAGTAGTAGATTTGGCCCTTTATACCTTACCTTTTAGGTATTCTTCTTACAAAGCAGTAGGTTCCTGTAAACGACACAATCTCTCCCATGCCAGACTACGGATGTGATTTTCTGCCTCTCCAGGATATAAAAAACTGATGTCTGGTATATAGGATAAGGCCAACATAAGAAATTATGAGGCAACACTTCAGTACATCTAAAAGATGTCTGGCTTGGTTTCTGGAGAGGAATAGCATTATCATTATATTCTGTTTAGCAAATAGTTTAAATAGAGTCAACAGTAAATAAATGGAAATAGCATCAGAAGACAGGAAAACAGATAAAGATCTGAGCTTCTGCAGTTCTCTAAAATGACACTAATCCTGCCAATATAACTGATGCTTACCAAGAAATCCGAACCAGTGTGAGTGGTATTTGTACCTCTTCGAGGCTCTGTCCAGGGAGAAGAGACAATGATGGAAATGATGCAGCTGAATATTTGCCTGCTCAATTAATTTTGATGTTGTAAATGTTCTAATTATTTTTTTTAGCAATGTCATATTAGCCTTTACTGTATGGTTATTCTACAGTAATCTGTCAATGCTTTGTAATTATTCATCCCCTGAAGACTGTTTATGAAGTGTTAGTGTACTGCTGGAATTACACAGTCGATGTTTCAAAATGAGGGTCCACTCTGTAAAAAGAACTGTGCTCATATAGGTGTAAAAGAAAACAAAGTTATTAATAATCTCTCTTGCACGCTATATCCCCCAATGATTGACTCATTAAAATAATAAAGCCTTAAGAATTAAATGATAAAGAAGAGGAAATAGGGAGAATTGTGAAGAATTGGAGTAAATACTGGTGAAGAGTATTTTTGGTTGTGATTTTGAATGAGGGAGAAAGTTACTGAAACAGAGACGTAACAGGATGCTAATCCAGACAACGTGATCTGCAGGGACTTAATTGTCCATCAGTATTTAGGGAGGAATTTTATATTTTGCCATTTCTTTAGTGAGGTTTGCATAAGTGTATTAGACAAGTAACACAAATATTTAGAAGCAAGACAATTATAATAGTCTATGGGTACCTGCAGACTTCTCAAATGCCTAAATGTTGTTTTATGCAAAAAAATAGGATGAAAATAGTATCAGTCAGGGTTTTGCCAAAGTTGCACTTTTGGAGCACTTTCCTAGGTAGAAGTCATTCAATGATGTGAGTAAATATAGAAAATGAGAAGCCTGGAAATGCATGCAGTCAGTCTTGCTATTGTTATTTTTACTGTCTCATGCTCATCTACCATCTGTAGCTTGTAATGTTTCTGATTTTTGGACTCAGCCCATTTTCAGCAGAAGCAGAAGATGTCAATGGTTTAGATTTCTCATTTCTATGGGCCACAGAATGTACAAGCACATAGATACATGATCCTTTCAGAAGGGGGTCACAGACAGGGGGTGGAGAAGGTCTGCCTTAAAAATTACAGCAATGACAGTAAATGTCTGCAGAATTACTCTACAGGACAGAGAACTTTTTTCTCCTTACACTGTGCTCAAGACCTCCATCCTCAGGAGTGTGAGTAATTTGTGTCTATAAATTGGACCACACCAAAAGGTGTATTTATAGCTGGCCACAGACATGGAATCTGAAATTAGTCCTCTTTCTCTTCCTGAGTAGGTGGAATTATTTTCAGAAAATTTTTTCAGAGCAGTCAAAGTCTTTTAAAGTCTCAGGAGAAATATTTCTACATGGCCAATGCAGAGTCCTTAAATGGAATTGCCTTCAGGGGGATTCATGTATGTTCCAGCTGATTCCATATTTAACATTCAACCTGATGCAAACAGACAAAGACGTACACAGTCAAAAAGGTTCACGAAAGGAATGCAGGGTATATGTTTTAAACTAAATCAAGTATAAGGAAAAGTTTTTATGTTTTACAGGCATATTTTTATAAGATACATACATTATTTATTTGTGCGTGTGCACAATTACTTATCTATATGCAGAAGAAAATTGTCATGTAAAACTCAGTAATAATATGTAATATGCAAAAATATATATTTCACCAGACCTTGTAGTGTTCAGCCAGATGATAATGAATGAAAAATCTGTATATATCTTTGCAAAGGGTGATAGAAGTGTGAATGTTTTTCCAGACTTTCACTTTAAATTATCCATAATGAAATAATATGCTACTGTAGACTGAGCAGACAATGCTGAGGTATCTTCCGGATATGATGTATAGCCCAAGTGTTGAAGTTTACTAAAAATGAGCTTCAGTTTTATTCTCGTTGTTCTGCAGAATTCTGCCTAAGAAGAACAGTTGTACCATTTTCACCTCTTGGCACTTTATTTAGGAAATTGTTAGCATGTTTTGTGGACCTTGCAATTGTCTTCAGTATACATCTTTGTCTCTGCTCTCAAACCTCATGGTTAGATTCTGAGCTCGTTTTCTTTCCCAACATTCTTAGTGAAAATAACCTGAACAGAAGTGTGACAGCCCCAACTTATTTGCACAGTTCGACTGTAGGTGGTACTTGCTTCATCTGTCACATGTAACATGGGAAGAATCAGTATAGGCACTTAAAAAGATGCATTTCTTAAATGTTGAGTGCAGGCTGAACATCACAGCATATATAATCAAATAAAAATGTTTCTGGTGTTGAAATGATGATTTTGGTGATCTTCCATGTAATGAAACACCAGCTTCTGTATTCACTACCTTTCCAACACTGCAGGATAACATGAAAATATCAAGAATGGACTGCACTTTTCTGGTTTTAATTTTTAGCTTGAATAATTTTCCATCCATCCTAGTGTTTTCGTTCTGTAGAAATAAGTAGTGAGTTAATAATTTTGTCACTGTAACCAACACAGTATAATGATGAACAAAACTAGAATAGCATAGCATAGCAAGAATAGACTTTCGGGGGATTTTTCAGATGTGAAGGTGTATCCTAAAACTTAACTGAAAAAATAACTCTGAGTTTTATGCATTGAGAGTGTGCGGGAAGATCCCAAGAAAGTTTGTTTTGCTATATTTGTGCTTCATTTACATATTAAGTCCCTGAATCACTGACTGTTATGGAGTAGTAGCACGTAAGAATTAATGTTCAAAGTAAAACTTTAAAATAAAAAAATCATAATTCCTGAGAATTTTGTTTCAGACTTTTTATCCTGTTCCTCAAAGACACCTGAAATCAGCAGTAATGGCTCTGTGTGGCACATTCTAATTGTTCTATTAATGCAACTTGCTCAAGAGAATGTCACCTACAGCCTATGGACCTATCCACAGGTTTTAAACAAGAAGTGAGTTTTATAGGAAAACAGTGAAAACAGGCAGCAATTTCATAAAAGGTGCAATATGTGCATCCTCCCTGCTCTACATTTATTTCAGGCCAAATTTTGTGTGTCAGACTGCACCATAGGATGACTTTTACGAGCACTTAACTGAAGGCATTTGTGCTAACCCAGTAGTTTTGTATTGTAGTAAAATGTGGTAAAAATAAAATTAAAAAAATAAAAATGGATAAGTATCTGAAGTGAAATTTCAGTTTTCATTTTCCCATTTATTTTCTTAAAATAAACTAACAAGCTAGTTTTCATTTTTATCACTTTTGGTACATTGCTAACCAGTCTGAAGTCTGGAACATTCCTGATGACACAACATAAAATGATGTAGTAGTACCTTTTATTGCATGAATGTAAAATGATTTCCCTTCCCATGCTGTGAGCTAAATGTAGAAGATCATATTGCAACTGATATAGAAAATGTATACAGTGAATAGCAGTTACGTTTTTGAAGGAATTGATATTACGGGAAAAATATTCTGGATAGGAAAAAACCTGGTGTATCAAGGAAGGACACTGGGTAATCAGTTATACCTCTAAACACAGTAGAGGCAATGTTTGTGCTTCAGGCATGAGGTGATATTTCCTTGTTCACCTTTCAAGGCTAAAAAAGCTTCTTTTAGTTTAACTTCCTCTGAGCTCTAGAGTTTAAATGTTTTAGCTACCAAATTTAAAATAATAACTTCATTCCTACATTAAATGCTACATTGCTGAAAGCAGTTACATTAATTGTCCTATTTTATAGGAACTGTTGTCTGCACTTCAACTTCTGTTCTCAACTTTATGCGATTTCTGCTTTCTGTAATTTTTATGGTATGTTTTGCATGTAGTGTTATGCTGTGTACTTTGCATTGTTTCTTTTCTCCGACTACTGTTTTTATTTAATTGCAAAAGTTACAAATAGGGCCTGTATGAAGTAATTAAAAATTTTAATCAGGGCTTTGGTGAACCTATCTTATGATTCATTACATTTTTGGTGCTTTTTATGTTCATGTGATGAAACAATGTGAAGTAAAATCATTTTAGAGCACCTTGGGGAATGCAGCTGAAAACTGTAGTAAGTGAAATGGAAAGAATTATGAAATTGTAAGGAGATTCTCCTTTTTCCAAGTAAGATCTAATTTCCAAGCAGGAGAGAAATAGTATCCTTGCTAGTAACCAATCTGTAGAAATCATTCAATAACTAAATATGACATGATAACATTATGAGTTTTACAGGATCAGCTACATTATGTTTATTTTACCTTGATACAAAATGTCAGCAAAATTATTGTCTCTTCCAAAAATAAAATAGCCATGCATAAGAATTCCATAAAAAAATCACAGTAAGTTACGTAGTTCAAAAGTGACAAAAGTGCCTCTTCATATATTGGATACATTTTTGCACAAAAATTTATGCTTTTTAGAAATTTGTTACAACCAAGACAATAATGGGTAGCTCATTCAAAACCTTTTTAACAGAAATATAGAATTCTGAGTAATGATCTTTTTTACAAACCTGCTTAAGTTCACCATCAAAGTATCTTATTAAATAAGCTGCAGAATCAAGAAGTCCGTGGAGAATTACAATTTAATTTCAAACTTGTTAATTAAAGAAAAGGTAAAAAAGTGTATTGCCAGTGCAAGAATTCATGTTTCCTTCACATCTGTACCATCATGGCTTTACAACGTGCAGCTTAAAGAAAATGGAGAAATTACACATCCCCTCTTTTTGTGCTAGTGTGAATCATATGAGGCAAATGCAAATCTAGACATTAGTTTTCTTTGACAGCAGAAATGTATACAAAATATATATATAGAAAAGGGTATTACAAGAAACCTGTTCATGTTAGTTCTGTATTGTCTGATCAACAAAACTGAATTTTTATATCACAGATAGATTTACAGGTTGAGATACTAGCTTCATCTGTGTCCTGTCCCTAATTATGAGTACCACGTATCATGATCCTGCCTTGAAAAACATATAGCTGTACAATCATGCGCTACCTGTTCTGTTGGTAATATTTCTCCTGTTAATAGCAGTAACAAGGATGAGTTTCCGCAGGGCTCCTGTGGGGCTTTAGAAGATTGGAGTGCTGAAGACCTTATGTTTCTTTATTCAGTAAACATTACTACAGTTACTTCTATGTAACATTTGATCCTTATTATTACAGCACTGTATCTGTCAGCAGAAGGCAAATAGACACTGATTTTCATAATATAACAGATCATTCTTCAAATTACAATATTTTTTTAATTTTCTCTCTTTTATTCCCAGTGATTGGCTTACTGTGACCAAATTATATTACTTGGTTTCATTTTTACATCAAATAACATTTTCGTAAATGGCTTGCGGTTTGCTAGCCAGCTGGGAACAAGAAAACATAGGTATAAATTAGCATTCAGGATGGGCTTAAGTGCACTTGGCATACTTAGTGAAAAGTCTGCTACATGTTTTGGGAGTTGTCTTAGACGCTCTCAAGTATCTAACTGGAAAGGAGTAGGAATGCAACTTTTGATTCTAGATTCAAAAGCAACAAAACGAAATTAAGAGCAAACACTGGTCCTGCTGATGAATTTAAACTTCACTTGCAGAAAAGTAGCACCTTGATGGACATTTGTAATTTGCCTGCAGTGAACACGTCTTGTATTGATAAACTTCATTATCACAAGATCATGAAATAATTAGTTTGGAAAGGACCTCTGGAGGTCATTTGGTCCAACACTCCATTTACAGCAGAAGCAACTTCAAATTTATATCCATATTGGTTAGTAGATCGTGCTGTTCAAGAATTTGTCAAGATGGCTTTGAACATCTAGAAGAACCTCTCTGGGCAACCTTTTCCAGTGTGTGATCAGTCCTAAAGGTTTCTTTTTTTTTCCTCCTCTTAGTATTTTTATTGATAGTGATTCCTACTTTTACTGTATTATTTAGTAAGAGTTTAGATTGAGGAAATCAGTTCTCCTGTCATTCTTGGACATCTCTGTCAAAACCACTGTATTTGCAGGTCCAGTTTCAGTTGGAAGCAGTAGACTTTTTTTTCTAAAGTAAAGAAAAAGGCTGATCAGAGAATGATCATAAAATGATCATGAAATATGTGAGACTGGTCACCAATTCTTGAATAGTACTGAGAAGGTTTTAATCTTTGTGACTTAAAATCCCTGAACTGTAAAATATTCAAGATAAGTGTTATACATCTTCCATGAACTATAAGTTATCCATGGATGGATGTAAGGTATTAATGTGATTGGAAGCTGCTGCTTCTTTGTCAATCTTGTCCATTTAGCTGCCTTCGTGGAGAGGCAGCTTGAGGAAGAGTAGGGATACACTACCCAAAAATGAGTGTGCTAATGCTTCTGTAGATAAATGCATCACTAACTACATGCCAAATTTATAGTCACAAGTTCTACAGCCAGAGCAGGTCATTGTATTATTATATTCACCTTGTCTGACCTCCTGCATTTCATAAAGGATAAATTTCTTCAAACATTTTTAACAATTAAGACTAATTCCTATTAAAAAAAAAAAAAACCAAACCATCCTTAAAGATACAGAGTACCTATTACATGAGAATTCAAATAATTAGCCTCTGTATTAAAAATGTGTACCTTTTTCTAGTCTCAGTGCTTGAATGCTCAGCTTCTAGCTTCTGGGTAGGTCATGTTACTAGACATTTTATGAGGCACATAATTATTCATTAAACTGAATGTTTGCTTAAAAAATATTTTATAATGCAAGGCATCAGTCACTTTTCCATAATGTAAAATTTGAAATATAACTAAATCCCTCCATTGTGAGATCCTACAACATACATGCCCTGGACTTGCATCTGATTTCACTCATACTCATCTATACAGTTCTGTCTCCCATCTTACTGTTACCTATTTATACCCTACTTGCTGTAGCAGAGTCAACATATTATGAGTTCATTTATTTTACAAGTATTTAAATATGTTCATAATAGCATAAAATCTTCCGGGACTCTGGAATATTTGTATAAAGAATGTGTATATGATTCTTTTATTTTTCCTTCTGTTTTCTGATGTGTAGTACATTTATTTCTGGTATATAACTCCATGCATCAGGATTTTCCAGTACCTGTGTTGTCATCACCATTATGAAGAGAGTTAGTAAATATAAGTAAGATTGACACATGTTTCAGCCTTTGTAACATTTTCACTTTCAACATTTTCAAAAAAGTGCAACAATCAGAGAACATTTATGGCACTGTTCAGTTTTTCTTTGCTAGAAGGACAGTTATAATTATTATTAAAATGTCCAACAGTGTAAACTCAGGTGAGACTGTCATCAAGAATTAACGCATCTACATCATCAGCAACCTCCAAGGTCAGAGAACCAAAGAATGATGTTACATCCACATTGCTATAAAACAAAGCCTTCTAGGGTAGTGCTGCATGGGGTGATGGCACATAATTTGGCGTTGTCTTGTACATTTGTTCTCTATTATTGTTTCTTTCTACTGAGGATACTTTTGAAAGAGTTTAGGACCCACTGTGTTTAACCTTAGGAAATTTCCTTTAGCTTTTTTTCTCTTGGGAGAAATGTGTTTTATTTAATTCAGCAAAATGCATTTCTTGTTGATGTGGCTACCTTACAAAACCAATTCCTTTTGCAATAATAACTCCTATATCTTCCTAACATTGTCTCTGTGAAGTCTGCTGCTTCTGCCAAACACTTGGTCTTACCTACCTTTTAGTTATGGGACACATTTATGGATTTCATTCTGTTCACAATTTTTTTTAATAAAGAAAGACAAGCCTCCATAAAACAGCTCTACACAAGAATCTATGAAGGCTCAACAGGTGATATAGTGGTGCTTTCTGATATTAGTGAACTAATTCACCTGCGGTGAATTCCTAGATTTTACTGGATTGTAAGAGAGATAAAGTAGCAGTAAGATAGAAGGCATTATTTATTGTATAATTTTAGACTGAAATGAATATTAAAGTGTGAGGAAATTGTACTGCGTGATTTATGAGTTTGATTTCAGTTATTTGAAAAATTTTAAAGCCACTGATCAACTTCTTTGCTGGTATAAATCAATAAAATTGCTGTAATTTATGCTAGTTGCACATATGATTACATACTTTTATCTTCTTCATAACTGCATGCTTTCCTTCAGATACTTCAGAAGAAAATCCCCATAGACACACTCCAGAATGTTAGGAACTGTAGAACTGATTCTGGTGGGAGATTTGTATCAAGTGAGGCCTTTTAACTTCATGGTTTTTAACTTGTAGCTGATCAAAAATCCAACAAGCTATATTGTGCCTTTACCTTTTTTATGTAGTGATAATTTGGGACTCCTTTGAAGAGACAAGAGATGGGTATCTCTTTTAAATTTTAAATAAAATTTATTTTAAAATTTTGATAAATCACAGAAAAAAATGTGAAACTCATACAGAATTTAGATTCGTAATAGATCATTTCAGGTAGGAATGTAATGTGCTCCCTCTAGTGATGAACAGGTAATTTCCTGTATATAATCTCCATAAGATTATAAAATGACCTATTGACAGTGTTGTTGACTAGCAAAACTTGGAAGAAATCTGATACATTCTGATGGTACATGGTATTCAGTATACTTTATTGCATACATATTTCGAATAATATCTCAACAAAAAGTTGAAATGTTTCACGAGAGCTACTTGAGTGCAAGATTTCTAGACATATATCACCAACATTACTTCTATTTTCTGTGAACGTTCTGTGAATCTCAGAACAGATTTGTGGTGAATTAGTTTTTTCTATTCAGATCAAAATAAATTCACAAAAAGAACAACTGTGAGTTAAATAATAAATAGGCCAATTCGCACTCTTTATTCTTGAATGTTTAAATCTTCCTAAAGTATCATTAAAATTCAGTGTTCCTTTTACAAAATGATGCACAAGAAATACATATTGCAAAAATTAGATTCTGTGGATATATAAGAGGGGGTTTTATGCAGTAATTATAGCATTACATCATTTGTAATTATTCTTTATTAGATGTAATTCAACCAACCTGTATAATTCAGATACATACATGCATCTACTACTTAAATAAATATACTCTTGCTGCCCTTGACAGCTTCATGCCTTAGGCAAACCCAGTGTATTGAAAGCTCTGCTTCTAGAGGTCCCTTCCAACCCCTACCATTGTACGAGTCTATGATTCATGCTTTCTTTTTGCGGAGTACAGCCAACACAAAAATTTGTTATTACTGCCAATATTTTATTCTATGTTCAGGAAACCATTTAATATTGATAAAACAAGAAAGACCTTGTTTCTAGTCATTTCTTCATCTTCAGTGTCTACTGATTCCTCAACTACTGTTTTTGACTAGGGTTTCAAAACATGAAAAGAGAGTTATTAGATTTGTTTCTTTATTTAGGGAGCTTTTTGTACTGAAATTCTTTAAACAAACAAGCCAAACCAGGCAAACTCCTTAAAAGTGAGAAACAGTTAATGAATCAATTACTTTCGTGTTGAACTACACAGATTAGACAAAGTCACTTGATGTGCTACCTAGTTACTTAGTCATTGAAGATATGCTGGTTTTGTCAAACAATTGACAAAGGTGTTCCACCAGTGGTACACTTAGGTTGTTCATGGGTTGATAGTTTAGTCTGTAGCATTTGTTGAGCTCCATGCATATCTGTGGTAAACTAGTACTACAAAGTGGGAGTTAAAAGTTTAAATTCTATCTGGTAACCTGGCAGAGAAGGTACTTGATTTAAATGTTACTTCATGTGAGCTGGTTCAACAGCTGTATAAAAGAAGTCCTATTTAGAAATCACTTCCCAAGGTGTAGATGACTCCTACCTTTTGCTGAGCAAGCTGGCCCAAGAGTTGGTGCATGTAATGTTGATATCTTGCTGCTCCAATAAAGACTTCAGCAATGTCTTGTCCTTCCAGAACTCATTGTTGTTCTCCCCTGGAGAAATAATTGTAACAGCAGCATTAGCAGAGGTTTGGCAAGTCTGCATACAGCAGTATATCCTGACTAATACTGAGTGAGCACAGCAGTATTCGTGTTTAATCAATTTAGTGACAAATGTTGTGTGCCACAAAAACAAAAGGAAGGAGCCTGAGCGAAAATAAACTGCCTGTCTTCCTCTTTTCCATCACAACAATACCAGTGGTAGCAAGTCATCCCTGCAGTGTAAATGTAGGGATACCACCTTTTCCTAGAAAGAATCATGGTGCTGAAAAGTTGTACCAGAGGAGACAACTCTCCTCTACACAGTCTTGAAGATAAAAACATTTAATTTCATTTTTATTTTTTGTTCTGCTGAATTTTCATCATTATTTTTTGTGAGTGCAAACATTTCTACTACATTCATGCTGTATATCTGGACAGGATTAATCTTTGGGGTTAAAAGTTATCTGAGACATGTAATTTCTCTGAGTGATGAAAATTTTGATTTTCACTGATATCAGTAAAAATTAAGCCAAAATTAAACCTGGTAAATTATTTCTGAGCGATGGGCCAAATGCTGTCCCAGTTTGGGTTTTGATGGAGATGTATCTTTAGGGTATACTGTCTTACTTTCATTAGTAACATTGAAATTGGGTTTCTGCTTCTGTTTCACTAAGAAATGTTCTGTTGTTATGTAAATGACACACACGTGTGTGACTTATGACACAGAGAGCTCATAACTTGATATATACAGCACTCTGTATTGATGTTTATGATGTAGTTCTAATTATTATTATTATTTCACTTTATTATACTACTACTACTAACAATACTTATTAACTTTAGGGAAGTCACTTATAAATTATCCATTATTAGATTGCCAATTGCAAAATACTGTCTCTAGTGCCTCCTGTGTTATCTAGAGGCTACTGATCCTAAGTGTCTTCTAAAGTCAGTGGAGAAGTTGGAAGTGTCAGTCTGACTGAAATCACTCTCTGCTGAATACACAGAAAGCCTTGGAGATTCAGCTGTAGAACATAGGTCTGCATTGAATTGTATCAGCATACTTGTTAAACCATCCGTGGATATTTTCCGTTCCTCTGAGGAGCTTAAAATTAGGATAGAGATGCAGAACAGTATTGTGTTAGTAAAGAAAAGTACAACAAATCTACAAAAAAGGAACTTTTGATTTCTCTCCCCCCCCCATCCCCCCCCACCCCCCTCCTTTTTTGGACCAAAAAATATAAAGGACTTTGTCTAAGGTAGCTGGGAGAATAACTACAGAAACTCAAGGGCAAGTAACAAAGAAAAGTTTTCCTCATATTACTGTCAGCACTTTCATGCAAGTACACGTAACAAAACAGGCAGACAAGTTCCAGTGTAACCTATGGAATCAGTTTATGAGGATAAGCACTTCTCCCAGATTCTCTACTAGACAATTTGTGCTTATAAATATGGATTGTCACTCTAACATACAGAATCTGTATGGACTTCTGAAACATTACAACTGAAAAGTAAACATTTTTTTTTTTTGCTTTAGACAGTTCATGGAGGAAAATCAGGGTGTTCAGCCTACCATCATCTGAATCAGTTGTGTAGAGTTGGATCATGCGTACATATATATATATTGATTTAAGAAGCGTTTTCTCAAGCTGTAGATAACAATTGTAGAAAACAATATCCCCTGAAAGTCTATGACACTGTGTTAGACAATAGGACCACAATTCCATCATATAACCAGAATTTAAATTCTCACATCAATGAGGATAAGAACATATGGTTTTGTTAGTCAAGGCACTGAGGACTGTGTTTGTAAGTTGTCAGAAACTCTGTTTCACCAAAGGTGAATTTAAACACCCACAACTAGTTATTATAACTGTTTGCTATTTCCCTACCCTGAGAAACTGAGCAGCTGTCAACTGTCTCAAGAGATCACAAGAAAAGGGATGAGACTAAAAGGATAATACCCCCAAAGCAGTGATTTAAATATTCTAGGGCTGCTAGATATGATGGAAATAAGAACACACTAAAATTACAAAGATTATGGTATATTTGTTTCATGAAGGTATTTTATTTTAAGGAGGAACTGTTCAGCTAGAGAGGTTGACCACTGCTCAAATATGGAGAATCTAGGCTGGCATGAAGATTTCTACTAGTGTAGTATCCTAACATGAACCATACTTAATGAGAAGCACATACGTGAATTAAGAGGATGAGATATTTATCAGGTAATGTTTGTATGTCAGATACATCACTTTCAATCAGTTGACGAGTTGTAAATTCATTTCAGATTTTACTGCTGTTGAACACAGTGACACTTCTGCATATTGGGATGTAGGGTCCACTGTTTTAGTGCTATGTGGTGCCAGAAAAAAAAAAATCCATCACCTTAGGATTTGGACGAGAGAGATGATTAGTGTGTGTGAAACAGTAATAGTGATCCTGTACATAGCTATACAAAGCTCACTAACAGAACTTTGAAGAAACGGAGATGCTAAGATGCTTATAAGGAAAGAAAGGGTATAAATATAAAATAAAGAATATTTACATTCTCTGATACCTAGGGAACTAGAATCACTGACCACCCTCTCTTAAGGGAATTCAGTTTTCTGATATTTAATAATTAGAGATACAAATTCTTAAAGAGTAATTAATCACATCCATAAAAAATAAAGTAATATAATTAGATATGTTTCAATTTGATATAGTTACTTTTAATTTTCTCTGTTATCATCAGTAGCAACAAATGCCAGTTCTTGATATTTGTTTGGAGCTAAAATAATTGGAATTAACTCATCTCTAGTGACTTTGAATTGAATGTTGCAAGGCTGATTACTGTAACTCATCATATCAGAAAAGGAAGCCTCACTGTGCAGGAAAAGCAGAAATTTTAATTAGCAAACCAGAGTTACACTTGCCAGTCACCAACAAATTTTCTTTCATCACTGGTGAGGAAGAATGTCAAGGTCACACATGGGACTGAAATCTTTCAGGTTGTTCCAAGCCCTTCTTTATTCAGACATAACTTTCCACATAACACTTATGTTCCTCTGGAATAAGGAAATTGTCCATTAGTTGGAGCATGTAGTCCTCATGAAATGACCTTCACCAGTGCTGTAGTTACACCTCAGAAATAATTCATGTAGGAGATAAGAATAGCGATGGGCTTCTCCGCATTCAGAATTACATGACATTTATTTCCTTACCTTCACTGTATTTCACTCCTTTGAAGTTAAATCTAAGCTTTTATTTTTTTCTATCTTCAAAAGGAGAATGAGCAAGGCTTTTTAAATTTCTTTTAAAAATTTGAAGATAGTCACAATATCTAAATCTGCAGCATGCACTTTTAAGTTTGTGAGTATGCTCTAAAATAATGACTCCTGTAAAACTGTTACTGAGGAATTTTATTTATTTATTTTTAATTAATGTGAGTAAAACTGAAAATAAGTTTTTTTCTAAAAACAAATGGGCAGAAATCTGTTGCAAATAATCCTGGGTTTTTATGGAAAGGCATGTTTTTAGGAAATATAGTTTAATATAAATACTAAGACGAGTTCAAAATAATAAATTTCTTTTGTGAATAACATAGTAGTTCCATGATGTATTCATTTAATTGAAAGGAGAATACATTTTCCCACTGTTTTAAACGACATTTAAACAGGAAAATCAAACATTTACTGCAAAAGTCCATAGTTCAATCAACTGTATTGCCTACAAGAAACAGTGGATGAAGAGCAACAGAAAAAATTTGTACCAGGGAGTCCACATGGTTATTGTGTATATTCTAGTTTTGCTGTTTGTAGTGAAAAGTATGGGGAGGTTAGAGGCCTCAAGATGGTTTCTGTTACTCCAGCAGACAAGAAAACATGTGATCCAACGTGCCTGTGAGGTACAGCATTCAACAGCCTGTAACCTTTGCAGTAGAAATGAGCTTCTACGTGGAGAAAGCAGCGCTGCTGTGGGAACCAATCCCACAGCATGACTTCTCCTTCTGCTCAAAGCCTTCCTGCAGCATGTGGTAGCATCCCACAGTAAGAAATCCTGTCTAGCACTGATGGGTATCCTACTGAGGGAATGTAGTTCCCTGTGTCTCAGTTCAGTGTTTGCTCTGCTGTCTGGATAGCAGTTGGCCTCCAGGGATTTCAGCTGTGAATCTGCTGGAAGTGTGGCACATAGTATTGTACAGCCACTCAGTCATTTCATTGAACACTCTTCATTAAAAATGTGTGCCACAGTATCCGCTATTACATGTGGACATTTTTTGTCACCAAATCAAGGTCTAGTCCAGTTATCTGGTGAATGGTGCAGAGATTTGGCTGTATATAGCAGCTCCTGGGGTGAAAGCCAAGGAACAAAGCCATCAAAACAAACTATGGACTGAAGATAAAGAAAACCAAGTAACTTGTAACTATTTTCTAACCATTCAGACACTATCCATTGTATTTTTCCAAAGTGCTTTTTGACTCAGAAGAAGAGATGTGCTCTGGATTGACACTTGGCCCAATGCCTTGTTGGATAGACATTATTCAGAGGTACAGCAAAACACAGCTATGATGACTACAGAGAGGGAATAGACTTGTGTCTGAAGACTGCCCTACTTTAAGTACAGATGTGTTTTTTTCATTTACACATATTAACTAGGTTCTCTATTTTAAGCATAAACTCCCTTCATTTTTCTGTATGTCATCTGCCCTAATCAGTAAATAATCCTTAAAATCCTGTTACAGTTTCACATTATTGATTTATTAATTAACTATTCTGTATCATTGACATTAAATTCTAAAATAGCTGAAGTGAGTTTGGTTAGGAATACATCTGTGGATGGTTTCTATGGTATCCTATTCCACAGTCCCTCTTTTAATGTCTCTCAAAGTAAGACTGTAGATTTATAAAATCCATTTATAAATATTTTCAGAGATTTAGTAGCATCAGCTAACAACTTCACAAATCCTTTTAAAATATACTATTAAATATACATACAGGGTGGCTGGCTTCTTAAGCTTGAGTAAAATATATGGAGTGAATAAGATTAGTATTTTTTCAGTTTAAAAGTTATTATTGCAAGCACTGCAGAATCTTTCAAGGTACACTATGGTCTCTGCATGATTTAAGCAACTGCTTCAGTTATCTGTAGTAATATATACAAGCTGCCTAACAAAAGTCATCCACAACAATTTATTCATAAAAAAAACCCCACTGTTATAAAAGCAGGTTCTGTTCTTGATGGCAGAAATGTTGTCTCTTATTCCAGATGCGATACATTTCCAGGATTTCTGAAAGTATATTTGATTGACGTGCAGTACATTTTGACATCACAGTTGAACAAACTATCTCATATCTCAATAATGTTTCCAATCAGATGGACTGTCAGTAAGAATAATAGAATTGCCAACACTGGGCAAGAATTCGTCTGTAATACCTCTTTAGCAAGCCTATACGTGCCAACAAACTATTACACATTATTTAACTACATCATCTGTCCTCTTGTAGAGACGAAAAACCCAGACATTTCCCAGAAAAGGCTTTGCTCTTCCAAAGACCTTAAGAAACCATGTTCTGATTAAACTCTGCTACTAGTAGAAAGCATTTTGCATGTAATTAGGTGTATCTTTATTTTGTGTCTCATTAGCAGAAGACTTTTGTAAATCTGAAGGAATGTGTGGAAACAAAAGTGCTTGTGTGTACGTGATTCCCTCATCAGAATGCCATAATGTATGTCTTGATTCTTCACATTATTCTCATGTACACATTTATTCACTTTCATGTGAAATCCTATTGCTTATAGTTGGAATAAAGATTTATGGGGGAGTAAACAACTTTGTGCAATGAGAATTAAATTCTAAACTTCCCACATGGGTAAAGATTTGTCATCATGTTTTAGTTTATATCTTTTCCTGAAAGAGTGGAGAACTGTGAAAGAGCAACACTGAATGTCTAAAGCATGTGCAAAAAATCAGCTTGGACTATAGTAAATTACTCATTAGATTTACAAGTTCCTAATTAACCAAAATATATCCATTTATCAAATTTCCATTCTCAAATGTTATTAGAGAAGTTCACTGCTTGCTTTCCTCTCTGTTTGGAAAACTGATACAATGTTCTGGTTTTATAATAAGTGTGAAAGGATATACTGCAAGAGTGTAAGCAAAGACATTGACATGTTTTATGAAGAAAATCCCAGTGTCTTATAGAGCTTCATGGCTGGTACTAATTCTTGCCTCAAAAACAAGCAAGCAAACAAAACAAAATATGAACAACAACAACTACCAAAAAAAAACCACAACAACCCAAACAAACAAACAAAAAACCCGCCAACTTTTGAGGCAATAGTGTGGAATCCAGAATCATTCCTAACTGATTTTCCTTCTTTTCACTCTTGGAGCACTGAAAATTGGATTCCTTCAGGTACTTGGCTAACCTCTGTAAAGTCTACACTTCCAAATGCCAGCATGCCTATAATTTCATGATATTTTATTTTCCAGGAAATAACATAGAATATGTTTTAAGTATTTATGGTATCTACATTAGCAACAGCTTTGTGATTGTTTTTACAAGAATATTCTGCAATATTCCATGCCTAACTTGACGCAGAATATTCACACTTCTCTGTTACTAGAATTTACCTCTGAAGTCTATTGTTAGCATCTTAAAAGAAAGGGAAAGACAATGAAAATAAAGATGATTTGTTTGTTCACATGATGTGCTGGCAATGAAACTTGTATAGCTGGGCATATTGCTGGCTCAGAGTTGACCTTAAAACAAAGTATTCTGCAGACTCAGTGAGGAATTCACCAATAGCAGTAAAATGCCCCAATTCATACCCTGATAGTGAGTTGTTTACCTTTGTAGAGGGAGGACCCAGTTATTTGAGTGACTCTTACAGGATAAAAGCCTGAAGGTGCAGCTCTTGTGCTGCGTTTCTTCTCTGGCTGTCTTGCTGGTTCCATTAGTCCTCTCATAATTAACCAAATGAATAAGCAAATAAATAACTTCCCTACCAGCAGTCCTCATCTAGAACTACTGTCATTGCCATCTTCTGGTTTTATTTTGCTGTTTATCTCCAATATGACTTAATTTTTAAAATGCATAAATTATTTTTTAGCTATTTTAATGCATATTGTACAGTGTCTGTCACATTGCATGAGACCAAAAGAACAAATAGAAAACGTAGGCTATGTTTAATTGGAAGGTACTGAATACATATTTTATCTAAAAAAAAAAAGTACTTAAGAGGATATATGCATCTGGAGTGTAATAATCCTTCTAATCACCAGGCAAGAGCTTATCTAGCTTACCTCATGCATATGTCTCAACTTTAGAAAAAGTGAAAATCTGAAGAACCACAGGCTTTCCATAAAGGATATGCCTATCTGTTATGATGTCCATTGCAGGTCTTAAATCCAGGAGGTCACTGCCTCTGTTTTACAGTACAAAATATAAGATATATTGTCCTAAGAATTATGTGGTATTATAGAACGTGGGCACAACACCTCGTACACAGTCCCTTAAGACTGTGTCAGGCTTTTTTTTTTTTTAAGAGTTTCCTATGATATGATCCAAGTTCTCCACCTAATTTCAGTGGACACTGGATTGAGCCATGTAGCTAGTTAATCTATTGTTTCTGCTAATATTAGTGGTTACTGATCATGTACATGATTTAGAAAACTTCCTTTTAATTAGGTACCCAGCAATGAAACTGCTAGTTCTGTGATGAAGTATGAATTCTCTTCCTACCTTTTTTCCCCTTTCTACTAAAGGCATAGTAATACTCTGTTCTACAGTGATTTACCCTTTCTACTAAAACTTGGTCAGAAGATCCTGGAAATAGTAAAAACACACTATTTCTTCCAAATAATCTCTGGTATTTCTCTTTGTGTACAGGTAATGTTGCAAGTAGTGCTGCAGTCTCACAACTCAGGAACTGCTAAATGCTTGGCTTTGCCTCAATGTAAAGCATTTAGCACCTTTGCTAGTGATGTTTGAATTGATAAACCTGGAGATCTTCAGGATCGCATTTGCCAACAACCTGCTTATTAAAGCAGTTTGAAACTGTTACCCCTGGAAAAAAAAGTTCAGGCATCTGGAATTTATTCCTTTGGTTTTGCAGTTATTTTTAAAGGGATGCATCAGAGAAATTGCTGGTATTGCACACTTAGAGAGAGGACAAAAATTTTCTGCTTCATGACCCTTGGCAAGAAGGGGCTTATGCTGTTGGTTTATGTTGTTGTTGTGAGAAAGATCATAAACGCTTGAAGTTTCCTGCTTTGTAGGACATCTAAAATCACTTTACTTGAAAATTATTATTCTTTTCAGCTGGGAATCCAGTAGATCAAGACAAATGTGGTGTTTCTCTGCTTAATGCAGTTAGTAATTTGACAAGATAGGTATAATTTCCCATACATTTCAGTTCCTCACAGTAATAGTGTCCCGGAGTAATTTGGCAAATAAACAAAAGAGCTAATTAAACACTGTTGAATTTTTCTAAGGCAAAGTGTATACAAGGTCATACCAAGGGCTCAGCTGAAATTTATTAAAGACTAGCAGTCTGTTTCTGGAGGAGGAGTCCCTCCAGCTATTGTAGTGCATGGCAGCCTGGCCTACCACCTTTCTCAGCAAGCTGGTGTACACAGCAGAATTACAGAACAAATTTTCAGTAGAATGTCTAAGAAAGGGCTTCATATATTAAAGATTTTTTTTTTCCTCATTATGTTTGGATCAAATAAGCACAATAAGGCCTTACTTGCTTCCTTACATTTGGAAAATGAATCTAGGAGTAGATCATTATGCAAAAAGGGTCAGGTTATTACAGTGCCTTTCATTTACACTGTAAATACTTGTGTCAAAGGCACACCTCTGCTTGTCTATTTACCCCATGCAGTAGGAAGCAATCTGTGAGTTCAAATCAGCTAAATAACTGTGAAGGTGTTTGGATAGCAAAGATGTGTGCCATGTTTGCCCTTAACTTGCAATTAAAAAATGTAATAATATAAATATTTATAATACTCCTATAAGCTTGGAGTATTGAAACTGCGCACTAAATCTGTACGTAGGTATTGGACCATACAGGGACTAAGGCCTTTAATTCTACTCTCCTGACCATCATGTAGACAGTACAGGAACATTATTCATGCAATATTATCCTTGTAGTGCTGCCAAAGACTGTAAAAAAACGAGATTATTTTCTGTGCAGGGATGAAGTGTTCTTGAAAATATGTCTGTGGTACTGAGCACAGAATACCTTTCTGAGTCTTTCCTGTCATGTTCTTATGCTGACACAAATATTTGCCTCTTTTCCTATCATGCATAACTACACAGAGTTGGCAATAAAAGGAATACTGAGAGAGCATCTTTGCAGCTTTTGAAGTAGCGGAGCTGGGCAGACAATGTGAAGACTCAGTGTTTCTAAGAAGTAGAAATATTTTCAAAGTCAAGCTGAGCACTTTGTTCCCAAATAAGCACTAATATGTTATAAGTTATGTACTTGGGTGCTGACGTTGAAAAAGAGACATATGCATTCCTAGTTGTTCTACATGTACAAACTGGTGTGGAGCTTTCCACCCCTGGAGTTCTCCCAGAGTTATTAATTCTATAATTTTTACTAGTAACGGGAATCTGGACTGAACACTACATGAACTGACCACTTTTTCCAATCTGCACTAACAGTCAACATAAAACTTCCATGTTAAATGTTATTTATTGTTCCCCTAACTCATATAAGCAGTACTTCAAATACAGTTTATTCCTATTAAATTAACACTCTCCTTTTCTTATTCCTTGTAAAGTTTTCTTAGGTGTCTGAATTTATACTCCCAGGTGCCTTACACTCAGTTAAAAGACAATTGCTCTTTCAGAAGCTGTTTATGTAAACAACACCCAATTCCTCTCCAGAAACATGGCACTATCATATGACATAATATTGTGCATAGAAAGCCTGCACTGAATTATCATGAATCACCATGTTTTCCCAGTAGAACACAAGAAGAAACAAACTGCAAAAGCGAAAGGTCTGACACATAGTTTAAATATCACTAATCTGTACCAGTTATCCATCTTGTACTTATAAATCCAAAGTCATTGCTCAGTGAATGACCTTAATATTGGTTTTGAGAGCAAATTGATGAATGATACAAGGACTGCTCACGAAATCAAAGAAGGTTAGTATCAGTTCAAATTTTGTACTTTTGTAATTCGTAAGGTACTGAACACATTGTGTGACAGCACTCACTAGGGACTGGTCATGGTTACTTGCAAGCTATTCTTTTTGTGTCTTCTGCTCAACAGCAACAATAGATTGCATTTGTCATAAATATGCATAATGCAAGTATCTCTTGCTGGTTTTGATCCTGCAAGATCTAAAAGTATCATGTTCTTTTTGAATTCATGGAATTCAAAGATTATTTTTTCATACGTTACCATAGTAACTAGGTTCCTGTTTTCATTTTACATTAATAAAAGGCTAAATAGTATGAACAGTAGCAAGTGTGTCCTATTAAGCTTTGACGCTGTATAACAAGAGGTGGTATGTTTATGTAAAAATATGAGGCTTGGAATTAATCGTTTGTTTTAAGTCTTGAATCACCATGGGTTTTATTCCTCCTCATCTGCCTATGTGAATGGAGTTACAGACAAAATCTATTAAGAACAGTAACTCTACGTTAGTTTAAAAGCAAGAAAACAGAACAATTGCCTATGGTCTAGAAGATTACTATACATGGACCTCACTGTTCAGACCTTGATGGGTGTTTAAGATTCTCAAGTAACTACCTCCAAGTCTGTAAACCTGTATATTGCAAACTCTATGGTGCTTACAGAAAGGTAGAAAGGACAGCAGAAGTATTAAAAGCAGCATGTCAATTCCTCCAGGGTGAAGGAGTAAAAGAGGCAATAACTATTGATTGTTCCATTAGCCAGGGAATTGCTTTAACCACTTGCAAGATCTCAGGTCCTCCAGGCAGAGGAAATTAGAACAGATGAAGGAGGGAAATGGGAGTCAGTAAGATTTTATCAAGAGCAATAACGTTCTGGTGGGGATGGAAACTTCTTTACCTGTGGTAAGAGTCACCCTGAACACATGCAACTACTGATCATGGATTGCACTTGTCTCCATTTTTTGAAGGAAGTAGTTGGCATCTTATAGGGGTACAACTCTCAGTACATGGTACAATACAGAGCTCTTGGAGCAGACTCTCTAAGGATTACAAGAAAATAGGGTGGAAACTCCCATGTTACTATCTGAGTGTTTGTATTATCTCGTAGCATTGTAGGATAGATGTAGCAGGTATAGAATGATAGAATCGTTTTGGTTGGAAGAGACTTTCAAGATCAACAGTTAACCCAGCACTGCCAAGTCACCACTAAACCACATCCCTCAGCATCACATCTGCATGTCTTTCAAGTACCTCCAGGGATAGAGTCTAGGTAGAACTTCCAAGAAATTTTCTAGAAAATCTGCTTTTCCTTAAAAATGTTCATTTGTGTAATTTTCCCATTTCAATTCATCTTTCAGGAGAAAGGGTTCCTCATGTTCATGATGGCATATCTAGTGAAACCATGGGGTGCATGGGAAATGGAGAAAGGAAAACATACTCCAGAATTGCTGCTAACCATTTAGTCACCTAGGACAATCAGTGGGAAACTGAGATCCGGGAAGACTGAATTATGCAGCTGCTGTTTACAGTAGCACACTGGCAATTCTAAAGTGGAGTTCTGGGTGTTTTGATTTTGGCATAAAAATCCATTCGTTCCATATTGAAGCAAACTAGGTACTATTTGAAACCTTGGAGTGTTACAGAACAAGATATTGATTGCATCTGCAGCTCCAAATACAAGGCATCTCATGGCTACCTTACACATGGGGTAGGTGATGAGCAATTCAACTGGAGAACAGACAGGTTAGAGTTAAGCTGTGTGTGAAGGACACAATATTAGTCTATTAACTGGACCATACATTTCATTTCAAATAGTAGAAACAGAGTTGACAAAATATTCTGTTTATAGTGCATGGCATATACAAACATTATCATGTATGTACCATATCCAAAAGAACGTGACTAAGTCACAGAAAGATCAGGTCTTTAGTTTCCAACATAAGAGATGGATTCAAAATCTGAAATTTAGACCATTACACTTTTCTAGGCAAGCTGACCAAGCACCGTGACCAAAGTAGAGAAGCAAAGGGTAACTGAGTCTGTTGTTGGACCTCCTATGAGACTTTGCAGTCATTCCTACTGAATATGACTGCTGAATATCCATATGTTTAAAACAAACTGCAGCATATTAACACTTAATCATAGTCATAGAATCATTAAGCATTTAGATTGAGAGGATGCTCAGTAGGTCTTCTAGCCCAACTTTCCACCCAAATCGGGGCTTACCTCCACGTTTTTTGTGCGATTGATGAACTTCTAGTAATCCTAGTTTGGCTACATAAACAAACCTGAAGAAGCAGTAAGGTAGAGGTACTCATGCCAGCTTATTCCATGTGCCGTGTCTCAGAATAACATAGACTTGATTTGCCAAAGCACTTTATGAAGTAGATACAGTTCCTGTCAATAGACTTTGGGGGCAAAAAATTCCTCAGGAGAGACCATGAAGCTCAAATGTCTGATGCCTGTGCTGTTAGAACAGTTCCCAGGAGCTCAGGGGATTGCCAGAATCCTCTTGCTTCTGCACAGTTCTCACGAAGAGCTGGAGATATTTGAGGATGCTGCTGCATACCCAGGGGTCAGATATTCTGTGGGGATCAAATTCAACCTATTAATAGACAATCCAAGTGTCTGAGTGCTTTAACAATACCATCCCTGAAACACAATAGTAATAATCCTAATGAACTCCTTTCTGCAAATATACAATTCCCTGAAATAAACAGCAAAATAAGATGAGTTTTAGTTTTAAATGTTGAGATGAAAAGCGAATTGGAATCAGAGAAGTGAGGGCAAGTGTCTTACAGATTTATCTAAATATACTCCTGTTGTTTGCTACTGACATATTGGCTTCTGAGGCTCATTCAGTCTTTGCCATAGACATTCAGGCTGCCTATGATGAGAGACTGTTGTTGATGACAAGCAGTCTAGATAACCTAAAGCACCATTATGTCTCCATATCTCCACTGACAGCAAGGAGTTTGGACAACTCTGAAGGCCATCTAGTGCTTTGTCATAGCTGAGCACTGGCCAGTAGGAATCACTGAGAGCATGGAAGTCCTGTCATTGTCACTGAGAGAAGCGTGCACCTCTAATATGCTCTTCGTTGCAAGTCTCCATCAGATTATGGAGTGGGATTTTGGGCAGTGTAGTGCAAAGGACGATTTTTGCATTTTTGGCAATGAAAGGTATATTTTATCCTTTGCGTATCTGCTGTCTTCATGTGGACATCTGAGGCATCCCAGAGAGACCTATGTGTGTCCAGATGAATTGAGCTCTTAGCAAGTAGGCAGATAAATAGCTCTCTTGCTTGCACCATTGATGAGATCTGCCACAGTTTTTACACATGGCAGAAAGGTAGGCAATTATCCTTAGTTTTCTTTATGTTACAATGAGTCTCGCACAAAATGATTCAAGAGATTTAACTGCAGATATCTGAATAATAGACATCAAAAAGTAAATGAAATAGAATTCATGTGAGCTGGCCTGAAAAGATGTCTGAATCACTACTGCATAATAGAAGAGTCATAATACAGTGTTGAAGGTGATAGATTAATAACTGACAAAGAGACAGCATCTTTTGCACAATATCATAATGTTAAACTTTTGTCCAGGAAGTGGAAGATCTGGTTTTTAGTCACTTCCCAGTCTCAATAGTTTTGAAACCAAAACCTGTGAGTGTGATGTAATCACTAAAAAATCAGTTGATTTCGAACACTCTGAAACTGAGGAGAACCTAAAACTCTCCCATTTCCAAATGGAATGTAGAAACTTATTTAGTGGTTTCTGTCAAAATAGGGACAGCCTGAACACAGTAACATGGGCCATTGGGAAATTAGGTCAAATTCTGATGCTTCCCTGCTAACATCTCAAGTTCTGCTTCTCAGCATGTATGAAATATTATCAGTTGGCGTTTATGAAGTTCTGCCATCTGAAGATGATGGTAGAGGCAAGAACTAAATATAAGCACCTTTGCAGTTTGACAGTATGATTAGCCAGTGATCTAAATCATTCACTTCATAAACCTAACTGGTTATCAAGTCTACTTAGAATCACAAAATCACAGAATGGTAGCAGTTGGAAAGGTCCTCTGGAGATCATCTAGTCCAACCCCCTACAAAAGCAGGTTCATCTAAAGAAGTTGCATGGGATTGCATCCAGGTGTGTTTTGAAAGTCTCCAGAGGAGACTCCAGTCTCTCTGGGCAGCTGGTTCCAGGGCTCCATCACCCTCACAGTGAAGAAGTTTATCCTTATGTTTCAGTGGATTCTCCTTATGCTCTAGTGGGGCGGTGAGGTGTTGACAGCTGGACATGGTGATCTTAGAGGTCTTTTCCAACCATGACAATTGTGTGATTATGTGAACTTCCTGTTTTCCAGTTTGTGCCTGTTGCCCCTTGTCCTATCCTGTGCACCACTGAAAAGAGACTGGCCCCTTCCTCTTGACACCTGCCCTTCAGATACTTAAAAACACTGTTAAGTTCCCCCCTCAGTCTTCTCTTTTCCAGACTAAATGGTCACAGGTCTCTCAGCCTTTCCTGATAAGAGAGATGTTCCAGTCCCTTAATCATCTTTGTAGAACTCTGTTGAACTCTCTCCAGTAGTTCCCTGTCTCTCTTGAACTGGGGAATCCAGAACTGGATAACATACTCTAGACATGGCCTCCTTAAGGTAGAGAGGGAGAACCTCCCTCAACATCCTGGTCATACTCTTCTTAATGCACCCCAGGAAAGCATTGGCCTTCTTGCCCACAAGGGCACATTGCTAGCTTATGGTTAAGCTGTTGTTCACCAGGACTCCCAGGTCCTTCTCCACAGAGATGCTATTCAGCAGGTCAATCCCTAACTTGTACTGGTGCGTGGGATTATTCCTCCCCAGATGCAGGACTAAATAATTATCCTTACTGAACTTCATTAGGTTTCTCTCTACCCAACTCTCCAACCTGTCCAGATCTCATGAATGGAAGCACAGCCTCCTGGTGTGTCTGCCACTCCTCCCAGTTTTGTATCATCAATAAACTCCCTGAGCATACCCTCTGTCCCTTCATCCAGGTGAATATGTTGAACAAGACTGGACCCAGCTCTGACCCCTGGGGAGCACTGGTTGCTACAGGCCTCCAACTGGACTCTGTGTCTCTCATCACGACCCTCTGAGCTCTGCCGTTCAGTCAGTTCTTAATCCAACAGTCTACTCATCTAACCCACACTTTCACTTTTAGTGCTACTTACAGCACTGAAACAAGCAATGTGAATATAACCCTTACAGATTTACTTACAGATTTATTATTTTGTGTACTAAACAAATATTTAAAAGTTTATGAAGGAGATTAATTGTAGACAAGACTTGGTTTGAAGTCATAGTAAATACACATCAGAGATTTGTGTTACTTCCAAATGCCTGGTGTCACTGAGGGTCTTTCTAGTAACATAAAAAGAATATCAATATGGTACATTTTCATTAGTAAGAATAAATAATAGGAATCCAAAGAATATCTGGAATGATCTTAAACCTGCATCTTGTGTATCTCTGTCAATCTCAGTAAGTGTAGCTATATGGTTTTGAAAGATATCCTCTCAAGGAGGATGTGCTATATAATGTGCTGTATAAATGGTTTACTTTGTAAATTTTCAGAAAGTTCATTCTACATTCAGGTCATGTACTTGACAGTGTGTCTTTCGTCTTATTAATAGGCACCACAAGGCCACATAAGGAGGGGGAAGTCCCTGGAGTGGACTATATTTTCATCACTGTTGAAGATTTTATGGAATTGGAGAAAAGTGGCGCTCTCTTAGAAAGTGGAACATATGAAGGTAAGTACACTTTTCCTGCTAAATCTGGTTTCCATTATGCTTTTGTCTTATTTGATGGCATTGAACTGGGACATCCCATTGCAACTGTGCCATTACTACTGTTACCAGAAACTTGTTAAGAGCCATATGGCAATTCTGAAAATATTTTCATATGTAAAGACTAAATGCAGATGGGTTCATTGTCTTTTAGTATATTATACTAGTTAAAAGAAAAAAGATAATGTGTTGCACTCGTAGGAAAGAAACACTCCTTCTTTATGCCAAATATTTGAGGAAATTTCCACAAAATTTCAGCAAACAGCTGCTTTTCTAATATGGGACAAACTCTACCAGAGAAATCAGTTGTATGGCTGACGCTTTTCTATTGCTTGTGTGATCCTTCAAATACCAATCTACATCAGAGTTGAAACCTCACTATTTAAGTACAATAGGAGGGATGTGCTATGTCATGTCTTATGGCCTTAGTAAAGTTACTGAAAATAATTCATTAATTTTGTAATGTAACAGAAGGATAGGAAGTGTCCTGATGACTGCATTAGAAAATGTCTGTATATTGGGCAAAGAGCCAGCAGCTTATTGCAGAGCAGTGCTTCCCAGGTGAAGTGATCTTTCATCTGATTTTAAACCTTTTCCAAAACACAGATATCCTGAAAGTGAAACTGCTATAAATGGAAGGGCAGTTACATAGCATTTTAATATAACCAGAATAATGCTATACTTTTTTAAACCAGATGCTTCTTAGAAATACACTAGTATGTAAGATAACTTGGCAATGAATAGATCTTTTTACTGCAATCTTCAAAATTATAACACCCTTTATATAAAAAATAAGACCCATACATAGAATACCTGGGTGACTAGAACCATTTACAGGAAGCAGTCCCACCTTGTAGCAAAAGAAGCAATGGAGACCTTTATGTCCTGACTTTGTCCCTGTCAAGGAAAGCATCTGAAGATAAATAAGAAGCTATTCACCCCAAAGAAAATCATTAGCTGTGTTATAAATAGCAGGAAAGAAGGCAATCCTTTCACCTAATCAGCACAAAGTACCCATTGGAAAGTAAATAAATTTTCATTAAGAGTTTTATCAATACAGAACTTTTAACAAAGATTTCCATTAAAGAAGGTCAAATAAAGGAAAATACATCTTCTTTGCTTTTCCTGTGTCTTTCCCCACTGTCTGACACCTAGTGGTGCAAGTTTCCTAAACATTAATAAGACACCACAATTTTGCATTTGTCAGCAATTCATTAAATAACAAGCCTTTCTTGAAGTATCTTTTTTGTTACCTTAGGTGACTGAAACTAACATTAAAGGAGTTTAAGTGTAGCACAGTCTGTCATTATTTGACCATGTAATTTCATTAGTTTGTAGCAAGTTTGTGGAGATTGAACTGCTAGGTTAAATTAATTCAGTGCTCTTCTGTCCCTCGAGGGGTACTGAGAGGTGTCTTTTAATACCAGCTGCCAGAGCTGAGTGGACAGCAAGGTGAAATATTGGTTGAAGAAGTGTGCATAACTCCTCAAACTGACTGAGGACCAAGCTGAAGAGAAGTCTGAAATCATGACTATGCAATGTCTGTCATGTCATTTGACGATCACATATGATAAGTTCACTGAAGCCAATAAGTCAGAAACTAAACACAAACAAGATAAACTCAACAGACCAACTTCTGCATAAATTCTGTCTTTGAATTCCAATCACAAGATGGGCTTTCTGACAAATGATAGTATATTATCTATGTATTTTGGCAAATAGGTAATACATTAGAAAATATACCTAACTTAAAGATGCTGTTTCACCTGTTCCCATACAAAGACTTTTGGACATGACCTTACAAAATTTCACCCCCTGGTTTCTGATGGATTCCTCATGACTATTGTACCTTCCTCAGGGAAGGGATTTTGCTCACAATTCTACCACAAGGTTTCCTGAGCATATTCAGTCTGCAGTGATTAAGTTTACTGGTGACAAGTATACCAAGCAAAGCAAAGAAATTTTCAATTACCCCCACTAAGAAACGGTATTTTGAATCCTTCCATAGCAACTTATGTGAGCATGCGTGGTCTTGGAGATGAATTTTCTTTCCTTAACACTGGTTATCAGGCCTCTGAAACAAATCAGTCTTCTTTTTAATGATTTTCAGTGTCAATAGATTGGTTTGCAGATTCCTTTATTATTTCTTTTTTTGAATTGAAAATCTTCTGTATTTAGTTAAGCTTCTATAGTTTAGCTGAGTTAGTCTGTGCTGATTGTCTAACCACAGCCACCTTGTACCAATGTCTCTACCAGAAAAAAATGTTTTAAAGAAGGGATTTCTCATTTAATTGGTTTTTTTCACCACTACTTGACTAGAAGGGTTGATTCAGTCAGTTTACCTTCTGCTGTATGAATTACAAAGAGAGTCAGAAACATCCAGGTAAACCAGAAGAGAAGGAGGCCTAGTGAAGATTTACCTGACACTGAGCCTTTTTTGTTGTTCATTATAGTATGCAGTATTGCTGGGAGGGGGAAAATTTTCACCTAGAAATGAGAAAAACAGAGAAAACAATCAGAAACTTTTCTTTCTGGTGCAAACAAATAATAGTTGTGATTTCAAACTGGATAAGATATAATCTGAAAGTGAAACCTGTATGTATTCTCAGAATGGTAGAGTTCTATAGTTTGTTGTTTGGTTTGGGTTATTTTTTATTAAGCTTACATTATTCTTTGAGTTTTAAAAGACATTTTTAAGTTATAAAAGCTTCAGAATTAAAACCAGGTTCCTCTGTGACCTCCTTACTATTTAGGCTTTGAATATGCCTTTCTCTGTCTACCGCTTCTGTGACAACTGTGAATGACTGTAGTATTCCAAAGTGCTGTAGAAAAGCAACATAAACTCTACAAATCTCATTTTTTATGCCTTTTTTGAGCAACTTCTGGAAAAAGCAAGCCATCCTTATACATATGAATTATTTTACATAACAGTACATACACAGTTTCTACATATTTTTCATCTTACCTATGGTGAATTTCCATGGCAATCTAGGTGACACTATTCAATGCAGAATGAGAAAAAGAAGACTACAATGCTCACTTCCACTCTCTCTCAGATTAACAGTCCAAGTCACATTAACCTCAGTGAGATTGTCAGTGAAATTTCAGTTAATTCCACCAACACATTTCTGTTTGGGGTAGAGAGTGTTTGCCTGAAGCACACTAAATTCATTTATTTGGAGGTCTTTGTATAATAGCACAGCCCAATCCTAGAGGTCTCACTTTAGCAGAATTCCAGTTTACTGTACTGATTAAAGGAATTCTGATTTGGCCCAGAACGGTAACATTATTAGAGATAAAAGTTGTTTCCAACCCAGATATTGGGGTAAGGTAAAATAACTGTAGTTCACTAGCAGAGGAGGAAGTGTTCCTGTGCAGAGGGAAAGCCACCTGCCTCTGGTATGCAGACTGATGTAGCAGAGGAGGACATGCCCCAGCAAAATTATCCACATTCCTTTTTCCCGTTTCTGGAGTGAAGTTCATAGATGGTCTTTGAATTGACACAATGTATGCAAATCCATAAAATGCAGAATAACAAAGCTGTGATGAATAGACAAATTGCGCGTATGTGTGTATGCTGTCTTTTACAACTTCTCCAACAGGGTGGTTGGCTCAGTGTACCACCATCTCTCTGATATGTCAGAACTTGTATGCGGACTTCATGGATCACTGACTTCGAAAGCTGTTCCCGTCTCCTTATTAGATCAGCAGAATTTCTTAGCCAGTGCAGCATACCTGCAGACTGAAAATGTACTTGAAATGGATATTGGCTAAGAAAGCCAATGCTCATGAACGGAAATGTAACAGCTTTAATATTATTTCCAAAACCCACATGTGTTAACTCACATGATTGAAGGTTATGGTAAGACATCATTATGAAGTACTAATAATATAAGAGTATAAGAGTAATGCATGCTATGTGTAGAATTGCCTTTTAAAAGTATCATATGCAGTAGCAGTATCAGAAATAACAAGAATTGTTCTGTGTTTGTTGATAATCCATAAGGACATAATGCATTTCAAATAGACAAAAACCGAGGGATTTTAGCAGTGCAGAGCTCTGTAAGAAATGCAGACATAGAAAAGCTTATTCATAACTCTTTAAGATGTGGCAAAATTATAAAAATAAGTGACTCCAACCAGTACACCTATGAATAATGCACTAAGTATAACTCTTTTTCTACCTATCAAAATTTTGTTTGCCTTAGAAGAGCTCCAGAACAGTTGTTTTATAAAAGACATAGTATTTACTATTAATACAAGAATAGTCCTTAATTTATCCCATGAAAAGCAACCATTTTAATTTATTGTGCCATTAATTTTGTCAAAAATCCGCTTTTTATCATTTGTTTGATGATTTGGAGTTATCTAAAATTAATTCACTGGTTAAAATTCAAAACTCTCTGAAGCTATTTAACCACTTATGTGATCATGGACTTCCCTTGACCCCATTGAAGTCTGTGGTAAAATTCCAACTGATTAAATGGAGGCGGAATTTCACCCATATTTTTTTAGTGATGGATTATTAGTTGTCAGAAGGCTGAATGTTTAGCTGGAATTTCCTTAATATTCCAGAACTTGTATTAAGTCTTTAAAAAAAAAAAGGCTGAATACATTCCATTGGTGAAACCTTGGTGTTCTGTATTACTTGTGTATTTCAGGACACAAAACTTAGCATTGTTTTAGGAAAATTTTAAAGGGTCAGCTTGCATGTGTTCAGTTGAGTCACCTTACAAAGTTCTCCCATGGGAAAGTGAATGTGGGTTCAAGCTGAGGTCTTCCCACACACTGGCACATAAACAACACTGGGAGATGCTGTGATTACATTCACCTGGAGAGACTTCATACCCAAGAAGACATTATATTTCCCATAGGATTTCATTCCATCTTTCATACCACATTTAGCCTAAAACCTAAATGATCTAAACCCCTCTGTTCAGCTAATGCATTTTCAATTAACATTTCATTTTACTATCTGTAAATTGAAGATACAAGTTAAGGACTGCTCCATGTAGGTAATGGACTTAGTAATTACTGCATTGTGGTGACAGTGGTTTTATAAAAAGATGGTGCTTGAGTCCAATAGTTTTGAATCCATTCTTCCATACAAAAAACTGTAATGAATTTAAAATTCCACGCACTTACTGTATACAGCATTCCCTTATGAGCAGGACATCCTTAGCACTCTATGGAGAGGGATAGGAAGGTAATGAATGAATCAAAACAAAGATAACAAAATACTACTTTCCTAAGACCTGAACACAGTAGTTAATGAAATATTTGGATTTAAAATGGAAAACAAAGGAATCATGAAGGTAGATGTGTATAGATAAAAATAGTAGTCCCGCAAAAGCATGTCTTTTAACAGCAGAAAGTGTTTTCAAGGGCATAAGTGAATGAAATGAGATACTTCATAGCCAAGATCACATCTCTGTTGAAAGTGCTTCTTGAAGTGGTAGATCCCATATCAGTATGATGTCTGCTTCTCACAGCCATATTCAGAGAACATATAAATGTGGCTGTAGCCACATATAGAGAAAAAAATAGGAGAAAAATTCTTAAATACAGTCAGTGACTTCATGATCTGATTGAGTTCCTGTACCTGTTCTATATTAGTAAGATTTTATGGGCTTTGTTGTTTCCTCCCATACCCTTAGGGCATAGAATGGAGCTGAATTTCATCATTAAATGTGAAATGCAAAGAATGTAAATGCCTCAAAGCGCAGAAATGTAATGCCAGAGGATATATCAACATGTATAAGGAACCCTGTCTACATTTGTTAATGCATAATAAGGCATAAAGCGTCACATTTAGGGGTTTTTTTTTAAGTTTATTGAAGTATTTTGTTATTTTCTCAGGGAAGTAATAAGGAAGGAATCAAAACTGAGTAAGTATTATTTCCTTTTTGAATGAAAAATAGCTGGTTTTAAAATTTACACTATTGTAATATAAAGGATGACTTTCATAACTTCTGCAGTGGTTTTTTAAACTTTCTGAAATGTAGGTTTAGTGCGACAGAAACACGTAATCACTGTGGTTGGAAAAGACCTTTAAGATCACCAAGTCCAACCATCATCTAACTCTACCAGGGACAGGACTACACGACATCCTTGAACACCATTATCTAGATGGCGTTTAAATACATCCAGGGATAGCTATTCAACCACTTCCCTGGACAGCCTGTTCCAGTCTTTGATAACACTTTTGGTATAGAAAATATGTATCCTTCCTCTCTGTTTTGAACTGGAGGCTGTATAAATGCTCATTAATAATTGGTATCCCTGGTGTGTGGTTGCTTCTATCTTAGGATATCAGGCCTCTGTCTTAGCTAACATCCAGAGATGGAAACACTGGTGAGAATCAAAACATTAATTGTTTTGCGAGTGATGCTGCTTGCCTTCTGCTGACAAGACTGTCAGATGAGGGTAGTAGTAACTGCTGTGGTCCTCTCACTCCTGAAGATGGGGCTCTTCTCCCTTTCCCACAGCAAGGCTTATCGTTAGAAGGTTGTCTCCCTAATGTGAGTCCTGCATCAGGCCATTCTCTTCCATAGCAGACTGATGACACTTCTAGTCAAGTAGGGAAAGCTTACAGATACCCAAGGCTGCAGGCCATATCATTAGGCAAATACTACTCTTTCAGTAAAATGGTCAGTTTTGGCCTACTGCAAGGACACAAGGAACAGGAAAAGATGACATCTGGATGTTCATCACACTGCAGCAGGAAAAAGTGGCACCTGTGTCAGTATAGGTCAAACCCTCTCCCAGATGCTTATGGGAGTATAGATTTGTGCATGACAGTAGAAGAGTGAGGCCATTCTGCCTTTAAAATGACAGCATCCTGATGCAAACATTTGATGGTTCCCTCATCCTGTGCACTTCCAGAGAAATCAAAGAGATCACTGACTTCTGGACGGCTGAAAGAAAATCAACATCCATTGCAACTGTCTCTTTCTCCAGGACTATCTTTCTACTCACATCCCCCACTCAGTAGGTTGTTGTACCAAGGATGGTCACAGAAAGACTCAAATCTCTGTGTGTGTTGAATAGGCTGTGATTGGGATGCACTTGACTGAGCTGTCATGCAGTCAACTGCTAGACTGAACTCCCTGCCTTGCCTGTAAGACAGCTCTGCTACCTAAGTAGAGGGTGCTAGGTGGCCACAGCAGTGTTTCTGACCATCCCAGGGTGCTAGCTGGTGCTCTCTCTGAGTCAATGTGCAGTGCTTCTTTCCATCCGTTTGTGTCAGGCATGAGGTCAGAGTCTAGCCACTGTCAGCTCGGCCCAAGACCTGCCCTGTTCTTTACAATTCTGTTCAATCACTACCAGAAAGGTATTAATAAACTGAAGTGTCCAAAGGTAATGCAAACTACCAGGAGGGAAGAAATTCAGAGAAATCATCAGGCAGAGCTTTGTTGAGTAATGATTGAGAAGTTCAGAGAATTTAAAATGTGTGAACCCAATGGATGAATAAAGATAATTCAAAGTTGGGCAAATAAGTAGCCAGGGTTAGCATAATAAATCTGGAAAACATGAACATTTGGGTTTAATATTGGGAACATATTTTCTCATACTTATGTGATTTAAATGTTAGAATAACCTCATAGGTGGATACCCAAGTTTCATCTCTTAGGAAGCTTAAAAGTAGTTACTAGTAGAAAAATCTGTGCACTAGTAGAGGGATTAATTAAAGGCTGTAGTGTAGTATTGTCTACTTCAGTATAGTATTTATTAATGCTATCTATGTGACACATTATGTTTTGTCTGTGTGGTTTTTTTATAAAACAGATCACAACCAGTTAATGTGAGCATTGCGGATATGTTTCTAACTGAACTTCAACTACAGTATGTATTGTGCTGTTTCAGTTTAAATGCAGACTGTATTAGAAAAACTCCATCAAACTCTGTACAGCCTGAGCCACCAGACTATCACACTGGTAAGGTACATTTATCTGTAGTTACTACAAAAGATGTTAAAGAATTTAACATCTCAAATTACAAATCATAATGATGTGCCATTACTCTGGAGAAACATTTAGCTACATTGCTCAGTTACAAAGATCTCTCTGTTTGAATACATTACTAGAAAGACACAATGTTTGTAATGTCATATACGGTTTACATACAATTATCATATTATTAAGTCTTTATGAAGTTCCTCTGGATTTTATGTCCTCTCAGATACTGCACATTTGTTATTGTGATATCCCTCATTATTTATCTTCAGATGAGAAATTATCAACTTCCTGTAGCAAATAGTATTCTGCTAAATACCATAAACATCAGCCCAAAAAGTGTTTGGGAGGTTCTTTCTAAAACACATGCAGAAAATCCCTTTTGCTGTAAATCTTTCCACTTCATCAACTTCAGAATTTTATTTGAAAAATATTGAAGCGGTTCTGTATTCTAAAGACAACGTACACTGAAGTTTCCATAAAACCTTCCTATTAACATCTTATGAGTCAAAAGATTTTATTTTTTTTTTTTCTGAATATGTTCCCTAAATCCTTCTTGCCTTTTTTGAAGAGTTTTAGCAACTGCTTTCTCTAGTCTTTGCTCCCTTAATCACAATGACTTTTCAAATGTGATAGAGAATTGTCCCAAAATAACATCAAGTCAGATTCCCAGCACCTTCAGATGCATCCTATCCAGTCCTATTAACCTGAATATGTCCAGCTGACCTAATTAGTACCTAATTTGGTCTTTCTGTACAATGGCTAGTATCCATATGTGCCAGTCTTTGCTACTAAGCAAAGACCCAAAAGGCCTGGGATTGAGCAGTAGACTTTGCCAGTAAAGGCCGAAGGAGTGAAGACATTGAGTCCTTCATTAAGCTATCCTTTTTCATGCTCTCCATCACTTGGTCACATACCACATTGGGTAGCAGGCCCATGTTCTCCCTGATCTTCCTTTTGTTGCTGCTGTAGCTGAAGAAACCTTTCCTGTTGTCCTTGATGTCCTTCAGCAATTTCAATCATAGCTTTTCTTTGGCCTTCCCAATTCTGCCCTGTGCATTCAGGAAACATTTCTCTATTTGTCCTTCGTTGTCTGGCTGTGCTGCTGCACAGGTGTTCCCTGGAAACACAGGTGACTCTTAAGAGTTTTCCCTTGTTTGCAAAACATTCCATAAAACCAGGATAAGTCTTCTCTATAGTGGCAAATATTGTATTGTAGTTTCTGTATTCCTATTCTTTCAGCATTGCAGGAAGACATAGAAAATTCCTTTCTATGGCCGTGGAAGGAGTTGTTACTTGAAACCTCAGTTTGATTACTCTGTTTCAACAGCAAGGTATTCTAGGACGTGGCAGTACTGCATGCAGCCCTGGTCATGGCTGCTATGGTGGACTGCAGACAGGTGAACAGAAGTGTGCATATTGCTGCCTGATGGCACAAAACAAGGGAATGGGCTGCTTCCCATCAAAATGACCTTAAAATAAGGAAGGACACTGAGAGAAACAGGTTGTGCTGAGGGTGGAATAACGCAGTAAAAGTGTGGGAAGAGGGCCTGCGTTTGCATGGTTAATTGAAAAGAACAATTCAGATACTGATACCGCTTTTTCTGTAATAGAGTTACATTGCTTCCCTAGTGAGCTAATTAAAACAAGATAAAAGACCAACAAAACCCAAGCACTGAAAGAAATGTTTGTGTTTCAAAGCAAGGCAGTTTCTGATTAAAACCAAAACAAAAAACTCTAAAGATATTAAAAACAAACAAACATAACCTTTCAAGTGTAGGGAAATCCCATATATTGGGTTTACACTGTTTTTCAAAAATAATTACTCCATGTTTTGCCTTGTGTAAATGAAAGAATAAATAGATGTACAGGGCTTTTTGGCCAATGGAAGTCTCCCCTTGTATTTCCAGTAAAGGTAATGGAGGTACAATCAGAATTCAAGGTCAAATACGCTGGTAGAGAATGAAATATAATAGCCCAGCTGATGATCTACGTCTACAGTTATTTTATGTCGTGCATACAGAAAAAAATAGCCAAGAATATAGAATAAAAGATCCTACTGATGCAGAAGAATCCTACACCAGTGTAAGGAAAATGCAATATGTTCAACGCACCAGCACTGAAAGCAGTGCCACAATATCTGCAAACTGAGTGACTTTTCAGGATTTAGGTTTATCTTTCCAGACTCATTTTAGTGCAAGTCTAAGCTCCCTCAGTCATCACCAGGAAGGGATAGGATGCAACTTAACTGTGACCACACCATGTTGATATCTGACCTAGTTTAGAGCATCATCAAGGCTGCTGAAGATCAGAGGAATGCAAAGACAAAAATCTTTCTTTGATCTTAGTTCACCTCCAAATTACATTACATATCCTATCATCGAATTCAGGACTCCAGGAGAAAAATCTACAATTAAAAAAAATAAATCTTTAAGTCCTTCTAAGTTGCATAGTGATGTGCCTGATAAGAATTATGAACTTTCAAATTAGTGACAGGGAATTATATACCCTTTCTGTTCACAGATAGATGCAGGGTCTTCCACAGACACTGAGGTCAGTTGTACGGGAATGATACAGTTCTTCCTTTGTGTTCTGCTCATATGAATGTTCTCCGCTAATAAGAGTAGACATTATAGGAGCTTTAAATGAAAGAAACAAGTTCATCATATATCTTTTCACTATTTGTATCTACATGGTGTCAGAGGGAGCCAGACATATACCAGGAACCGTGAGAGTGAACAACCACTGGCACAGATTGCCCAGAGATGTTGCAGACTCTGTCTTTGGAGATACTCAGAAGGTGTCTGGACATTGTCTGGGCAACCTGCTGCAGGTGACCTTCCTTGAGCAGGGAGGTTGGACAAGATGACCTCTGGGAGGACCCTTCCAACTTCAGCTGTTTTGTGGTTCTGTGAAATCATAAAGTTGGTGACATCATAATATGGATATAAATAGTTCTTTCTGAGGGCATGTCAGAAGCAACAGGGAGATACAAAGAGATTTTTTAAGACCTGGTACTAGCAAGAAGAAGAAAGGTGAAAGCTGAGTTGAGTGATGAGTTATGCAGGAAAGTGAAGCCAGTATAGGAGATAAGTGAGGAAGGGAGAAGAGGTGAGTGCAGTGATGAATAAAAGGGTGCTGGTAAATTAGACAAAAGTGACAGAATGAGTGTTTAAAAAGTAGGCAAATATAGTGATGATTGAATGGCTCTTATAACTGGGAGTACATTGTCATCTCATTCTAAGGAGGTGGGAGATCTCATCACTGGGAAGGGAAGATCTGGGAGTGGTGTAGCTTACAAATGCCTTTTTGCCGAGTTTAACAAGAAATATGTTATAGTAGTTTAACCGCATACACATGGAGAAGCTGAATGATTTCACAACTTAAAGCTTCATGAGGAGAGTTAATTCTCACCTAAAAAACTTTAATGCACAGCTTATGATATGGAACAATATTATTGTCAGCATTTTTAACACAGTCTATTAAAGAGAATTATATTCAGTCTGGTTCATAATATCCCCAAAAGGATTACTCTAAAGCAAGCTAGTTTACCTTTTTTATATTACAGTAGGCTGCACACACTGCTTCCTATCACAAAATATCCCTTAATAACTTTCTGTGATGAGGTTTTGCAAGACTTCTATACAGAGACGAAGGGGAAGGTAAAAGTATTTCATCATCCCTTGCCCTGTATGTGCAAGACCTGCTACAGATGTCACCACAGAGGATACAGGCTGTGGAGCAGATCCGGCATCACCACTGTTAAGAGGAGCTCTTCACTTGCTACAGGTAGACAAAGTGTGTCCAGGGAAGCAGTATCCTCCTCACCAAGCTGTCACCTGGGATATGTCAGAAGTTTGTTTTCTGAGTTAGAGCTAACCAAAAGCCGCTGGCTGTTGTAACTGTGTAATTGAGAGTCCTTTGAGAAAAATTCTGCCTAACCTCCCTATGGAGATTTTGGTTGCAAGTAGTTGTGTTGGTAATCCCTGGCACACATTTCATTGTCATATTTTTTCCGGTTGTATTTGGATGCTAGTCTGCTGAGCATAAGAATTCTGCAGCTAAAAGAAATAGAAATAAAATCTCCTGTAGGCTACTGAAATTATTATCCTTGGAAAACCTCTACTTCACTGTATGATACAGGATAAAAATCTCTTGATGAAATTTCAAATTAAAACTCTGATTCAGCTCTAAAAAATATGAAAGGAGACAGATGGTATGAAGATGTACATGATTATATGCTTGGTGGTGAAATTCAGCTCGAAAGAGAAAGGAAGCAAATCAAAGTGATGGCAGTGAAGGAATTCCCCCTATAACACTACTTAAATTCCTTTCATAACCTCACCTGGCAGTGCCTTTGCAGTATCAGCCCCCATCCTTCACTACCTCATTGCAGCCCTCATATTGAGGGGTTATTGTCAGTGTCAGGGTGAGTTCTTTTAGCTATTGGAAGAATCTAGAGATGAGGAGAGTATGCTTGGTTGATAAAGGTAAATCAAAGATACTGTTTTGCCATCCACAGAGGGGATGGGGCTGTTACCTTTTCCTTTCTGAGATTACACTTCACGGTCAGGTAGAAATCTCTAACAGGAACACAGTCAACAAGAGATGCTTTGTGTCAGGAGGAGGCTAAACTGAGTACGGCTCAGTAACCCTCTTGCCTCACACTTTAGTGCAAGCTCAGAGAAGCAAGGAGAAAGATTTTTTTAGGGGCTATGAGGTGAAAAGTTGGTGTTATCTTCTGCGTTGAGATTTGAATCAGCTAGGTTGAATCAGGTTAGAGCAGAGCCTGCATCTGTGACCTTCTGGGCTTTAAGCAGTCTCTACCTAAATTCTGTATGCTTTTTTATTTTTATCAGTTATGAGTAATTTACTGCATCCTGAACTATTTTTGACTCTTGGTACTGGTGATTTTGTCAGTAAAAGTCACACAGGGAAATAAGAAGGTCTCTCCAGGCATAAGATTAAAGGATGATGTCTTAGGAAAATCATTCTGGGTTTTGAACATTTCATCAGCTCCTTATCTTATGTATATAGCGTGTGTGTTTGGAGTATTTAGCTTAATGGTACATGACGTGTATAGAACCTAATTTTTATGTAGTGTCTTCTAATGGTGACAGCTAGTATGAACTCAAGAGACACTTTTTTTGAAGTGTGGCAATCTGATTACATAAGCAAGATTCAGGAAGAAAAATGCATTACACAGTAAATTTTCTGAGACAGTTTTTTCTCTTTAGAAATGCATTGTTATTGCAGAATGCTGTTAATGTATATAAAAAGTTGGGGGGAGGGTTGAGTTCTGTTGTTTTAATTACAGGTTGCAGTTTCCACTGTTTCTAGCACTATGATAACTTTTCAACTTGTCAGTATAATCTTTATTTGTAAAAAAGGGTTGGGCAACACGTAGTGATATATTTTTATAGTGGTCTTATGCAGCTGAACTGCAATTTACAGCATAATTACTTTGCTTTGCTGCTTTATCTCATTCTTTCCACTCCTTATTCTGTGCGTGCTCAGTAATACCCTGGTTCACAAGTTAGCATTTACTTTCAGAAGTGCCGTTACACACAAGTGATCAAGGCAAAAGAAAGTAAAACAAACCATCTACTTTCAATACTTTATTTGTAGGGGTTTTTTATTAGGGAATGAAAAAATTCACCACAGGACCTCTACTTCATCAGCTGCTTAAGTTTGCATGATACGTGTTACGAAGACACACAGCATTCAGATAAAATATAAATATTGAGTACTCATCTTTCTCACTCAATTTTTTCATTTTGTACATTTCACTGTGTGGATGAATCAAGAATTCACCAGGAAAAAACAGCATGTGATTGAGAGGTTCTTCACACTGTATAATGTTAAGTATTTAGTTTAATGCTCTTAATCACCCCTAGAGGCATTCAGTTCTCTCTATTCTCTATGATGAGAATTTCAGTTCTTAACTTTGGGTGCACTAAATTGCAGGGCATGGGCTGAAGGAGTGGAGTAGATGAGGTGAACACTCTTAGACAGCTGAAGACCTGTTTTAAGATCCCAGAAGAGGCCCTTAGCAGAACAAGGACTGACTCCAGGGCTGATGGTCAAACAGGATAGTGAAATGCATCAGTGTTTTAGTCTACTCGGTACAGAGACAAGCTACCATTTTCATTGGTAGCTCTGATGTGCATAAATTTAGAGGAAGTCAGCTCTAAAATTCTCTACAATTGCAAAAGAACCTGACAAGTAGGGGTCAGGTTCCACGTTTACTCATATCAGTAAATCTGATAATACTTCGACATTACAGAGGCTATCTGCTTTCTGACAGACTGCCACCATCTGTCTACTCCTCTTGTCTGGCACAGACTATTAAACAGTCATCCTCAAGATCATGGACTTCCAGAATTATTTAGATTTGAAGGGGCCTCTTCAGATCGTCTAGTGACTAGCTTTGTGAATGAGGTCAGTGAATGTTTTTCTACCTTGGCTTTAGGAAGACTTTTGACACTGTTTCCAACACCTGAAAAAAGATGCATTAGATAAGTGAACAGTATGATGGCTTGAAAACCAGCTGAACAGCCATGTCCAGAGGGTTGTGATCAATTGTACCAAGTCAGGTTGCAGGCAAGTCACTAGTGGTGTATCCCTGTTCCTCGAACATCTCCATTAGTGATCTAGACAGTGAGACAGTACACCCTTAGCAAGTTAACAGATGATACAAAACTGGGAGTGGCTGATGCACCAGATGTTTGTGCTGACATTCAGACAGACCTGGACAGGCTGGAGAATGAACTGAGGGGAAGCTCATAAAGTTCATCAAAAGAATGTCAAGTCTTGAACATAAGGAAGAACAACCCAATACATCAGTACATTGTCCCCAGGCAGAGGTCCAGACATTCCAGCTGCAGTCTCACAGGAAGGTCAACATGCTTCCCTTGCCTTCCTAGACTGCCTTTCCAAAAGAGCCTGCATACAACCATTGCAGAAATCTGGTTGGTGAGTTACCCCATCATGTTTCCATTATCTCAATTACTTTAACAGCCCATAGACTCTCTAATTCCTTCTGTTGGTTCCCCATGCTGTGTCCATTAGTCTCAAAGTATTTCAGAGAGGCACCCAGGCATGCTTATTCACCATACAGTCTCAAAGAGTTCCTCACAAGATTGTTCCACAGGCACTTCCTTCTTTATACACCTATGCTTAAAGTGGTACCACTACAGCATTGTTTTGTTGATTACTATGTCCCCTCTGCTCCCATCTCACCTGCCTCTTAGCTTGCCACAGCTTAATCACTTGCTTGTTGAGGAATCGCTGCATTTCCTGTTAAATGTCTCAGTTTGGCCATCCTGTTGGCACACATTATATGCTTCTGGTTGCATGCTTTGGCCACGAGAGCCTCCTCCCTCATTCTGCATCATTAGGTTCTTACCAAGAAACAGATTCCAGTCTTCTGCTGTTGTAAACTTATAATAATCTGTCTCACAATCATAGAATATCTTGTCATTTCATATGGAAGTACTGCTCTAGAACATCACTGCTACAGAGAATATGATCTCTGATTCATGCACTTTGCTCTTTATAAGCCCACACCATTGACTTTTATGTCAGTACTGGATTTGCTTTACATGATTCTTTGCTTTAATAGAAAACTGAGAACCTAAACTTAATTGTCCTTTGCATTTTACAGATACCCTTGGGTAGGAGGTAGGAAGTAATCCAATACAGTTTCCATGTGGGACTGAAAGATACTACACATGACCTGTAAGATTTGCCCTTTTCTGGAACAGCTTCTGGAGGCTACACAGGTTAGCCTGCAATGTCTGAAACAACATTAAAAGTGATGTTGAAGTACCAATTAATTTCTTACTTCACTCTTACATCATCCCTTACACATGTAGCATCTGTGTCTTCTGCCTTATCCTTTTTCTGCTAAGCTGAATGAACCATGTTATATTAGTCTCTTCTCATACAAGAGTCCAAGTAAAACACTCAAAATGAAGAGTGATCATGTTCCTGTGTCTTTTCTTCAAAGTGTGTTTTAAAGCCCTGCATAGTTTTGAGGTCAGAATAATGGGCCTCTGTGTTCTTGAATATTTTTCCCTCTTTCCTAAATATTGATATTTTATTTGCTATTCTTCAAGCACATGATTTGATAAATGCATTAAATATCCTCACTACTAGTCCAAGAGGTCATGTACTGTTTTTCTGCAGCGGAGGTTAGCTGTTATTCCTGTTTTGAGAACACTGAACTCTGCCATTCTACTTTTTTGCCCCCGTATTCTGCAACATATAATTACAGGTATGTTAATTCCTTTTCAATCATGGAAAATAACTGTAAAGAACAATAAAGAGGAGAGTGAATTTTAATAGCAGAAATGGATGAAGAAGCAGTTATCAAGTTGTTCCCTTTGTTCTTTTCCTGCAAACTCCCCCAAAACTTCATGATAAATCTTCTTTCTCTGTTGAGCCCATGACGGCTGGAATTGAAGGAAAAGCAAATGAGGTATTTAGTCCACTGAAATACATGCTGAAAAACTCAGGGGAGCCAATTTAGCATTTCTTGCTGCTGAGACATGAATGGTTTCTACCACCACTACCTTCCCTTCTGCTGCTACCATTTTTGCTTTGGCATTGCTCAAGGAGTGTCTACAAAGGTAGATATTTCAAGCAGTAGGAGATAAAAATAAATGGTCTAACCATAATCATTCCAGGTAAAACTAAATCTTGTTCATGTATTTGATTACCCCCGGCTGGCTCACCTTCTGGCAGGGAAAATTTGTCATTTCAATAGGGGATGGGGGGGAATACTTTAAAACAACTTCCTAAATAATAACACAAACCAGAGAATAGTTCAGTTTATCATTAGTTTTACCTATCAGATGTCTGAATATTTATGATAATTTATGTCTTTTTCATTTGTAATCAGTCACTTGAGGAAACAAATACTTTAAGTGCTTCAGGAGAATGCTTTTGCTTTTTTTTTTTTTTCCATTTTCCTTATTATGAACAGACTAAAATTAAATGGAATGATAGAAGGGAGAGCTGGTTAGGACTTGTCAGGTCATTGAGGTTGTCTGCCTGCCAACAAAGCTGTGTTGCCTGCGGTATGTGCAGGTGCTTTGTTTCAGTCTAATTTTAAATGACTCATACAGTGAAGCTCCTTGAACCACCTCCCTTGGGAGACAGCTCTATAATCTAACATGCTAACTGTGAGAAAATGCTTCCTGCTACTTGGCTGGAGATTTCCTTTTGTGCAGCATCAATCCACTGTTCCTATTTATATCCACTGAAGACATTTTGAATAATTTTTCTTCTTAATCTGGGTTTGACCCTCCTAAAAGAGGTAGTGATCATATTCCTCCCTTATTTCTTCCACCCTGCATTCTGACTTGTAATTTGTTTGGTATAACTGTTAGTAAACTATTCCTCAATACTTTTGAAGTATTCCTGGAACCATTGCATATATTCTGATGTTATACTTTCATGATATGCTTTTTTTCTGTTTTTCCTTACTTGTTTTTGGCACTGAGATGCTTCAAATTCTGGACTCAAGGTGTAAATTTTCAACATGTCACTTCACTGCAAGCTCTTCCAGTTAGTGCTCACTGTCTTTTTTTCCATCAGCTTCATTGCTTTAACACTCTCCTTACTAATATGTGGAGGGGTGGGACCTCATCACTAAGCATTACAGGCAGGAAGATGAGAAACCAACCCGAAAAAGCAAGTGGAAGGACTGAAAAAATTATTATTTACAGATTAAATTAGAGACAGTAATGTGATATTCAAATTAATTATCCTTCAGGAATGATGGGAAATTGCAGGATGTTTAGTCTGGAAGAAAACAAAACTTTGAGGCACTGCAAATTTATGTAGCATGGCTGGAATTTAAGTGGGTAATATAAGGTAGAAAAAAAAGTGAGTCTGGACTATTCTTATTACAGCAGCTTTTTTTTTCTTTTTTCTTTTTTTTTTTTTCCCCCCCCTGAAAACAAATGCACAGAAAGCTATCCCATCTGTGCTTTATTTCACATGATAATTTATTTAGAAAAGCCTCATGTTCTGTGGCACAGAGGAACATTAGGTTAATAGTGCTTAGGTTCCCCCATCCTCTTCACCCAGGCCTGCTGCTCAGAGGAGTGGGGTCTTGCAGCAAGGCTGCTGGTCCTCCCCTCCAAAAGGCTGGCAAAACGACTCTCTGCTCACGGAGGCAGATAGGAAGCTTCATGCTCCGCACTGCGTCCTCCTTGTACTTCCAGCAAGGCTTGGATACCAGCTATCATTACTTATTAATAACTTTGCTTTATGCCAGCAATTCTCCCTTGATATATTGTATTTGCAAGTCCAATCAAGTACAACATATGTCCTTTCTCTATCTTGGCTAGAATTAGTTCATTTTGTCCTTTGCTGATGCTGTCTTTTTCCTGACCACTTTCACTGACTTGTGGCTCCTACTTTGACACATTCTTGTTTTCATTGCAGCAAATACAAGTCATTCCTGGAGGAGCTTTCTTACCTGTTTATTAGTTTATCAGGGTTGATGCTTGCTGGTAAAAATACCCCGTTGCAACTTTTAAGCTTCCCCAGCCTTCTCCCAGTTAAAGGATTTCAGTGGTGCCAAAGAAACATGGGGACTAAATATCTTAAACCCCCAAAGAACTTATTTATCAAAAATTAATGGTTTTGCTTTCATGGAAACTATTTCTTAATAAATGCAATCAGTAGCTCATTCTCATCTTCACCACATAATCCAGTTTTCACCCATTCATTGATTATTTCATACTTTTTAATACGACATATTTTCTCTTGCTTTTGTTAGTATTTGTGCTTTCTAGACTCTGCAATTTTCTATCTTTTTTGGTACTCGTGTGGTATTTGTAGGTTATTATTTGTTTGCAATTATATCTTTTCTTCTATAAAATGTATGAGCGTTTTTGAAGATATTTGTTTAAGATAAATTTTTACACAACAGATAAATTCCTGAATGGTCCCACATGAATGATGAGTGAATAACTGAAAATTAGTATCTTTAACTTATAGTGAGAAAGCAAGGATTGCAATTACAATCAACTAAGAAAGCAGTAGGTTTGGTAAAATACACATCAATGAGGCTGAGATAATATTGCTTCTGAAGCACAGCAATAAAATGAGATTTCAAACATATATATGAAAAAATATACCTCAGCACTTTGTCTCCTGCTATCCAAGGCAATTCATTTACATTCCAGGCAAATCAAAATTGCCCTAGTAGGAAAGCATGCTGCTTTTTTTTCCCAAACAGTGTAATTTTTTAAGTAGCTAAAACGACAACTTCAGAATGAAGGTCAAGAGAGTAAAAAAAGGAAAGATACGGAAGGGAGGCTCTATAGACATAATCTGGAAGGTTTCAAAAAGGTCTAGAGAGGACTTTCAATATTAGAGACAAGTTTAAAAAAAATATATATCTTAATGCCACAAAACACTTAATTCTGAGATACATAAAATATTTTTAAAAATGTCAGTTTGATTAAAACTTTGTTTGAATATGACATAATATTCTGCTATCATTAATCATAATTATGATATGTTAATTTTGAACAGTTTATACAGTAAAAGCATTAAGGCTTGAATCATATTAATTGTTTATTGAATTAAAGTCTTTTTACACTAAGACACGTTTGCTGATATACTCAAATCAGCAAAACATTCTTGAGGAGATGCATGTTAGCAAGAGAGGTTTTATAAGGACAGAACTCCCACTGGTTCTTCAAATGAGATAAACTATCCCAAGAAAAAGCATTCTTCGGTACTATAAATATGTCCAGTGTGGGGCTTTTGTCAGTGCAGTTGAGCTAGTTGCTGGGGCTATGAGGGACATTTTTTCATACTCTCAATCAAGTTTCTGTGACAAAAATTCTGATTAGTTCTCAGTCATTTCACAATTAAGGAAAAAAAAAAAAAACCCGACTATGAAATCTAGGTGATCTTCCTCTGCCTATTCCGAGGAGAGTATAGGAGCATCTTTAAGCATCATCGACTTGATGAGATCCAGTTAATTATCCAAGGGGAGCCTGGAGAGGGATTCAGCTGATCAACCACTAGATGTCAACTTCAGGCTAAACTGAATCATTCCCTCATCTCCGCAGACAGTACCAGGCCAGGGAATTTCAGTTGCTTAAACAAAGGTGTTTAGTATCACTGGGAAAAATGTAGACTGTCTTTGCACTAGCAGGTAGTACAGTAGTATAGAAGCAGACCTGCAGAAGCACACGTGTGCTGTGGTCCCAGTGCCTTGCACTGTGTACATGCATTCTGCAGATTATACTTATCCTTTGGTGGCCAGAGGACATCTTCTGTGTTAGTTTCAGTAGAAAGAAGTACAATATGTATGCTCTGAGATGGCTTCACATTCAAAATGATGCAAGGTAAATAGGAGCAATGGGGCTTGCATTGTATCTGCACTTCTCATCCAAACTCGAAATGCTAATGTATAGGCAGGCCTAGTATATATCACTGAACTTTCAGCTGCTGTTCCAGAAGGGCACATGCCTCTTGTAGCTCCTGTTTCAAATTTTCCAGGACTGTGTGAATGTCCCAGGTATCTTACTGAGTCCAAAGCTGCAGAGAGCACTTGAATTCAGTCAACTGTATTGTAATCCTGATCTCCACTGTACATCCTGGGGATTTATACATTAAAGGTAGGCATCTGAGTTCAGGTGTTGTTATCAATTACTCAATCCCACTCAGTAAAATTGGTTGAAGTTACAAAATCTGTTGTCAGCCTTTGCTGTTGTTCACAATGAACTTTCTATTGCAGCAACTGGGACTTTTTTTTTTTTTTTTTTTTTTTTTTTGCATTTCTGACACTCCCAATTGTTTCTAGGTTCACTTTGTGCTCTAGTTTCACATATCTCATTTTTCATTTATATTCATATTTGAGTAATGTAATATTTATACATTTGGTCTTGGCATCCAGTGAATGCTAATGATAGTTAGATGTTCTCTCATTCCCAGAAGAACCAGCAAAGAATTTTGTTAATTACACATTGCTTATCACATAAAATCTCAGACAAGTATTTGGCTGTGTATCAAACTACTCTAGCTCACTATTGTAGAATTAAACTATGGAAGGTTTGGGTGTACGCTGTTTTATTGTAAATCAGTGTTTCCACTTTCTGTAGCTGATAACCTTGTGATCTTTGTTTTATCCAGCATCTAGCAGCCAGTCTCTGGAGTGAACTTTGGTAGGTAGTAATGGCTGGAGTTTGAGAGGGTTTCCTTCATACAACTTACAGTATTATTTTGTTCTTTAGATGGACATTCTCAGAAACACTAATGAAAACCAGGTTGGTGTAAAGGTAGCTATGAAGATCACATCCACTATTAGCATTCCCAGTGTGGTATGTGTTTCCACAGTAATACGAGGATGAAAGACTCCTCATCACCTATACTTACACAAAAGGTGCATATACAGCATGAGCCATCTTATAAATTTCTGACTGTAAACGCTGAAAAGATAATGTGAATGCTAAATAACAAAATCAGACTGACAGCAATATCATCCAAACAATTACAGTTTGGTTTTCTTATTTTGTTTTCTTTATATATTCCACAACATTCACAGCCATGGGAAAAATACATCTTCAGGCAGAATGACTATTGTAAAATGAGCTGAAGTGTTAAGAGAAACCCCAAATAGTCAAAACTGATGCCTAGGTAACAGGTCTGGGGAGAATTCAACTGAGGGCCAACCAGCCACAAAGTGGTCCGAACCTTCTTCAGAGCATTGAATCCAAATGGCCATTCCATTTTACAGGCCATTATTTAATTGCTGCGTTTTTCCTAATTTCTTCATAGTATTGAAGGTATAACCCATGCTTCTCTTAGTCCAATGTATTTTAGCTATCAGATCAAACTGCTAGTGAAAATGAAGTGTAAGAATACTTTGCACACAGACTGACACAATCAAGTGTCTCCTGAAATGACTCGCTGAAAATAATATGAATACTTCCAAATTCTGGTGAATCTGAATCATCTGATCTACTAGTTTATAAATATCACAGGTACCTTTGCTTGCTTTCATGCTGTGTCTAGTCATTACAGTTCATTAAGATCAGATGCATGTTGCTTTTCTCTGCTATTTGGTTTATTCAAGCCATTAAGAAGACACAGCAGTGAGAGAGAAAATCATGAGAGCTTTTCTGTTGATATCGTTGCTAGGGAAACCACTTTCTTTTTATTTCAGTGCATGGGACACTAGTGTCACTGTGAGTCTGACTTGCAAAAAGACATATTCAGAGGAAGGTATCAGGGATCAAAAACAGAATTAGTGAAATCCTAAACTTCCATTGTTAAATAGAAGGAGTTATACAAGATGCTTCCAAAGCAGCCACCATGACCTATGAGTTTATTTTCTTTCAAAAGTCTGTCAGGATATTGAAGGGAATGTTGGAGAAGCCTTGTGGGTCTCTCCAGAGATGTCTTAGATAATCTCCCGTGACTACTTCTGTACATACGTCATTGTGGTACATCACCATTTAAAGAGAATGGAGGATATCTGGCTGGAATGACAAGGAATACGTCACTCCCTCCAGAACTGTCCTCCTCTGCTCACAGCTATCTGTCCAACCTCACTTGTACCTTCACATGCCTGAAAGGGTTTCCTGACTTAAATCTCATCACAGAATCACAGAATTGCTCAGTTTGGAACAAACCTTCAAGATAATCAGTCTTCAACCATTCTATCTTTTAAGGACTTTTATAAACCACATTTCTTTTAAGAAAACTTTTGTATGTATTTTGTGAAGAGTAATACTAATGAATTTAGAAATGGAAATCAGAACAAATGCAAATTCAGTCTAAAGCTACGAAATCTATATAACACATGAGAGATTTATGTCATTTAAGGCTCATTTGCCATTCTCATTTTGATCAGATCTTCTTGAGAATTAAACTGTGCATAAAAAGAAGTTGAAGCAGCATCAGTAAAATCATTCAAAAAGTAATTATTTTCTTCATTCTTTAAGGGAAAGAAAGATTGACGGCAAAGAACAACTACAGCAAACCAACCTGAATGGCTTTATCACTTTCAGTGCAGTACTTCCAAGTTGCAACATCCCCCCAGCTCTCACTATGAGGAATGGGAGTATTCAGCCAGTGGCTAGATAAATAATATGTAAAGTGCCCTTTTCAAGCTACATTATTTATTAGTTCTGATTTATTCTTTCTCAACAGCAATTATCTTAGCTATATACTTGTCTTTCTTTTGAGGGGATTGGATACAAAAAAAAAAGGATGAATTAAGATTGATCTTATACCTATATTGTATTTAAAATAGCTTAGGACAGCCCCGTAACGGAAGTGCAAGAAAAAAAAAAACTTTGCTGATAGGGTCTGAACTAGATAATACTATGTTTTTTTTCTGTCTCACATTTGTGATGTTCTAGTCATTAAAGCACTCAGAAGATGAATGTTAATAAATAAATAATAAGTTTTGAGTGATCCTTTGGAACACTAAAAAGCATAAAACTTTTTAGAGTGAGTGGGGATTGCATTTATTCCTAAATAAGTAGGTTCCTAACATCAAAGCTCGCTGTCTTCACATTAGTTTTATCTTCTTCTTACATTTCTTCTTTCCATTGCCCACTCAAAATAAACATAAGAAGTGGAAGACATTTTTTCATGAACAAGTATCAGAATCAGGTTACAGTTTGTTTCAAATTTACATGTTAAGGCTTTTTCAGTCATTTTGTGAAAACTGTAGGTTTTTAGCTACATTTATTAATGTGTCATCGGCACAGCATGTTCTCAGCATAATCTATGAAGATGTCTTCATTAACAAGTAACGTTAAACAGGTACAAACTGTACATCAGTGTAGCTTGCAGCAGGTCAAGGGGATTAAAAATCTGATTCCAGTCTTTCCTCCACTACAGCACATACTATACAAGCACATACTATTCAGCTATAACTAAATGTCCAAGTGTGTTCTGGGCTGGATGGGTGTACAAGTAGATGAAAAAAAAAAAAAGTTTTGATATAATTTATTATATTCTTTATTATGTAATTTATAAATACATAGATAATGTAATCAATGTTTTAATGTTTTTATTAAATTTATGATTTAAATAAATAATATATGATAAACAGCTGATAATGTTGCTAGCCCAACTGGAAGCCAAAATATCTAGGGAGTTTCTGTAATGTGGAATAAAAGCCGTGATAAGAATATAGCTCTTGCTTGAGCATTTCAAAAGAGATTATCAAAGTGAGTGTAAAGAATTATATTTACATCAGTTAAAAGTCAGATTAGTTGAAATTTGACTTGGTACTTGCTTGATCAAGGCTGAAGTGTTTCAGTGGTCTGTGATGAATTCATTATATTCTCTATCATTTATTCTTCAGTTACAAAAGTCTAGAAGTGGCTCATATCATCTCATGTATCATTTTTACTCCAGCAGTTTATCATGTAGTTGCTGTCAATAACAGGATGGAATCCATGCGTTTATACACACACTTCCTTGTTTCATAAGGTTTTGACATATGTCTTCCTGTTATGTAAACATTTGTACATCCAGCCCTCTGGAGGTTTCTCAGTGATAAGGACCTACTAGGAGGCAAAATATTTCATAAAAATACTTGTTTGTGTTAGCTTGTCAGTGTTAAGCTTGATTAATTTTATTCTCACAGCTTCTTCTGTGCAGCACAGCCCCACAGACATCTTTCTATTGCATCAGTAGGTATAAAATAGTGTATAGAACTTGTGGTTTTCTGATAGGCAGACCATTAACTCTCAGTGCTTTCAGTGTGATTTTAACATGTGTTTAACTGAATCATATGCTACACAGTCTTAGAAACCAAAATTCAAACAACAAATAGATGTTTTATTGAGTGAAGGGTTAGGTGTAGATGACTGATTCATAGATAGCTACTTTAGATGATCTAAGTAAATGATAATAGGTTGGTTTTTATGATGGAATAATTAGTCTGGGGCACATTTATACAGGTCATGACTTTTTTCATCATAATTGGTGGCAGTTAGAAGGTGTAAGAGCACAGCAAAACACATCAAGTGAGCGTGAGCTCCCACTCTGCTGTTAGGGCAAAGAGATAACTGTAGAGTGAAGGACTAGGCCAGTAAAACCTGAGGGATTACATCGTAGGAGGTGTGTATAAAGCTGCTTGAAGCTTTCCTGGCTGTCTCTGTCCAGTTACAGTGCCTGCAGTTCAAGCAGGAAGGTGACAACAAATGAGAAATATTAAAGGACTGAAAAACACAATTTATGTGGGGTACTCAGACCTGAACTGTTTGGCTTAGTGAAATAAAGCTGAAGGGGTGACTTTGCAAATACTTTTGCAGTGTTTGTAGAAACAGATACCAGGTAATAAATAGCTCTTCAGTTTCACATCCAAAGTATAACACGATCCCCTGTAACTTGAACCTGTTCATATTAGACATAAACCACATGGTTTTAGCAAGGGAGGCAATTAATGAGATACCCAGGACTGCCATGTATTAAATTTTTTTAAGTAAGATTAGATTTTTTTTTTTTTTTTTTTTTCCTGAAAGGTAGGCAGCAATTCAAATGGAAATTAATTTAGGGAAGTTCACAGATGGATGTGTCTATAAAAGTACCATACTATTCTGCAGTCTGAGAACCTGGATGTGTTCCCCTCTTACCAATTAATAAAATTCCTATAGGGGATTTTGGATTGCACTACCATATTGTTTATTGGGGCTAGTCTGAAGAGAAGAAGAGACCTTCTCACCCTTTACAACTCCCTGAAAGGAATTTGTAGAGAGGGGGTGCCAGTCTCTTCTCATAAATAACAAGTGATAGGACCAGAGGAAATGGCCTCAGGTTGTGCCAGGGGAGGTTTAGGTTGGACATTAAGGAGAATTTTTTCACCGAAAGGGATTTTCAGTGTTGGAACAGACTGCCCAGGGAAGTGGTTGAATCACCATCCCTGGCTGTGTTTAAAAGTCATGTAGATACAGTGATTAGGAACTTGGTTTAGCACTGGACATGTAGAGTCGGGTTAATGGTTGGACTCAATGATATTGAAGGTCTTTTCCAACCTAGATAATTCTGTGGTTCTACCTCCTAAAGAACCCTGCTACAAGGAGTATTACATTGTGTTGGTACATCCCTAACATTTACAAATGCCAGCAGCCAGGTTGAGGTCAGATCTGAAGTCATCCCATGTCAGGACTCCTTTTTCTCTCCAAGGACAGGTCAGAAGTTGTGACTTCTTGGTGCAGTGCTGTTGCATAGCATCATGAGAAAAGCTGTTTCTTTCATCCTCTGCATTCACAGCAGACGGGGCCATCTAATAATTTTGGTATTCCCACTGTACTGTCTCCAGTGTGACACTATAGGCCAGGAAGTTTTGCACGTGAAGAGCTATGCTGAGCACAGTTAGGGGTTAGAATGGTTAACAGGCATGGCCAGAAGGCACAGTGTGAGGTGCAGGTGTGTCCCACAGCACTTCGATCAGCTTTTGGGCACTGCTGCATGCCAGGAGCCAGCGCAGGTGCGTTTACACCCAGGTCTGACACAGCCGCTCTGCTTGGGTATCGTGTGGCATGTGCATGTGAGATTTTGGCTGCTTAGCAACTGCATAATAGGACTGTCCCAGAAGAACATGCCGTCTGTTTAGTCTATAAATGTAAAATGTCCATTTAAAATCTGTATAGTACATCCCCCAAAAACACTGGCGAACTCACTGCTTTTTTTAAGCCAGAGGTATTTGGCATAATCAGTGCAGCACTTTCCCAACACAGCAGCAGAGCCAGAGGTTTCTGATAGACTCTAGCTGTACAATTCATTGACCTCTTCATCCAGTGAAAACATCCCTCCGTTTTTCCCGCTGTCCTTCCTGCCCCATTCCACTCATCAACCAGGAAATTGCTTCATTTGCAGTCAGCCTAAATAAGTACCAAGGTTTTTAAAAATAAGGATTCACAGAATGTGTAGAAAACAACTGTAATTTGCAAAACAGTCATGGGCAAAAGAGTTCTTTAAAAATTCTGGTTTTAACCTCAAATGTCTTCTTTTATAATATGTTTGCTAGTAAGCTGTAATCCAAGTTAGAAAGACAAAATATCAGGATGCAAGGATCTGAAGTCTTACAAACAGATTTGCTAAAACATTTCACATCTGACTTTTTCTATTCTTTTAACAAAGGTTCTCAGTTCAACTATTTTTACTGAAATTAAAATATAATTAGCTGAATGATAAATACCTGCTATATTTCCTCACAGAAAATAGTTCTGCATGTTAGCTTTTCAGTTTCATGTAATAAAATGTTATTTCTGGAGATGTAAAAAAAATAGAATTATATCTGGGTATCAGTTTATCTAGAGTGCTCTTCAGCTGGTGGCTCACATCTACATTGGCAGTACTTAAGTTAGATTGAGCTGAAAAGATTCCATGAAGAAAGTTCTGCAAAAATGTAAATGCAAGGAAAAATATTTTTAAAGGGAGTTAGATATCTTAATTTTTCTTAAAAATACTGTCAAGTGATTAATCAGCATGGCAATTTATAAAACATGTCACTTGGATGAGAAAAACATCCATATTCATGGCAATCCATACTTCACTTTCTTCAAATAAAATCTCTGACTGGATTTTGTCCATGGGTCTCTTAACCACTGTTTAAGCAGTTAATTCTGTTTTAAAAGTTTCTTTCCTATAAATACTCTTGCTGTTTAGTGAACAGAGAGACTGACATATGTGCAACCAAATTACCTGTCCCAAGCCTCATTACAAGATACAGGTAGTAGCAAAGTACTAGCAAAATCAAGCAGTCCTGATTTTTTTTTTTTCCATGTTTAGTACAGCATTTACATCCACTTATTACCATTGAGGTTTCTGGATTTCCAGTTATGCATTTCTTCAATGCAACCAATGTTCAACATTTTTTGTTGTACAGGCATCTGAACGACATTTAGTTCTGTGTTTAGAAAACTGTTATAACCTGAAATGTCTGTATTTAATCCAGGCTTGCAAGAAACTAAAGAAGGTTTAGAGACAGAGTAAAAAAAGTTGGATGTTAAGGTAATACTAGAGACAAAAAAGACCTAATGGGTTAAAAGGCACTTGCATCCTCTATTGTGCAATGTTTGAGTTGAATGAATTATGTCATTGTGACAGCTGGATTTCACTCCTTTGCTGGGGCATTGGCAGACATCCTCCCCAGCACCAGCTGCCCTGGTGAAGAACTGCCCACCTCGACTGCTTGCTGTCACTCACTTCCACCACTCACTTTCCCATAATTCCCATTTACTTCCCAGCAGAGCACTTTGAACTTAACAGCCCTTTGGTCTGCTTCAGACAGTATCAGCTAGGAACACTCATGCGAATTGTCAATGAAGATGATGGTCCAGTAATAGAGTGACAGTGAGGGATGGGAGTCACTTCCACTAGCCTTGGATTTTGTTCCAAACTTGCAATGCTGCTGCAGTCCAAAAGCTATTTTGGGAACTTTACACAAAAATAGGTCTTGCTCAGCAAGGTTAGTGAATATAGTGACAGTGACATCTCTAAAAGCAGTAATTTTTTTCTTCTGGACAGAAAATGTGCATAGAAACTCAGTATTTCTAAAGAAAATGTAAAAACTTTGTAGTAGGGAGGCACTGATGAAGTATATGCTAACACAGCACTTTAACAGCCCACAGCAGCAACTTTTAGAATCATTTTGAATGACACTTTTAATGTGGGACATTCAGCTTAAAAAACTGAGCTGACAGTAGCTCTGTAAGTTTCTCCTTGCAGCCTGCCCAGTAATCATTGATCTTGACTTCTCTCTGAGGATCTCATTCCTGTGCATTCTCCATGCCTATGTCTCCTTTGATCTTCTGACACTGGGAGCCATTAATAGCCAGGCTTCCACCATTGACTTATTTTATAGTAGTAACTACACATTCCTTTGATTTACTGTAGATTTTGGTTAGAAATATATGTAATGTCTGGCAAATCTGTAATTCTGTAAACTTCGCTGTTAAGACATACTCATTCAAGTTCAGCTGTAACAACTGGCCACAATACCATCAAAGCTCTTTAGAACTTTTAGAACTTCTCTTTAGAGCAGAATTTGACACACTTTATAATAAATTATTAAATATGCAATTTTGACCCACCATAATTGTGTTTTGTGCAAACACGTTGGACCAAGTGTTAACCGGCCATAGTATGAACAAGCTACATGCTGTTTTTAGAAATAAGCTCAACTTTCTTGTCATTTGTAGGATTAAAGACACTGATTTCAGCAATGCTGTTCTGGATCTGTGTCAGAGTAAGAGAGTTTCTTGCTGTGTTTCATCTTAGGAAGGGATTGTTGGTGTTGCCCAAATAAATTGTTCTTCAAGGGCCTCTGCATATCCCCAGTGGTGGCTCATGGTGACCAAGTTAGCAACAAACTAAGAAGTGCTTTCAAAACTCTCTCATGTCAGTGCAAGAGAAATCGCGCCTGAGCATGACATTACTGCGTATCTGTATGTGTAAACATATGTATACAAACCTGCACAAATCTGGCCGCGTACATTGCCATCCTTTCTGATGCTAAGAGGAGACATAGGTTGCTCCATAGAGGATTCTTATCTTGTATGCTAGTTACTGGTTTCTGTAGAGGACTATATATATACTTCATGCTTTTGCACGCATTGTTCGTCCAGAAGCTCACAGACCAGCACTAGAGTCCGAAAGGAATTTGTACCTATCAACTAGCTGAAGACTGACTCCTGTCTGACTGACTGTCTAGTCCCAGTCATTTCTAGTCCCGGTCATGTCTAGTCTTTCTTATCGTTCACTTTTTCAGGGACATGACTGTGACCTGTGGGTCTCAGAACCTGCAGCACCACGGTACTTCAAAGGCTCTGAGGGTACCCAGTTCAGCTTTTGCACCCTGCTGCTCCAGCATGCGAAGTAGCTGTGTAACTGCAGCCTCATCACTGCCCTGTGTCATGACTTGTAGGCTCTTTGCCTCTTATCCCAGAATCACAGATACAAATTAAAAGCAATATCTTTATAGACAACTCTTGTTATGCCTTGCTGGGTACATTCTTTTCTTGTCCCCTCACTGCTTGTCTGACATCTTTATCTAAGTGATGACTCAAGATCATCCTCTAGCACTGATAGCCGTAATTGTGTATGGCCAGTGCATACAGATGCCCAGCAGTAAAAAGAACAGTGAAATATTGCTTGGAACTGAACTGGTAAGAATCCAAGAATCCAACCACTTCTGTAATAATGCATCCAACTTTTAAGAAAGAAAAGTGTCAGTGGCCTTTGGAAAGTTTATAAGGCTTTTCCAGTCTAGGCAAGAATGATGAGGGAAAGGTTTCCTGCCTTTCTAGTGCAGTCATGTGTTCCTTGCACTTTCTCCCCACCCCACGCTTTTTTGCTGCTTTTGTCAGTTCCTGTTCTGTTTTCTCCAGGTTCAAATCAGACCCCTGTTGCTTTGAAGCTCAGGTCAGCACTAGGCAAGGCATTGGACATTACTGTTGCCAAGAGCAGCCAGTCCTCTCCCAGCTGCATGCTTGTGCGTTGACAGGGTCAGAGCGTGATTGAAGGGTGAGAGATGCACAAAAGCAGAGAAGGCTTGAAAGTCTTTGAAGCTTTTTCTTAACTACTCTCACTCTGGCACAGACTCCTGCCTTACGGGGATGATCCAGTGGAATAGCAATGACCTAAAGCTACTACTTTGCCCACTCAAGCATGCAAGGAGGAGAATTTATCTCAAAAATGACCATGTAAGAACAACTGGGCTGCAATTAAATATTTGTAAAAGATGTACCTTAAAATTAAAAGAATTAGAACTCTATTTTATTTTCTGAATAGAACTGTTTTTTATGAAATACTGAATGCTACACAGAAACAAAAAATGGAAAAATCCTGGTGGGTGAGACCTTTATCTCTTCTCTCATTTATTACTAGTGCAAATAGGGTAGCTGTCCTAATTAAAAAGAACTTGCCCTTTCAAACCGAGAAGCTGGATTCTGATCCAAATGGCCTTGTAGAAAAGAGATTGCCGAATGAAGTCATTACTCTAATTAACATTTATGCTCCTAATGTTAACAACATACTTTTAAAAAGAACCAGTAGCATAGGTAGTCCTCCTTAAACCATCTAATAGTCTGGTGTGAATACTGATTTTATCTGCCCTCTGGTTATCAATTTAGACAGTTCTACTAGAGGTGATTGCATTGTAAATCAGATATCTCAAGAAAGTCATTAATGAGCTAGTGAAGGATAGGTGTTTGCAGTGATGGCACAGCTGATAATGCTTATTTAGCCAAGTGGTGTACTTAAGTGTTCTGCATTGTGTATGGACCGAAGTGGCCATTCACCAGTAACTAGGTAATAATATATTTATCTATTTCTCAATCTGCTCCATGGTTTTATCTTCCAACACCCAAGATTAGCCCTGTTCCCTGTGCTCTACATCCCTAAGTTGTTTCTGTGATTCACAGAACTGTAGTTTGGAGCCCTGCATCTCTGTTTGACTTTGTTTATATATTTCTTGTCTCCCTTACCATAAATCGTAACGACAGCTTAATTGGTTTATATTACTGAAGCAGTTTGAAATGTGAAGTGTTGCATAAGTGTTCAAGGTTGTTATTAGTTTGTGATTCTTCCCAACCATTTTCTTTCCAGAATGAAAATTAAAGAGAAATTATTTGCCATTTACAGGCGTAAATACGGTGAATCCTGTCATAAGCAATCACTCAAGTATTACCAGAAAAACCTCTTTGTTTCAGAGAATTGCAGTTTTTAAATGTTTGAACTTTGTGTTTCCTTCATAACACAGTAAATCCATTAACTTCACTGGAACTATTTGAATTATGTTATGCAAATGGAGAAGCAGATCTTTGATATCAGTGTCTGTGAGAGTGTAGTTTCAGTATGGAATGAATGTCATGGAAAATACAGGAGTCCTGTAAAGATTTTGTCATAATTGAAACATTGGGGCATTTGATACACATAGAATCTAAGATTATGACTTCTTTATTTCACAGGAGGACTGCGTATAATTGCAGCAGTCTTATTACAGTATTATTACACAGTATTATTACACATTGGAAAATACCTTCATTCACAGATGCATATTTTACCTAAAGAATTTACTTACACCAAACTGATTTTCTATTTTCATAGAGCAGTGGTGAGTGGAGACTAATGCTCTAGCTTTTCCTTAGGACCTGGCCAGTACTTAGCATGACCAGAGAATTTTTATCAGGTGCAGTGTTCAAAAAGAAAGTCACACAGAGACAGATATTTGTGCTTTTTATTCCCTTTGTTGCTTCCACTGGCTCACAGGGCAGAGTCAGGAGGTATCCGTGACAAAGTAGAAAAGTCTTTTACCCCAGAACAGGATTTTAGGATCAGAAATTCACCAGGCAGGCAAAACAAGGACAGCCAACAAAAAGTAGCCTGGGGCAACACAGTGTGTCAATGAGAAGGAGAGATAAGAAACACTTGGACAGTTGTGCATGTTGGCTTCAATCTGTAATGACTGTGCAGACCATACATCAAAAACATTTGGCTGTCCTTGACAGAGAACAAAAAAAAAGCCCATACTTGTCAGCTATTGCATTTTATTTATTTTTTTCACTTGAAAGTTTTTGGAGAGTCAACCTGCTGAGTAACGATTCATTGTTTTTATCTGGTTTTAATTATTTGTCTAACTGCCTTTAGCTAATTATTAGATGTCATCTTAGAGAGACAAAGTGAAAGTTCTCTTCATCTTTTAACAATGACTCTTTCTGCTGTTGATCACCTGGATCTGCAGCTCTCACTGGTGTATATTCTATTTCTGTTGTATCTTTCTAGAGTAAATTAAGGGCAAAATTTGGACTATCAGCTCCAATAACACTTAATTCAGTCAGTGCTGACAGCTGCTGTGATTCTGCAGTTCCATGCATGAAGACACCTCCATGGCCTTGGGACAATGTGTCTAAATTCTGTCATAGTTGAGAAATGAGTGGGAAGCACCTACATCCTACACTTCTGCAGCAGTCCTATCTATGCTCAGAGAATGCATAATATAAGTTGTAGGCATGGCAAAATGCTCAGGCTCTCATTGTGGTGACGGTGCTTTCCTGATAACCTCATGGCCACTTTCTTGGTAGCCTCATGGACAAGGCAGAGAGTCAGTAGAAGGTCAGCATTTATTTAATATCTCACCTTGCACTCCCTGAGAATGCCTTAGCTACTGGACAAAGGTGACCCTACATTCCTTGTCTTGGAAGCATCACACTGTGAACCTTGTAATTTGTGGGGCTTGAAGAAGCAAGCCCAGGAGTGGCCTAATTATATAGTTAAGGAGCAAGAAGACTCATCAAATGTGGCCAAGTTCATTTGTTAGAAATTCCAGGACTATATCTTTCCCTATTTTGTTCTTCTAATAGCATGTGATAAACTCACCCCAGGAAATAACAATTACATAATTTCGTAATATCTATTAGTTTGTTCCTCATCCAAAGTTTTTAAACCTTTTTATCCTGGCTGAAAATTGTGTGACAACACAGGCAGGTTGTGTTTTTTAGGTCTGAGGTTCTCCTCATCATGCAGCCTGATGTAGTAACTGAGCTCTGGAGGAGCTAAAATTCCTTGTTATAGCACAAAAATTCATTGGTGGTAAAGTTATGGATTAACGCTCCCATGAGAAAAGTAAAGCTCTTTATCTCTTTCATACCGGGACTAAGGTGGTAGACAGCAAATTGAGTAAAAAAATTCCACATTATAAAGAGATATCATACTGGCTTTAAGGAAAAATGGGAGCACAGAGTCTCCATTAAATGTTTGGTTATTGCTTACTATTTAGGATTTATAATATCAAATTAAAAGAAAAGTCAACCCTGTCAATTTACATTGATGTGGCAAAATAATCTTCTGTTGTTGAAAACAGAATTTATATCTTTTTTGCTCTGTTTCTTCTGTTGTTGTTTTGTTTTGTTTTTTAAAGTTTCTTTTGGTTTTTTGCTTTACCTCGAATTACTGGGAGTCTTTGAGAAGTATTTTTATTTATTATGACAACTCCTTAAGGGAAGAACCAATAGGGAATATCTGATTTATTCACGTTGTACAAGATGACTATCCAGGACAATATCCAGATGTCTTTTTAGGCACATAAGGCAAGGATTCCCTACATACCTCTCCAACTGGCAAGATTATTTTCTCTGGTAGCAGCTTGAATAAACGAATATAAAAAATGATTGACTATAGGGATCTCTTTTTTTCTCAAAAAAACAAGTTTGAAGAAAATGCCAGATGAAATTAACAGTCTAGAGTGCCTTCTTGAGATTGTCAAGGAAGTTGGAGATGGTAGGTTTCCAGCTACAACCCAGAGGAAATGCCACTGTGAAATTTTATAAGGTGTCTATAAATGCAGCTTTTAAAATAAGCCTAAATTCCTATTAAAAAAAAAGAAAAAAAGAAAAAGAAAAATAAAAAGGAAAATAATAAAAATTAAAAAAAAATTTAAAAAAAAAAAAAGAAAAGAAAAGAAGAAGAAACACAGAACTGATCAAAACAGGGGTGTAGGAATTAATCCAGCATCTTGTCTCAGGTGAAGGACAAATCAGGCAGTTCTCAGGACTGTAAGACCTCTACAATATACATTTTTGAGTAAACTTCACCTGTTCCCCTACACATGACATTTTCACCTAGATCTGCAGCAACTGTGGACTGATGTAACATGCATGTAACCTCTTAAAAAATTCTGGTATAGTAATTATATGTTCTTGAAACTAGTTCACATTTTTAATTCAGTATTTGAATGTGAAAAACTTAAGGAGTTCTACAATTTAATTCATTCTGCATGCAGATCCTTCCTCTCACTGACCTTCAGTTTTTCATTTTTAGTTTTGTGTAAATTTTGTATTCGTTTACTTTCATCATATCCCTTCCTTTTTACCACCTTATTACGTGAATACATTTTATTTTTACAACTGCAGTATATTTGAGTTTTATTTTAGGAAGTTTTTAATTTTCTTTGCTTTTCTCAGAACATCTTTTATGTCTGTATTTCTTTCCTAAAAAAAAGTGTGAACCAACACTGCATGCGATGAAGTTCTTAAATATATTATTATTATTATTATTTGAATTACACATCATTCTATTCTTTCCATAAGCAGCCTTCCAGTTTACAATTCTAGCTTTGTTTGCAGTTTAGCAGAAGGAAGCTGCTACTGTAGAGTTAGCTGTCTATCCAGCTGTAATGCCTGTCTATCTCTAGGAAGGATACTCGTCTTACAACACAGTTTCTTTTTTTTTTTTTTTTTTTTTTTTTTTTTAATAAATTGAAGCTAATATAATGCTTTCCTGTGCACTTAACATTTTTTTTCTTTTTATACTTCATCTGAAGCTTCTGTTGTTCAGACTAAACTAGAAAAAAAATTGCCTATAAATAAAAAAAAAAAATTAAAAAGCCTATTTTGTTTCCTTTTCAGATCATTTGTAAGGGCTTAAAACCATGTAGGTGCTACCGTCAAAAGTGAGGGACTCTGATACAGGTTGTTCTCTAATATGGCAAAGGACTTTTCCTTCAACAAGAACCTTAGCAATAATGTATAGATTATATAAAATTAGAGTTCAAGGAAAGTAGGCAGTCTTACAGTTTGTTAAACTGCATACCCTCTTACCATTTATAGATCAGACACGATGACGAGTGATTACTCAAGGGCTGAATCCAGACAGCAACAACTGGATCACAAGGAGAGACACATGTGCTGTGGGAAGAAGTACCTTGGTATCTCTGCTTAACTGTAGCAGAGTATATTGTACAGCAATTGAACCATGCGTCTTCTATGGGAAAGTAGAAGTTTCAGATTAACTGTACCATTACTTTTCAGAAGATAAGGTCAGGTGACAAAATTGCTTTAAAATGTGCAGAATACTATAAATGAGTTACTAATGTATTTATGAAGCTGTCTTGTTGCACAGTCTTCTTCCAATATCGTGCATTCATATCTCTGTGATTCTTGCTTGTGAAGTCCAAACGCCCTTTGTATTGCTTATTAATTCCTTTCCCTTTGTCCACAATTTTCCTCAAATAAGAGTAGCCTTCTAAAGAACTTGATCTAGATTTTTCACCTGGTATGCTATGCTTAGCATGGAAGTTAAAGGTCACTTCATATTTGCTGGCAGTTGAGAGATTTGTGATGGTGTGTAGTGTGTGCAGCACACTGCTGCATCTGATAAGCAGTCATCTCTCTTTTAGGCCGTTATCTAAAATTGATTTGTTATGCTTCTCAGAGAGAAATACAAACTTGAAGAATATTTGAAAGAAATAAGGTCAGGACCTTAATCTTTGAGGAATCTTGAAGTAAGCTTGTTCCCTCTCCATGGCCACCTCTACCTTGACTTAACGTGGGATGGTTTATAGTTACTTTATCTGAAAGTATTTACACTTCAACTCATCTGATTCCCAGGTCTGACAGGAGAACTGTGAGAGATTTTGTGCTGAAGAGAGTTGTATCTGTTCACATGGTTTGGTCTTGGTAGGAATTGAAGGGATGATGAAAACAGTTCAGACAGTATCTGGTTCTGTAAAGGTGAAATTGTTCTTTCTACTTGTTTCTTGTACTCTTACATAGAATTTTTACGGATTAGTCTTGCATATGTGCCTAAATTTATAAATGGGCTAGTACAAATAACTAAAAGATTAATTAACAGAATCTAAAGAATGCAGAATATTCATAGAATAGAACTACCCTAGTACTTTAAAAAAAAAAAAAAAAGGACTATTTTAGCTGAAAGAAAAAGCAGCTATGTAAAATGGAACCATGGATGCAGAAATTAAGAAAATGTAGGGATCCTAAATATGAAGTACACTAAAGCAAGAAGTGACATCTCTGATGAAAATATTATTTTTTTAAATTAGATTTAACTTCGTATGTCTTACTTTGGGGTCTTCAAAATTTCTGAAAATCAGAATTATTTTAGGTCATCCCCTATGCAGATCTGATATACTCTATCAGTACCTTAAGGGTACACAAATTTACTTTCTGATGATATTTATCTTGAAAAATACCAATTAAGAAATCAAAACATACTCATATATGCTGTCTGTCTTAAAAAGAGAGATTCTGACCGGGGCCAGTTAGGGTCCAACAGTAAGAGAAGAGCACATCTGTCCTGTTGGAATATTTGACAGCCCATCCGTCTCCATTCCTGTACTTGTGAATTTAGAAACTTCCTCTGCTATTGCGTTCACTGGAGGCCAGAGCACTCTTGGGCAAAAATATGCAGCTATAATTAGTGATTTAATTTTAATGTAGATGAATAGACAATCCTGAAGCCAGTTATTAAAATGTCATTAGTTGACACAGAAGTTAGCATATCTGCCTAACGTCTGTTAGCAGAAGCTGCAGAGACCAACCCATATGAGAATTCAGCCTGGGGAAGAGTTGAAGCAACACAAGACATCAAAAATCTCCCTGCATCTGGGAAACAGCTGGACAGCTCCTGACAGAAAATTCTGAAGTGTTTGTTGCCAGTGACAGGCAATAACTCTGACCCCTCTGTTCCAGCAGAACCCTGGGATCTCTGGAAAATATTCCTTCTGAGTAGCTTTAGTCATAGCTAAAGCCCAACACATTTAGAAAATAGCAAGGGGGAAAAACAAGACTTTATAACAAGTAGCCTTGGGGATCTCTATAACCCACAAGTACAGAATTAGTTCTGTATATCATGTATAACTCATTCTGACAGCACTCCCAAAGTAAATAAATTTTAATTTGTATTTTTAATTCATACACTAATGTAAGAGTCTGAGAACTAAGCAATCTGGATTCAAAGGCTTAGTTGGAAAAAGAAGGGCAAAGACTTAACTGTAATCTTAAGTCTCTGACTGAAAGTAGAGATACTAAAAGTAGCAGCAAAGATCTTACTAAAAGTATAACTTTGCTTGTAAATGTTTCAGAGAACACAATAGATGTTAAGAGCTGTTGTTGAAAAACATGATCACATATCTATATTTAGTAACTTTATTTTCCCTAAATCCTGAGAGATCTGAACTACAGCCTTTCCTGGCCTCTTTGCCATCTTAATGACACAACGTCATACATAAAAATACCAATGTAAATCTAAAATCTAAAGGCTTTAGAAGGCTTCATTTTTTAATTACGCTTTACTTTGGCACTACACTAAGAGTTCTGCAACTTTGATCCATCAAGCAGCATTGCAAAACCATCATGAAAATGTATGAAGCCAAGAACAAAATCTACTCACCCAACCTTCCAGCAAAGATTAAAAAAGCCCTAATTATAGTATAGTCACCCGTCAAAATAAATTACTCACTCAGGGTGAGTGGGTGAAAAGAAGTTTGCTAGGCTTTCTTAAGGAGGTGGTAATTGTCTTGAATTTTGTTTTAAACTATCACTAATTACATTTTAACAACGTCTATGTACAGTTGTCCTCTTTGGTAATTTTATAAGAATTTTGTAAGAATTTTGAGAGAGGACTTTTTCACTTTGAAAATATCCTGCAGAACATGTTTCATGGCATAGAAAAGAATGCTCTAAATGACATGTACAAGTGACCAAAAATGTTAGAATAAAATAATTTCATAAGAAGATACCAATTGACTTGACATGCTTACATAGCAAAGTGGTGTGTGGATAAAACAGCACAATGCAGTGACATCATGGTGATGCCACATGGTTGGCTCCTGGTGGTCTGTGCAGAGTTTAGGAGGTCCATGGAGCATGCCTTTAGGAATCCTTCCTGTCTTCAGCATCCATTGCACACAATACCAGATCATTCAAAGATGTCTGCAACTCATTCACCTGAGCTGTGTTGACCGTGAAAATTAATTGAAAGTTTGAGAGACTACTAATCACATGTGATTCTACCCTGCTGGTTATATTGCCAGTGTGTTTGATCTGCCCTAAGCAATACCAAACCCACAGTCTTTCTTTACAGCCATCTCTTGGACGCTGCCAGAAAGCTACACTTAAATTTTCATCCAAAGAATACTCAATGCGTGGACACCAGACTGCAGCAGACTTTAACATGAAATCCCAAGGCTACCAGTCTGTGGGCCACTACAGATGGAGATATTGATTTTAGATCTCCTTTCATTGTTTCATCCAAAAACTATTTTTTGTTAGTTTTTTTACTATCACTTAGATGCCAGCTTCATTGTAGAATAGAATGATAGAATAGATTGGGTTTGAAGGGACCTTTAAAGGTCATCTAGTCCAATCCCTCCTGCAGTGAGCAGGGACATCTTCAACTAGATTAGGTAGCTCAGAGCCCCATCCAATACGAACTTGAACATTTCTAGGGATAGGGCATCTACAACCTCTCTGGGAAACCTGTTGTAGTGCTTCATCACTTTCATTGTAAAAAATTTTTTCCTTACCTCTACTCTAAATCTACGCTCCTTTCTTTTAAAACCATTACCCTCTGTCCTATCACAACAGGACTCCCAAGTGCTTCACCTCAGGGCTGCTCTCAATCCCTTCATCCTGCAGTCTTTATTGACACTGGAAATTGTCCCTTGTCCTTGTTGAACGTCATGAGATTCATATGGGCCCACTTCTCAACCTTGTCCAGGTCCCTCTAGGTGGCATTCTGTCCTTGAGGTGTGTCAACTGCACCACTCAACTTGGTCTGAAAACTTTCTGAGAGTGCACTTGATCCCACTGTCTGCATCATTGATAAAGATATTAAACAGCACTGGCCCCAATATGGACCCCCAAAGTACACAACTTGTCACTGATTTCTGTCTGGACATTGATTATAAGCAGACCTAGACTATAAACAGATGCTTCTTGATGGATGCAATAGGCCTCTAGTCATAAAAAATGCAACTATCATCTTTGAATCAAATAATAAAATCTTTGAATCAAATAAAATATTCACATTTATTCACAGTATTATTTTATTTAAAAGTTAAGCTAATTTCTGCCTACCGAAAACTCTGTACAACATTGTGATCTGTTATTTTTCCATATGTATTTGTTTGTGAGTTGCTAAAATAGCAAATGTAACTCTTTAATCCAGATAACAATTAGGCTCCAGAGTACTTTGCCCTTAATTTATTATCAGTAGTGAGTGACCACAAAAGCAATATGAAGAGATTCAACATTCATCATAACATTTGAAGGTGTTGTTCTAAAAACTGAAAAATAAGGTTCGTCTTTCAATTCCTACAATTGTGGCTGACTCACACAATTTTGACTGATACTTCAGCAATTCAGAGTTGCATAAACAGTACAGACAGATCAATCTAAATGAGTATGCTGAATAAGCAGATGCAGGGATGTATTTGTAGCTGGATATTGTTTTATCTCACTCTAAAAATAAGTGTGAAAAGGAACGTCTGTCTCATTCTGGGCTCAGCATCTGAGTCACACCATAGTTGGAAGGATTCATATTAAAAGCTTTTGGCTCTGGAACACCTCTGTTTTTCTGTCTGATTGTTCATTCTTACTATAATTTCCTAATTCCTCTGCAACACTATTAACTTTCCATAATGCTTACATTTTTAAACTAGACTTTTTCATTTCTTAGATGAGATTGATGGAGTTTCAGGAGCCAAGGACTCTCCCAGCAATAACCCCCTTCCTCTACACTGGTGGTTCAGGCTGACCAGTACCAGGAGCTAAGGGACTGCAAATCAACAAGGATAAGTGTAGAGTCCTACACCTGGGGAGGAACAACACTGTGTACAAGTTAGGGGTAGACCTGCTGGAAAGCATCCCCATCAAGAGGGACCTTGATGTCCTGATGGACAATAAGTTATCCATGGAACAGCAGTGTGCCCTTCTGGCTAAGAAAAAAAATGGTGTCCTGGGGTGCATAAAGAAGAGTGAGGCCAACAGGTTGAGGGAGATTCTCCTCCCCCTCTACTCTGCACTAGTGAGACCATATTTGGAGAATTTGTTCAGTTCTGGTTGCCCCAGTTCGAGAGGGACAGGGAAATACTAGAAAAAGTCCAGTGGAGAGCTACGAAGATGATGAAGGGACTGGAACATCTCTCTTATCAGGAAAGGCTGAGAGCCCTGGGGCTGTTTAGCCTGGAGAAGAGAAGACAGAGGGGATCTTATTAATGTTTACAAATATCTGAAGGGTGGGTTTCAAGTAGAAGGTGCCAGTCTCTTTTCACCTGTGCCCTGTGATGGGATGAGAGGTAATGATAGCAAGGTGAAACACAGGAAGTTCCACCTTAACATGAGGAGTAACTTCTTTCCTGTGAGGTTGACAGAGCCCTGGAACCCAGAGAGGTTGTGGAGTCTCCTTCTCTGAAAACTTTCAAGACCTGCCTGGATCTGTTCCTGTGTGGCCTGCCCTGGGTGTTTCTGTGATGGCAGGAGGATTGGACTTGATCTTCAGAAGTCCCTTCCAATCCCTACCATTCTATGACTCTGATCTTCCTCCACAACCAGGGATGTAGACATGGCAAAAAGCCCTTCCTCTCCCTTCCCTGTGTGAGAGATGTCTGCTCTGGTTTTGGGCTCTTTCTTCACAGAAGGGGAGAGATGCTGGGGGGCTGATGTTAATGTTTGGCAAGGCCAGGCAGAGGAAGGTGCATGTAGTCCAGTCTCTGTCGTGTAGTACAAAATGGAGTACATATGGGAGACATTTATAACTGCATCTAGTAATCAGGATCACTACATGTCGAGCACATTGTTACAGTGACTATCAGTAGATCTGAGTGTTGTTATCATTTCAACATGATGATCCTTCTACTTCTTTGCTAACACCCAAATACTTTGTCTTTTTTTAATTCCATAAGGGTTTACGTTTTCTCAGGAAGCAAGTTAGGATCTGTTGGTTCATCATCAAACACTTCATCAATAAAATAAAACTCTTGCAGCAGTAAGACTTACCTCCTGATATAGGTGAGCTCAGGTTAAAGAAAAAAATACCTCCTTTGTCCTCCTTGTTTTCTCCTTTTTGAGCTTCTTCTGACTTTCTGACTTCCTGATCTGGTCTCTGCCATCGGGGTTAACCTCCCCTGGTAATTTTACCCGACTCCCTCTTTGCAGAGTCAGGTAGACCCTTTCATACAGCTTAGGGATGGCAAGGAATACTTGGTAATTTTAACTGTGCTATGGCTTCCAAGCCATTTGGAAACAGAGTCAAATAGGTTGGGTTAGACAATCTTCAGTGTTCAGCTGCACTCTGAAACAGGCTGGGAGCACTGAGGCAATCAGGCACAGCAGCAAGATGGATTAAGCAGTAGTAGTTTTCTGCAATTAAATACGCGTTCTGCACTGCCTCTCTGCGTGAAGGCTTTTAGTCAGGTCCAGCGCAAAGAGCTTAGCTTAAGCTCTGCTGGCTTAAACTGACCCCTCGACTTTGTTCTGGGGTGGCAGAGGAGCATGCAACATTTTTTAAGTACAATGAGGAGGCACTTGAGCAGCTGCACTGAGTCAAACCAAGGGAAACTGTAGCCCTGTACTCTCTCTGCTACTGCCCCTTGGTAAATGTTAAGGCAAAAAAATAGAAGGACAGGGAAAGCATGCAGAGATACATTATATTCTCGACCAATCTGTATTGTATAGAACTCTTGATTCAGAATTTGTACCTTTATATTTAATAGGCTTTCATGATTTTTTTTTCCCCTAGGACTGTGTATAATTGCTTTTTGACTGTATTTATCATACTGGCAGCATCTGACAGTGAATGCCACTATTCTTTTATTCTGTGTGGAAAAAAAAACCAAACCCCGCTTCTTTTGCTTGTTTTAAACCTGCTAATTTCATTGGGCATCCTCTTGTTCTCATGTAGTGAGAAGCCAAGCATCCATTCATTTATTTTCTAGGCACTTTCCCAGGGTTGTCTTGATTTTATACATATTTGCCATATCCCCTTCAGTTGTCCCCTTTCCAAGCTGAAAACTCAAAATCAATTTAAGCAGTTCCAAGCTTTAATTGCCCTTCTTTAGATCCCCCATGTAATTTTTGAGAGGCAAGTACTAGAACAGCAGGCAGTATACAAAAGGGAGGGTACTAAGTGGTTTTGTATAGTGCAATAAAGGTGTTTTCTGTTTGGTGTTTCATTTCGTTTTTCAAAGCTCCTAACTGATGGAGTTTTTGGCTGCCAATGAGCATGGGATTTATGTTTTCTTTTCGGATTTTCTTTTATTAATCTTTTTTTTTTTTTTAATTAAACACAATTGAAATTCTTTATTTGTGTTCTTTCTGTACTTACAGGAAGCTGAACTTCATTACCTTATGATTAGTGTTCCAATAGTAACATCTTGAAGTAGCTCTGTTCTTTGCTCAGGCAAGATCAAAAAGCTGTTATCAGAGATTTTCCAAACATTGTTGCCATAAAAGTTATGGAGTTTAAACATTTAATCTCTCCATTATGCCTAGATATGGCAGATTAGATATGATGCTTTATGAGAGTCTCCCATTAGCTCTAATGCTAATTTCTAAGGCTTATGCAAGGAATTTCAAGACACCGTGGAACTATTTTTGATAGAAGATACAGTTTACATTGATTCTGATTTTTCTTTAATGGAGCATTGTTCCTTCATTGAAATGTCTGGATCTCTTATGCTATATATTTTTTCCTTTGAAACTGCATGGATTCTTTTCATCATTTTTATGATGCATTGATTATGTCAATAGCTGAAGACCAGTTTCTTATTTTTATTTGTATTACTTATTAATATACTTGAATAAAAGATGGATGCATGGATGAATGGACAGATGGATAATAATAATAATAATAAAACTCAGTTTAAAATCAATGGTTACTGGATTATAAAGAAAATTACATGTTAGAGGAGAGAAGTTGGAAATTATACTGCATTTTCAGTTTGAAACTAGAAGAGTAAAATTCTCTTTGGCTCCTAATTCTGAATGTGCAGTTTTGATTCTTACATTTTCAGACATGACATATTCATAGAATATTTTTTGTTATGATTTTTGTCTCAGAGTGAAAAAGTGCTTAATATTAAAAAATAGAACAAGCATGTCCTTCATTTAAAAAATCTTCTATTCAGGATATTAGCATTACTGCTAATTAGTACTGCTCTCAATTTTGTATGACAATGACCAAATTAAGAACAAAGGAAAAGAGACGAGGTAGTGCGCTTTTAGTTTCATAGTTTGTATCACACTTGTCCTATAAACCTGCAATTTGTATGTTTATATTTATTAAATCAATGGAAATCAGTGCATAATTCACAAGTTTTGTGAAGCTTATGGCTTGTGTGATACTGATTAACATTCAAACTGTTAAAATGGCTTAGGTCAGGGAGGAATTTTTTCATTGAGTAACCCTTTTTTTTAATATATATAGTATTTCTGACCTGTAATCTCAGCAATAAAAGTAACACACTCTTAAGGAAATACAAATGTAGGCTTCCAACTGAGCACTGCCTTCAAGGCTGTTGGGTTTCAAGTACTCTCAAAATACCCTGCTCTGTCAGAGCCTAGAAATTTGACTGTGACCATATCTGATTTGAACATGTTGTGAAGGTACAGTTTTGCAAGTGGATCAATGTCGACTTCCCTTCCCTTTCCCTTCCCCTCTTAGACCCCATGTCCTGCTCCCCTGCTTTGAGCCTGGGAGTCAGAGAGACATCCTGCAGCCTAGGGGAGGGCAGATCACAGACAGCTATCCAAAGGCACAACTCGTTGCCCTACTGGTATCAGTGCTCTGTGTAAAACCTGCTCCCATCTCATAAAATCAAAAGAAAATCTTCAGTGAGTCAGTTTTTCGTTCTGCGATCCCTAAACCCAGTGTGTATATGAGGGCCATTAAGCACAGTAAATTTTTCTAGAGTATTACAATTACAGAAACATCTGTGATGAATACTGTTTTGCTAAAGCACTGTGAAAAATTCACAGAGTATTCAGTGGTTACAAGGCTGCTCAATTGCTTCCCTGTATTGAGGTGGTCATGTGGCTGAACATTGTAATTCATTGAAAACACAAAGGAATACCAGTACTGGTAATTTTTACTTTGCCTGAAAAATGCATTTTATGACGGTTTACTGTGCATATATGACGTATTTATTTATTTCTGTTACACTTATATATGGTTAAAATAATTTTTGACAGTTGCTACTATTACTTGATCACACGGGACCCCTAAATTGTTGCATCAGAACTAAATAATGGTCATGCGATCTACAAATATCCAGCAAAACAATGTCCTTACCTAGGTGCTTATTAATTTGGAAAAGTTTCTTAGAGCTGTACAGTATTTTTAGTTTCACATACTAAGTGCTAAAAATCTACTTGTAAGGAATCATCTTTACTGCCCTTCTATGCAACTTCAGATGAAAAAAGATAACTGCATAAATACTGTGGTTTTGGTTTATCTGTATTATTTAGATTACACTCTGTGTTTGCTTCTAAAAAGAGCTTTTTTGCTTGTTGGTGGGTTGGTTTTTTTTCAATATTATTTAATAATTTTAATGTTTTCTTTTTATCCATATTTATTAAGACAAATTTGAGGTATCAGTAGGAAACCAATTTTAAGACCAGATGTGCTAGAAATGCAAACAAACAGATATTGATAGATAAGATCAGACCATGGTCCATCTAATCTAATCATCCTGACAGAAATTAGATGATTCAGAGGAAGTTGCCAGAAATTTCATGCGAGACAAACAGAGGGTAATCTGTCAGCCACCTTAATTCTTCTCAGAATTTCATAATACTTTGAGATAATTTTAAGTCCTAAATCAGATGGTTTCAGCTTTCTTTGAAAATATATTAGCAGTAACTATACCAAATCTGGAGCTCATGAATAGCAAAAATGTGACAAATATGAAAAATGACATAGTGCAGGCATTACTGAAAACTGCACATCTCTGAATGATTGAACCATTATTTACTTTCTAAGCAGTTGAGAGAATTTGAGAGAGAGAAAATGACGTAACATGGTGAATAGCCAATACTTTTATGCTGCCTTTTTCCCTTCAGAAACTCATATATTGTGGCATAAATGTTACAAAACTAATTTGTCCTAACTAACAGTTTGAAATAACAGCTCTGGTATGCTGCGTATTTATCAGGTATTTGGATGAGTGGACTTATCCTGTTAATGTTTCAGGAAGCGTTAATAAGGTATTTACTTGTGAGCATGTTGATCACTTGTGCTACCACCAAGAAAATTAATTACCATTTCATGAAAGGTGAATATTTAACTTCACAAAAAACATCGTGAAGGATCGTGTTATTAGCTGATGAACCCGATCCTACCTCACATAATGCCATTAATCTAAGACAAAAGAAGAAGCGGCAGCAAAGGTATTTCTGCAAATTCATGTGTTACTGCTTTTCTTTTCTTTCCAGACAACTATTACGGCACCCCGAAGCCTCCAGCAGAACCAGCTCCATTGCTGTTAAATGTAACAGATCAGATCCTCCCGGGTGCCACTCCTGGTGCTGAAGGAAAACGTAAAAGGAATAAGTCTGTGAGCAACATGGAGAAGACAGGTATTGAACCACCGGAGGAAGAAGAGGAAGAAAGACCTGTGGTCAATGGAAATGACGTGACAGTAACACCAGGTCTGTTCTTCCTTCTTACTTTGCAATGCGTTTGTCATTCTTAGAGTCCTCAGTTACATCCTTCTGTAGTGAGAATATACGTGTTCAAGTAAGGATGTTCTTGCTAGACTGAAAGCCAGGAATCCTGAAAACAGGATTTCTCTGAAGCCTACAACAAATTCCTTCACCTCCATTCTGGGGAGTCATCTCACTTACCTCAGCTACCTTAAAAATACCTGTCTCTGAACTACTCCCTTTGAACCCTCTTTATAGATGAAAGATAAAAATGCCTACTTTCTGAATACAGTTCATGTGATCGGTTTTAAATTTCTATGTTAGGAAATCAATCACAAGTACCTACTTCTCTCCATTGACTATAGAGGGAGTCTAGAGAACCGTAATTTGGTCAAATCAATCTAGACTGTTTCAGGTCTCCTTGTTCTGAAGTGGTGGTACTCACAAGGGTGTTCACAACATTATGAAGTGAACTTTTCTAAATTGTTATGAAACCTTAGTAATATTGTGGAAGACTGAAATGACCATATTAACAAGTTTGTGTCAGTGCTGATGAAACTTAGCTAGCAATACTATCAGGAAGGACCCTTTCCAGCAGTGTTCAAGAGCCTACATAAAGATGAGAAAGATTGCAGATGTCTAGTCCTACAAGGCAGCTGTTGTTTTGTCCCTTGGATCATAGTTCTTCAGAAAAAAGAGGAGCTCAAGATACTCACTGGTATCCTGAGTGAGAGCACTCCAGCCTTTCCCAAGCAGGTAATTAGCTTCCCCTTCAGTGGTTCAGCACGTCATCATTTTGCAGTACTTAATCATTTTTATTATGAAATAGCATTTAAGAAATAGTTTTTTATTGTTGTTGTTGTTGTTCAAGTAGGAAATTAAAGAATTCAGACTTTTGTAGCTGTCGGAGGAATAACTCTCTGAATCTTTTTTGGTGAACATAGAAATTCTGAAACAAATTACTAACATTTAAGTCTGTAGTGACAATAATACGGATGAGAAAATGAAATGGAATATTGCAAGTTCTTGAAATGTATAGGCTAATGTGAAACAAAAAATCCGTTACCTAATGTTCAAAGCACTGTAAAAAGGATTTTCATGCTGCAGATTCCATATATACTTTAATTTCTTCTAGTATATCGCACTGAGTATCATCCCATTGAGGACATACTTGCAACCTGCTTTCCTGTAGTTGTTGCCTAGCATCACATGTAAGGGCAAATTCCTGTGCAGAGTCCATGTGCGAGGGGATGGTAGGGAGCGGTGGTGTGAGAATGGATCTTGTTCTCCCCTCTTGAATTGCCAAAGGGCTGCAGCATTGCTCCCTGGCCATTGCCATCACATGCTGTACAAGCCTTGCGCATCCCTTCCGCCCAACATTGCCTCTGTTGTCACTGCCCTGATACTTCCTGCCTTTCCTACACAGAAAAGCAGGAGAGGATGAAGCCCAGAAACCCTTACATCATCACTGCTCTGTTGCCAGGATACTTCCACAGCGAAAGAGGCAAAGGCAGGATTTTATTTCTGATGTGTATTGTAGAACTCATTAGAAAGATCACTCATTGCAGTTATTTGAAATGTGCCACAAAATGGACCATTGCTGAGGAGCAATTTCCAGGGCAATGTGTTTTGGCTCAAACTGGATCAAAAGGCAACGTTTCCCTGCTTTTCTCCTTGCATTGTACACCTATGATTTGCTTCTTCCAGGCAAATTCTATTGAGTGATGACTAGGCAGTACCCAAGAAACAGGCACTGGCATGTGCTGTGTTACAACATGAAATACATGAGCATCGGTGTAAGACAGCCCTCCTCCTCCCCCTCCTCACCCCCCACAAAGTAATTCCTGTAGGTGTGGCCAACAGAACAAGCAGTGCCTGTGTTGGCTCTCATGGTTTCATAAGCAGGGTTTTGTTGTTCAGTTACACTGATTGAGGACTTCAGGGATTGTAGCAAAGCAGCTCTGTACATACATGCTGTGTCGCCTTTGTTGGGCAGTGTAACTCCCACGGACCCTGTTATTGAAGTAATTTTCTCTGTGAGCTGACAGAGTCTTAGCTACCTCTGAAATGTGTGTGCATTTGTAGTTTGTGGTTTTGAACCATCAGGAAACCCAGAATGTTAATTTTATTATTTTTTAAAGTCTTGGTGGAGGGAGCAATACAGTTTTTATAAAGAAGCAATGAAGGTAGGATATTTGTTGTTTCCAGTTCTTTTAGAAAGCATTTGCTATTTTAAATGCTTCAATTCTAATGGGGATCTTTGGTTAAATACAGGTCTCTTGGGACATCTGAAACTTTGATACATTTTTTGTAAATGTTCAGCGACTTAACGGCTTATTAACTGCCAAAGGTATCAGTCTGGCAACTCAAAGGATTGTTCTAACACCTAGGACTGCTAGATTGAAATAGTAACAAATTTGAATCAGATCTTCAGAATCTGAAGAAAATAAACCCATCTTTATCAGGCCAATAAGTGACATTTGTAGTTGCAGAGATCTTTGTGCTTTTGGTGTTATTTTTCAGACCACTTTTCAATGCCTGTCAAAATAATCGGTGCATCTGTGCATCCTTTGACCCACAACCAAACAGGAATCCTTCTCAGTTCTTCAGGATTGGGCTTTTGGTCATTTTAGAATGGAGCACTCTCAGTCCTTCACCATGGATCAAGTTATCTCAGGACAAAATAGTATTAATTAGGAGATGGTATTTATCTCATTCAACATTAGTAAATTATATGCTTAAATGCCATACTTTTTGCTTGAGCTACTTGTCTCTGCTCTCTTTACATAAAGTAAGGAGAAAGAGACAATTCCAAAGAGTAAGAGACCATAGCTGGTTTAGATACCCATTTTAGGGCATCACCTCTACAATCTAGAATGCCTAATTCAGCCTACAGATGCACAGGAGTCTAGATGGATAAATTTAAATCAAGAACCCTACTAATTCCCAAGCAGCATATAAGAAACACTATCTATAGATTATCTGTTAAGATGGCCAAGTCTATTCCTAACACGTAATGCTGTTGTCCACATTACTGGACTTCTGCCTGCTGTAGGTTGGGTCTCTGCCATTCACTAAGACTTCAACACTGGCAGTGCTGCATGTTCTTGGGCCCACACATAGATGCTTGGTGCAGTCTTGCCCTGCTGAAGGGCTGTCAGGCAGGGTGTGCACTGGCCAAGCAGCTGGCAGGGCTCAGCACATTCATCCAGCAGCTGAATTCTGATACTGTGAATCTGCATGGTCTTGCTGGGCACCTGCTGCATTAGCCCATGGTGTATGTGGTAGCTGTGGCTTTGCAGATTGCCCTGCAAGCACCCATGTATTTGTATGCTGTAAATACACTGATGATGTTGGTGTCATGAGCATGCCCTGCACAGCCTGCTCCATAATGTCTTCCTGAAGGGGACTCACTGAGATCTGTTCTTAGGTTTATAAAGAGCTCTGCCTTCTGAAGAAAAACAAGCAAAACAACCAACCACAGGAAAACCAAGGCCAGATTGGATGGGGCTTTGAGCAGCCTTGTCTAGTGGAAGATGTCCATGCCTGTAGCAGGATGATTGGAAGTAGATGATCTTTAAAGGTTTCTTCCAACCTAAACCATTCTGTGATTCTGTGACACTGCTTCAAAATGAAAGATTTCTGCAAAAACAATGCTTTGACAAAAGAGGTCCAAAGAGTTTTTGATCAAATTGTGACCTGCTTGTCAGCCACTGTTTTCACTCCTGCTGCTGAGAATTGTCAGTCTTCTTCAAAACAAGCATCATGATTTGACACTGTGTTGGTCATGTCACACTTCCTTCGTGCTTCTGACTGCTGAAGTATTTTTCATCCAAACTCCAGAAAAAACACTCTAACATTGAAAGAATGCTTATGTATGTGCATTATTCTGACATTACTTGAGCAATGATAAGTTGCACCCAGAGAATGGAAGTTCTGGCAGGCTAAAATTAATCGAGGAATAAGATATGACATAAAGTTTTAAAATGATCATACCATGCCTTAGGTTGATAATGAAGCAAAAGGCTGGAGCCCCAGTGCTATCAATCACCATGCAGTTGTCCCAGGAAACAGGTTGAGCTTAGTCTTTTATTATTGCACAACAAAGACAGCCAGAGGCATGAAAGTAACACACATGGCATCCTAGATCCATGAGATTTAAAAAAACCCAAACCGGCTAAAAGTGGTATCCAATGATAATTTCATTGCAGTTGTATCCTCTAAGCTTAATTTAAGACAGCTAGGTCACAACCTATGACCTACAGAATACCCTATGCTCCCCCAGTCTCCATGTCCCCTGCTTTCCCTCCCCCACATCAGCTCCTATCTCTTATTGTGTTAGTAGTCAGTGGTGAAAAGCACCAAAACCCAAATATGCCTACAGTTCTGTGGGAGAAGGAGCAGCTCCAAGGCTGCAGAGTGATATTTTCATAAAAAAAAAGATGCACATAGCTTGGCAAACATGAGTTAAACTACTCCTGTATCCAACAGTTATTTAAAGTAGATGGGCTGTTTCCTGTGCAGAATTTAACAAATTAGACATTTCCATACAACAAGGGTATAAAAAGATGCAATATTTTATTTAAGAACTTCTAAAATCACTCCATAAATTACTACTTAATAATATTTCCGTTAATTTGTTCTCTGCTGATACTGCTTAGGTCATCTGAGTTGGTTCTTTTGGAAGAAAAGAATACATTTTTAAACTTTACTGAATGAATAATCTGCAGCATTAAAATAAAGTGACAAGGTTCTCTAACATGTTTAGATGGCAAATTTCAAGACGTAGACCTTAAATAATAGAAACAATTTTAGGTGCAAGTAATAGCATCGCTGAAAGTCAAAATTCTGAGACTATCATAACATAAATACTGTTTATTTTTTAAAAATGGTCACCATATTGCCTAAAACCTGTATAGAGAATATGTCATATCAACCAATAATATGCTGGTCTTTGAAGTTGGAGTACTGCAGAGATGAACTTACCGTATGTAATGATAAGTAGGTATTTTTAACATACACATTATCTTGTTCTCAAAGTTCTTTGTATTCAACATGAGCAGTATCTTCCTGGTGCTTTACTGGTGCCTATTCTTTCACTTCCCAGGATGCTCACTCTTGAGGTACAGTGCTTAACTGCTTTTGAAAGCTCAACCATGTAATCTGTTTTGTCGGGAGACAACAGCTCTAGTAGACTATTTCACTTGACGTAAAGTCAGTTGATATGTTTTTTTTAGTGACATGAATACTTCTGGTCTCATATTATGGTACAACTTTAGGATCTTTTTTTATATCATACATTGTCTGAAGAGAAAGTATTTGTGCTCACAGTGTGTTACTGTAATATTTCAAACTCTATTTCTACATTTAAGTTAAAGAATCACAGAACATTAGGGGTTGAAAGGGACCTCTAAAGATCATCTAGTCCAGCCCCCCTGCCCGAGCAGGATCACCTACAGCAGGTCACACAGGAATGCGTCCGAGTGGGTTTTGAATGTCTCCAGAGAAGGAGACTCCACAACTTCCCTGGGTAGCCCATTCCAGTGCTCTGTCACCCTCACTGTGAAAAAGTTTCTCCTTATATTTACATGGAACTTACTATGTTCCAGCTTGCACCTATTGCCCCTTGTCCTATCACTGGACACCACTGAGAAGATCTTGTCTCCATCCTCCTGACACTCACCCTTTACATATTTATAAACATTAATGAGGCCACCCTTCAGTCCCCTCCCAACTAAAGAGACCTAGTTCCCTCAGCCTTTCCTCATAAGAGAGATGTTCCACTCCCTTAATCATCTTTGTGGCTCTGCTAGATTTTAACCAGAACTCCTGTTTTTTAGTTGTTTTTGTTTTGTTTTTATCAAATCAAGTATTATATAAGAATATATATTAGCAGAAAGAAAGCCAAGTATGAATGTCTACCTTACCTGGAGTACATGAATGATAGACACATATAACAACAGATAAGATGACACCGTAGGGCTGTATTCCAGATAAGTGTGACTCAGATGTCCATTGTGTAAAACTTAATGTTATTAAATGGCACTAGGCAATTCTACCTTAATTGCTTGGATTTTAGTCATGGTGATGCCTTCTCCATTATCAGACCTATTAAAAGATAATGATCCAGCAATTAATAATTTATGAGATTGGCTTTAAAATAATTATATTTTAAAGTTGTTAAATAAGCATCAGGTTCTTTTTTTCCCTGCTACATTTTGATAGCAGTCTCAGTCTAAGACAAGCTCAGAATGTTTCTTCTAATCCTCAAGGCTTAATTTTGACATTTTTTCTGCCATCATGATGGCTAAAATTTGTTAATATAGTTATCGATACCTGTTGAAAATAAGATCTTGAGTGTGAAGACTATTACCACTATCATTGTAAAATCACAAGACACGGCAATGTCACCAGATCTGAGCTCTAGCAGCCCAATTGGCTGATCATTGGCCACTGTGGGTGATGCACCCATGCTCCAAATGTCTTTGTTCTGCTCCGGTTGTATGTACTATGTGGTTTTATGACTTGTCTTCACATTAATCTGTACAGCATCCTTCCTGTAATAGAAGTGTGGTCAAGACTGCAGGTAGCATCAGAAATACAACTCACAAATTTGTCTGTTGCTTGAGACAGATGAGGACTTACATTTGCTTGGCAGAGATAAGAACAAAAAAGCTAAACAGTTTGTCAGCAATTGCATTGTCCCGTTCTCAGGGAAAATGGAGACCATATACCCTCTCTGATTTGCAGGAAATGTCAGTGTATTTGAAAATGTCTCCCCTATCCATGAGTCTTTTCTTCTCAAGAGTGAAACCACCAGGTTTTCAAACTCCTCATACTTTCAGTCTTTTTTTTTTTTTTCTTTCCTGTCCTCTGGACTGTTTCCTGTCTTCCTTGACAGGAAATTCTGGAAAGTTGGTGCAGTACTCCTGATTAAACCTTACTGTAGCTGGAGGTGGAGGGACCTGTGTTGTATCTGCTTACTTTTCCTGCCTGTTATGATGTCTTCCTTTTGCAGTAGTAACATTTGTGACCGAAGATAATCACATCCCTCACACATTTCTGTACCTCCATTGTATTTTCACTAGGAATTCTGCCTTGACATTTGCTCCCCATCTTGTATTTTTACAGCTGATTGTTGTATTTTCCTTCAGACAGATGCCACATATTTTGGAAAACCAAGGCGAAACGAGAGAGGGGGGAGGGAGCTGGGGATAATTTGGGAGTGGGGACTTCAGCTCCCCTGTGATCCTACTTCTCTGCTGTGAGATGAAACTAAGCCAGACTTGTGTCTGTGACTTGCTAATGCATTTCTTCTCACAGACAAATTCACATTTCCAAACAGCGTAAGATGATTGTAATACCCTGTAGTTCAAGTATGGGTTAAGATTTAGCAGCATGAGTAGAACTATAGACCATCACCCTGTTCAAGACTGGATCCGTTTTCTTGCACACTGTTCTAAAAGGCTGTATGTGTCAGTGTCTAAAGTCTTTTTTTTTAAGATCATGAAAGCTATATTTACCATTTCTCCCCAACGAGGAGCACCTGTTACTGTCATGAAGAGAAAAAAGATTACTTTGGTACAATTTCTTCCTGAAAAATCTTGACAATTATATATCACCTTTGAAGAGCTTATATGTAGGTGGTTTGATTGCTGGTCCCAACATCCTTGTAGGTATTAAAAATAGAAAGGTGTGAAGTTACAGTTTCATGGGTCTCCCTCTTCCTTTTTTACAAAAAGACATAAAGGCCCAGTTGAGCAAATTATTTCAGAGGGGACTTAGATGCTCGAAAATTAGGAGTATAAAACTACCTAAAAACTTAAATCATTGATACTTTGCTGAAACCAGAATTGTGTCTGTTCTTCGTAAGTTTTCTCCTCCATGAAGTCACAAAGGTGTAGATATTACTAGGCATGAGACTGATTCAGTGGTTCCCTCAGTAGCTCAAGTTTCATTTCATCAGGCTCTGTCAATTGAGTTTTACCTGACCTGTTCTCTGCCCACTCTACTCCACGTTCTTTAGCCCTAGTGCTGATGTTATGTTAGTCACTTAATCACAGGTAATCTTTTTGCAGTAGTGACTGAGGCAAAAAAAGCACTAACTGCCTTGGTTTCTTTATGCGTCATATACTCTTAGCTTTCCTTCCTTCCCACGTAGTGAAATGAGTCTGCTTCTGGTCTACTCCCTCTTAATGCACTTGCAGAAAATTTTCGTGTCACCTCTAAAGTCCCTGACTGTATCACATTTTCTAGACTGACCGTTCTGCTTTGCTGTTAGAAGCCCATGTTGTTTTTCTGTGGTCATCTTTAACAATTTAATCCAGTTTTCACCTTTTGTACAATTTGATCTCAAGAAGCAGACCCTTGAAAAGTCATGGCTTAATCAAAATGACCTCTGATTATACTTAATATTTTTCTTTTTCATTAGAACAATTTGTGCTTCCATTCTTAGTACTATTTATTTAATCTTTACAACCTCTTCCTGAGCACCTTTTGCCTTATCATTGCCTGTCATAACATCAAATTTATTAATTCTGTGAGTTTATTAAAATCTGGAGTTTTTACGATGATTGTTGTTATTTTTTATTGTTGATCTTCTTTATTCCTGTGCTAAGCATCACAAATTAGATTATTTCACCTAAGTTGTCTTCCGTCTTATACATGTTCCACACAAGTATCTGCATAGTTCCAATGCATCTGCTAGACTACATTGTTGGCTTCTTTTAAAAACACATTTGTTTTCAGACAAGGATAATGCACATTTAGTCTCCTAACACTGCACACCTGGTCACTATTTAGCTGTTTTGGGGTGGTTTTTTGGGAACTGATAGTGGTAGAGATACTGTTGAACACCACATTTTTTAATTTCAGACTTCATGGAAAGTTAATTCAATAAAAAGTGAAAGATCAAGTACCTGAAAAAGACATGGGAAAGGAAGACTCCTTCCTGAATATATTCTTGGTCACAGTGAGACACAACCACGCTGGGTATAGGAAGCATTTGGCACTGACTGTGGGAAACTAAGCCTCCCACAGATTATATCCACAATGAAATCACAGCCACTTTCTATACAGTTAATAGATTGCTATGAGTTGATGGATGTCATATTGATTTCTTTGATGTATGGATATAGGTAAAGCAGTTAGTGTACATACTTTTTTTTTAATTGAAAAGGATCTGTTGTCTGTAATAAAACAGCAGGGTAGTTGCTTTATGTGTGTATACTTTGAAAAGTCAAGAAAGTTGAGACACAAGGCAGTAGTGCTGCTGGGTATGAAACTGCTTTCTTCTCAGTGCTAACTGCTGGTCTGGAAGGACTCCTGGGACAGAGTGAGCCAGAACTCTTTGGCTTCCTTCTTAGCTCTTTATTAGTTTCTTGTTTCAGTTTAGTTTCATGGCTTTATTTTTTTTTATTGTGTTCCAGATAAAATGCATCATCAGAGTGACCCTTATGTAAACCCAACAGAATGTTTTTCTTTATTTCAAGACTCAGTTCATAGAATATTCCTTGGAGACTTGCACCTGGTAAGTTCTTCACCATTACCTTGGATATCCAAAACCTGTGACTTATCTTCTCTTGTAGAATCAAGTGAACACGAAGAGAAGAGTGCAGGTGTCTCAGGTGAGGTATCCTCCACCCAACCTTGTCCTGCACCGGGATATAATCAGCCTGAAGAAGCAAAGGAGGATATGGATGTAACAAAGCAGACTAAACCTGAAGAGAATGATGACTTGGGCCCGCTTCCTGATAACTGGGAAATGGCTTACACAGAAAAGGGGGAAGTCTATTTTATTGAGTGAGTCTTATTTCTTCTCTTTCTAATAAGTGTATCGTATTTAACTGGGTGGGAAAATGGTCTGTATGGTGGAATGGCGCGTTTCACTCCTCATTAAAACAGCAGGAATGTTCTGGCTGTCAAGGCTCCTGAGAGCTGGTGGCAATCCCTGCGTTACTGATTCACAGTAAAGCATGTTATTTTTAAAGATAAGTACCTGGACTGCTTAGCACTTTGATGGCAGCATTTAAAGTTGTTTCTTCTGTTGAAATGAAGGCTTTTCAGCTGTTCTTGTGCTTATGGGAAAGTAAACACAATCGATGGGCTTTTCCTTCCTTATGTGGACAGAGATAGAGATGGTTGAGCTTTTTGCCAATTTAAGGGAAGAAAGACAGGTGAGCCAAAAGCTAGCTAGTGAACAGTAGAGGAAGACCATGCTATATTTAGAAATAGTAAAACAAATTAGTGGACAATAAGGAGAATTATTTACGTGTAGAAACTTTTTCTTCTTGGTAGACTATATGTACCTGTTGCTAATTAGCCAACTCATTAAACAAATGGATATGAAAGTTCTTTCTTCTCTAAATGCTGTCATTAGTACACATTACCAGAAAAAGAACACAGCAAATGAGTGGGTTCATATAGCATCATATTGCACAAAAAAAAAGAAAAAAGGAGAAGGAAAAAAATCATCAGCAGAACACTACTACAGAGGTAGCAGGAACATTTATGTCTGCTTTAAAGAATTGCTTCAAACAATTTGGAGTGTTAGCCATTATTATGATGATTAGTAAGTAAAAAACAACATTTGGTGCTGTCACTTCTGCTTTAAGTCCCTTATTTCATGTAAAATTTTATTACTATCACATGAAGTGTAAACAAATGATAAGAATAAGGTTTGTGCATGTGATTTTTCATGAACACTGGAATGACCAGCTATAGATTCTGGCTTGTGCAAGGCTGGAGAGAGCAGTAGCTATTAAAACATAAGTGCCTTTGCTGCAAAGGGCAAAAATATACTTACTCTAGAAAAAAAGAGTAATTATAGTAACTTTGCCCAAGCAAGCAGAGAAGAACTAGGATGGCCTCAGGGATAGCTCAAAACCTTGTTTCCTCCTTACTTCACTCCCAGATTTAATTTTTCTGCACATATTAAATGCTCTGACAGTGGCAGTTTTATCTTGCTTGTAACAAAAACCTGTGATATGTTTGGGAGATGTGGGATGGGATGATGGGTAGGTTACTAACACACTGAACTGTGACAGTGGTAAATTTTGCAGCGGGCAATTTAATCAAAAATAAATGTATATTTTGTAACAAATACAGTGAACGCAAATAGCCCGTTGTTCTACAGAGCAGCCATTGCTCTCCACAGATTCCTTTGATGTTACAGCTTACTTCCTTTCCTGGAAATGCTCTGGTTTACACTGCAGTTCTGACAATGCTCATCATTCACTTCCACTAAATGAATGTTATGTAAAGCAGAGAAATCAATCAGAGGTGCAGACTGGATAGAAAGACTGCTGTAAGGGCTCCTTGCCTTTGGGATTATATTCTTGAATAATGTAATTGCAAAAAAAATGCAATTAAACATCTGTAAAAATAGCAGATTATTTACTAGAATCTAGCAAAGGAGCAACTCTTTGATCGTCTGAGTTTTCACATTACACAGTCTTCACAGGGTTAAGTAGGAATGTAATGCTGTGGGGATGCTGTTAAATTGCCTCTTTGTTTACAAGTCACTTTGGTTAATGGCATGAAGAGACTCCATTTGCTTTCACAAAAAAAAAAAGAACGGAAAGATAAAACGACAACAAAAACCTATTTGTCTAACAACATCTCCCTGAACAGTAGTAAAGATTGTACTAGATTATTAAATAATAGATGAAAACCAAACATTTTTAAAATGTACATCAGAATGGGTGGGAAAAAGTCATACTAGGTAGCATCTTTTATTGCTTTATTTGAGGCTCGTGTGAATTGTGCCTTGAAACCCTAAGGACTTCAAGCAGTAAGCGATCTTAAGTTCTAGTTGTCACAGGTATACCCAAAGGTCTTAGATTTCATGACAGCATTTTCATTCATTCACCTCAAACTAACCTCTAAGATTCATGTGACCTCATTTATCAAAAGTGCCATCAGAAGTAACATGGCAGATTTACAGTGTGAGAGGGAGTGACTTCATAGGAAGAAAGATAGCTGTCTGTAGACAGTATTATTTATTTGTTAATCATTAATGACCCAGTTAGCATTTTGTAAAGCACACTGGAAGGAATTTCCTCTGCCTCAAGGACTAAAAAGAAAGAAAAAGAGCATATACTGAATTCACTGAATAATTCAGAGGATGCTTTCTTACTGTTCTTTGACAGAGGTACCTGCCCTTATGTTTACCTATATATCTACCCTTCATGGACAGAACAGGAAGAGCACCTCTCCTTACTACATAATACTTACTACTGTTTTTCAGGAAGAGCTACTTAAGTACACTTCTTGGACTGTTTCCAGCCTCCCTTACATATGAATCTGAATTTTCAAATACAGACACGCACCACACAAAGGGAAGTCCATCTTCTACATTTGCTTTCATTGAGAACATATGCTAATGAGACCGTGTAATAATTAAAACACTGTATATAAATTGGAATACCACCAAAAAAAAACCCCTCCAGTTCTGCTCCTTCTTTCCTACTTTAAATACAGCTGATGAGTGTGACCTCTTTTGGCATATTTAAATAAATTGTAGACATCACTGATTTTTAGTTTGTCACTCTCCCAGGGCTAAGAAAAGGCTATAATTCCCCATAGCCTTCAGACTTCACCTTGCCACATACTCTCCAACCACATACCAGAGACTTGAGTGTTGTGTTGTCCTCACAAAGTCAGCAAACATAGTCTGTGTTGGATCCCGGGTAACTGATATTTGCTGTGTTGGTTCAGAGCAGTGTTGAAGGGAATAAAAAAAGTACCCAGATTTTTGGTGCATCTGTTATCATGTGCAGTCAGCCTTAAACACTCAACTCTCCAACTCCATCACATACACCATTACGTTATAGACTGTCCTGTAGAGCTGGGTACACATTATGATATTTATAAAAGGCAGAATTGATTTTTCCTCACCCAACTTTCCAACTCCATCACATACACCATTACCTTATAGACTGTCATGTAGAGTTGGTTACACATTATGATATTTATAAAAGGCAGAATTGATTTAGCCCCTCTCTCCAGCTCTCTATCCACTATATGCAGCCGAGTTCTCTGGAAGGGGTGCAGGGAAACCAGGAAGAGCTGCAGTTCTTTAAGCTGAGCTACAACTAAGCCTTGATGAATACACTCAAGCATATTTACATAGTCTATAACAAAAGCTATTTAACTCTGTACTGTTCAAAACCAACTATGGTTTCCTTTGCTTATACTACATTAATAATTGTTTTGGTAGTGGAGAAAAGTCTAGAATAATCTCAAACCTCTATAATACATCTTTAAAGGATCATCTTTGCCTTGTGGTGATGATTTTTAGGAGAATTTGGCCTCATGAGATTTAACAAACCACTTTCCAGTACATCTTACAGACATTCACTCTCTTCCTGCTTCAACACCTACTTCTCTGGGCATAGTCAGCATTGCTTTTTGGCCCTGTTGCAATAGCTTTTCTAGTTGTTAATGCTTCTTTTTTTTTTTATGAGAGCACCATAAAAGACTACAAAACAGCTATAAAATAGGCCTCTGCCAAGGACTCTCCTCTTCACAGTAAAAAACAGCCATTAAGTTTCTGAATACAGCTGGTGCTATTTCAGGTGTTACCTGAAAAGAAGTACAGCTACACAATAGAAAACTAAAATCCTGACCCACTTTGTTTCTAAGGATATTGCTACTGACTGCAATGGGATCGGTATTTCTTCTCAGTAGTTTTTAAGGTATGAAAGTCTTTCGACTGCAGGAAGAACATATTTATCCTAACATCTTGCTTACATGAAGAATCATGATATATTTAGCTGTTCCTGGTTGCACCATCACCATCAGAGAGCAGGATATACTAGTTAAGCCTGGCTACACAATTACATTTGGTAATTTTACCTTTTGTACTAGAAGATACTAAAAGTACTTAGATGGAAGTACACCCTTCTACCTGCTCAGGATCATTTCTACACCCTGCAGTAATTACTCAATCTCTTACAAGGTAGCTTGGCACTTTGGTGATTATGTTACATCATCAGTGTATCAGTGCATAACATTAAAATTTGTCATGTTTTGGTTCCATGGTTATTTTTGATACTTTAAGTAGCAATTAAGATGAAGGATTTTGTTTTTCCACATGCAGTTGTAATATTCACTTCTGACGGTATTCTTCTGTGGGAAACAAGCCATCTTGTACCAGTATGACTTTATTGTGTGGACAATTCTAAATCATCAAGGCTCTTGTGAATATGATCATAGATGTCCATAATTCTTTTTCCTTGATTATGTGTTTTATTGAGTTAGTTAGTTTTGGTCAGCATGACAATAATCAGAACTCTAACGCTCCTTGGACTTCAACATATAGTGGGACAGGCAACAGAAAGGATCTCTCTTGGTTTCTTTCTCCTAACACCACTTCCTTGCATCATGAAAAATTAATTAGGAATGGAGTGTTAGAAGAACTGAAAAGAATTCAGAGAATTTTCAATTTTTTTCTTCACTTGTTTTTTGATGTTATAAAGACATTCCCAGTCTGTACTAGTGGTATATTCTCTCACTTGCTGCTTTTATCTATGCTGACATCCAGGTCAAACTGCCAGCTCAACTCCTGTTGTCTTTCCTCACTTCATTATTTCTTGTCTTTCCCCCAAAGGTCTCTGTTGCTCGGATCTGCAGAATTCCTCTTCCATCACCTTTCCTCTGGTGTTTGTAGTAGTGTTATAAATTTTCTTCTTTGTATTTATTGAACTAGAATATTCAGCTCACCTGGCTTGCCATATAGCATTAGGTATCTAGTTTAAGCCAGTTGCCAAGACTCCTTCTGTGGTCAATGGAGAGAGATAATTACTTCCAGAGGCAGATTCATCCTCTCCAAAGATAAGAGCAGAATTAATTTGCGTAAGTGTGGGTGATTCTACCAGTAAAGATGCCCTCAGATATCCAAGGGTACATCTTCAGTAGTATGAAATTTGTGTCAGGAGTACACTTTTGAAGCAAATCTTCTGGTTATCTCCATGCACTGTGAGTTGGTTCACATTTCAGAGTACATGAACTTCCAGAGGAAACTAAAAAGAAAGGTAATCTCTAGGAGTGCATTTAAATTGTTTCCAACCCCTGAATGCCTGAACTCAGTTCATGAGACAGATTTGAGTTAAAACCAGCCTGATTTCTTTCTGATCTAACCCATGTCCATATTAGCAATACCAATAGACTGAAGAGTGAAACACTTGGTTCTGATGACCCAGCATCCACAGCTGCTAGGTCTTTTCAGGTGCCATGGGCTGCATGCCCGTGAATGGCTTGTAGTGCATTAAATGAGCTCTTGCTGTGTTATCATCTGGTTTAAATTTAAATGAAAGCAGCTTACAAGCTGGGAGAATGCTCAATGTGTAAATGAAGATAACTGAGAGATTCACTTGAAAAGTGACCTGATCTGAGCCAAAGCACTACTGTAGAATCATACTAATAGCCCAAGACATCTCCATGAATGTGTTAGATTAGACACAGAATGTGTTCAATGACATTCTGGAATGGCAGCTGGAGGCCATAGAACCTAGTATGTCACTAAGAGTGTATGGTTAGGTCCCCAGTCCCATTGAAAGACAGGTAACACAAATTATTTTGTGTAGGTACCTTTCCCTTGAATAGGGAGAAATCCTACACAATTAGTTGTGTAATCTATAGATGGCTGAAGTCACATGAGATGAAGCCCATTCTTTGTCACAAGTTAACTGCCTGATTCAAAAATCATGACTTAAAAAGCAGAAGTTGCTGTAGAAGACTTTAGGCATTTATACACTCCCAAAAAACATCTTACATAAGCATCTTCTGCTCCTGCAAATGCCTAGTGGCACCACCACACTATTTGGGATGAGTAGATAAGAACATAAGCGCATATCTACTGCCCAAGGCCATCTGGGATTCATAGGATAGGTAGCCCCAAACCTATGTCTCTTAAGGGCCACATACTCTGAGCACACCTAATGGACTGACAGCATGAAATGCAATGCAGTCATAGCTGCTGCCATTCAAACCGTAACTGGAAGACAACTCTTTTGTATCTGTTCCTCCATGTGTGCAAGAAATTTGGGTAACACCCCACAAAGGATGAATCAGAAACTTGCTGTTTTAATGCTCTCTTTTCTGTCACTGCCCCCTACACAGAAATTACTTGAAAATCAATATTGTGCTGTCTGAAGAGCTCTGCAGATCTACAAATCTTACTCAAAAGGAGTAAGCATTTTAGAAGTCAAGTGACATAGTGCACTTTTCTTGTCTCATATACTCCCTTTTACTCAAGCTCATAGAATCATCTGGGTTGGAAAAGACCTTTAAGATCATCGAATCCAACCATTAACCCTACTCTGCCAGGTGCAGCACAGAGCCGTATCCCCAAGCACTACATCTGTATGGCTTTTAAACACGTTCAGGGGTGGTGACACAACCACCTCTCTAGGCAACATGTTGCAGTGCCTGACAACCCTTTCAGTGAAAAAATTTTTACTACTGTCCAGTTTAAACCTCTCCTGGTGCAACATGAGACCATTACTTCTTGTTCTGTCATTAGTTACCTGTGAGAAGAGACCAGCGCCTACCTCTCTACAGCATCATTTCAGGTAGTTGTAGAGAGTGATAAGGTCTCCCATAAGTCTCCTCCTCTTCAGACTAAACAACCCCAGTTCCCTCAGACGCTCCTTTTAAGACTTGTTCTCTAGGCCCTTCACCAGTTTAGTTGCTCTTTTCTGGATCTGCTCCAGCACCTCGATATCTTTCTTATATTGAGGTGCCCCAAACTGAACACAGTACTCGAGGTGTAGCCTCACCAATGCCAAGTATAGATAGAGGGACGATCACATCCCTGCTCCTGCTGGCCACACTATTTCTAATACAAGCCAGAATGCCAGTTGCCTTCTCGGCTACCTTGGGCACTCTGCTGCCTCATATTCAGGTGCTTGTCGATCAAGTCCCCCATGTCCCTTTCTGCCAGGCAGCTTTCCAGACACTCTTCCCCAAGCCTGTAGCATTGCCTGGGATTGTTGTGGCCCAAGTGCAGGATTTGCCACTTGGCCTGATTGGCTTCAGCCCGTCAGTCCAGCTTGTCCAGGTCCCTCTGAAGAGCCTTCATACCCTCAAGCAGATTGACACTCCCACCCAACTTGGTGTCACTGCAAACTTACTCAGGGTGCATTCTATCTCCTCATCAAGATAATTGATAAAGATGTTAAACAGAAGTGTTCCCAGTACGGAGCTCTGAGGAATGCCACTTGTGACTGGCCAGCAGCTGGATCTAACTCCATTCACCACCAGTCTTTGGATCTGTCTGCCCAGACAGTCTTTTGCAGAGATGATGTCTATCCAGGCCTAGGGCAGCCAGTTTGTTCATGAGAATGCTGTGGGAAACAGTGATGAAGTCTTTATGGAAGTCCAGGTAGACAACATGCACAGCCTTTCCCTCATCCACTAGGTGGGTCATCTTGTCATAAAAGGAGGTCAGGTTCGTCAAGCAGGACTTGCCTTTCATAAATCCATGCTAGCTGGGCCTGATCCTCTGGCTGTCCTGTGTGTGGTATGTAATGGCACTCAATACGATCTGCTTCATGACCTTCCCTGGCACCAAGGTCAGACTGACAGGTCTGTAGTTCCCTGGACCCTCTTTTTGGCCTTTTTGTAGATGGGATTCACATTTGCTACCCTCTGGTCCACTAGGACCTCCCCAGTTAGCCAGGACTGCTGGTAAATGATGGAGAGAGGCTTGATGAGCATATCCGACAGTTCCTTCAGTACTCTTGGGTGTAACCCATATGACCCCATAGACTTGTGTATTTTTAAGTGGTGAAGCAGGTCATTGACAATTTCCTCTTGGATTGTGAAGGTCTCGTTCTGCCCCCTCTCCCTGTCTTCCATCTCGGGGGGCTGGGTGTCTAGGGAACAACTAGTTCTACTGCTAAAGACTGAGGCAAAGTAGGCATTGAGCACCTCAGCCTTTTCCTCATTCCTTGTCACTGTGTTTACCCCTGCATCCAGGAAAGGCTGGAGATTCAACCTAGTCCTCCTTTTGTTGTTAATGTCTTTAGAGAAACATTTTCTATTGTCTTTAGCAGCAGTAGCCAGGTTAAGTTCTTGTTGGGCTTTGGCTTTCCTAATTTTCTCCCTGCATAGCCTAACTACATCTTTGTAGTCCTCATGAGTGGGCACCTCTTCCAAATGCCATAAACTCTCTTTTTGTTCCTGAGTTTCAACCAAAGCTCTCTGTTCAGCCAGACTGGTCTCTTCCCCGCTGGATCGTCCTTCGGCACACTGGGACAACGACTTCTGCACCTTTAAAACTTCCTTCTTGAAGTGTGTCCAGCTTTCCTGTCCTTTACCCTTCAGGACAGCCTCCCAAGGGACTTTGTCAGTAAGTCTCCTGAACATGCCAAAGTCTGCCCTCTGGATATCCAAGGTGGCAGTTTTACTGATTGCTCTCTTTAATTCCCCAAGAATTGAAAACTCTGTCAAGATGGCCTCCAACAATTACTTCTCCAACAAGTCCTGCTCTGTTCCAAGCAGCAGGTCCAGGAGGGCACCTTCCCTCATTGGCTTCCTCAGCAGCTGCATCAGGAAGTTATTTTCCACACACTCCAGGAATCTCTGTGACTGTTTTCTCTCTGCTGCATTGTATTTCCAGCAGACATTTGAGAAGTTGAAGTCCTCCATCAAAACAAGGGGTAGTGATCATGAAACCTCTCCCAGCTGCTTGTAGAATATTTCATCCACCTCTTCATCCTGGTCTATAACAGACTCCCACCATGATATCAGCCTCATACAGACTCCTACCATGATATCAGCCTTGTAAGCTGTTATATTGAGGACCATCTTGAATGTAATGTATTCACAGTAAAAACCTAAACAAACCCATATGCACTGTCCACAAATACACTGAAGCATCACATCGGTAATTTTGAAAGGCTTTTCACAATAACATGCAAATTACATACCTTGCAAGAGTCACAATTTAGAATATGTTTGTGGTGTTTTCAAAAGACATTAAGGCTATTACTGTCAGTAACTACATTTGAAATACCCTTCAAAAATGTTTCAAGAGATTGTCTGAGGGCTTTGTTAGTACAAGAAACTTTATCTGTCAAAATGCTTTAAAATGACAGATTGCTAACACAAATCCATTATGTTCATGTCTTAAGTAAAATACTGTCTAACAAATAATTACAATAAAAAAGATAAAACCTTGTTAAATAAGAAAAGCCACACTCCTGGTGTTATTTACTCCCTAAAGGTATGGAGGAGTATCCAGTGAGATTCCCAGAGAGGCTCAGATCCTGGTGTCTAGCTCCAGTTCTGATAACAGGGAACTGAGGCATAAACAGTCTCTGCAAAATCTTAAAAGCAGATCTACAAAGAAAATCTGGAGAAGAACAGGAGGTTGAGTGAGGGCTTCTGCAAAGTAATCTGAGCTTTCTGTAATTCTGTTTAAACCAGCTGAAGAGTATTTTTCTCACATACGTTTAAAATCATCTACAACTGATATGAAAGGACGCTGATTATGATAAACTATTTCTGCTGTTACAAATACTTGGCAAAGGGCGAGAATTTAGGTTAGCTCAGTACTAATTATTTTATTGACTTTTGGCTAGAATATTAAGGTTCAGTTCTTTACTTCGTGACTTTTTTTTAAGTTATTTGTCAATTTGCAATACACTTCAGGCCTGTAAGCATTTTCTATTTTGAATTGCAGGTAACAAATTAGAATTAATTAAAAAATTATGTACGTCCACCTGCATGAAGCAAAACCAAAGGGACCCTTCATTGACTGCTTTCAAAGTTTTCAAACTTTTTTAATTTTAGACAGATTCTAAGACATACATTGTTGATTTGCCAGCACTTATCTCTTAGATCAGTAGTCCTGGCTAATAATCAAGGTCATTGAAATTGTGTGAGAATGGACTTTCTAAACCTGCCCTTTAAAGGTGATTGCTGAGTAATGAAGAAGCTGCCAGTGGAACACACTGGTGGAGCCACAGCTGTATTTCTCACAGGATGCTTTTGTTGCATCACTTCACTCTCAGCCGGTGACAACTGCTCCAACTGCCTGTTTGTGCGTGTGTTCCACAACTGTCGCTGCTATTCATCTGCAATTCATTCATAATCTGTTAATCCCCAGTCCCTTTTCCTCTTGGTCTGTGTATAAGACTTTCCAAATGGACACACATGATCAGATCGAGTGGAGGCAGGCACTGTACATTTTACAATAATTTCAGTGCTGAAAAAGCTTTAATGTGCACAGTTCATGCAGCAGATATGTGTTAATGTTACTTTTGACACTGGTGTTAATTTGGCCGTTATACTATTCTTTTGCCTTCTTTCCCATATTTCAAACTTTCCTATCAAGGTTTCTTTTAAATTATATTAAAAACTGTTTAGCAGACAAATATAGCTTCCCGTTAGTTTTTACAGATTCTAGTTCTTTGCAGAGCTGAAGAGAGAATAGACAGAGTCCTGGGACACCAGGGAGGTGGTGTCTTTCCTGACATGTCCCTGCAGCCTCTCCTGGGACATTCAGCAAGCTGGCACCACTGTGATTTTCTTCTTCCTCTCATTCCCAACATGTCCTAGCTATGTGGGGAAGAAGACACCTCTTTTTTTGCTTCTATCATTGACTAACGCCAATTCTAGTCTTTGCCGGAAGACAGGGAACAGGAGGTTACGCTGAACAACTCTGCATACTACTGGCATGGCACTGGGTATAGCAAGAGCAGCATTACTCCAAAACCCACAACTTGAAAGCTGACACAAGGGAGATTGGAAGAGTACCCTGACAAATAAACCTCCTGTGTAGGACAGAAGTAGACATGTATAAAAAAAACCACTATGCTGTAATACAGGGGTACTTATTTCCCTCTTTTACTGAGAGCAGCACAACAGTTGTCTTGTCTGTCCTCATTGCAGGAGCATTCGTGTGTTGTGTACCTGGTTGCTAAGATGACTGAAGCAGTCAGCACTATGTAACACTGAAGAGGACATTGATGGTTCTGTAGAGGTGTTAGAAGACAAGTGTGGTTGATTCTTCCTTCTTTCAAACAGAGTCTGTTTTCAGAGCAGCAAAAGATTTTTTATCCACTGGAGCACCTGTCTGGAGGCACTTAAAGTCCCATTGCAAGATACAGCATGTGTGTTTAGTATAGGTAACAAAGAGGAGAGGCAGGGACAGGCGTAGAGATGGGTAAGGAGGAGAGGGATGATTTTGAAAAGGTACTTTGCTTCTTTAGTTATTTGTTATCAATAAAAGCTCTCTCAATGGGTTTGAGAGACAGTAACTGGAAGAGGAGATTTGAGTGCTGGTCTAGATGAGATACCGTCTTCATCCTCTGAACTTTCTCTGCAGATTGAAGGATCACTCTTCTCTTGAAAAAGCTTTTGTTTATGATTTTCTTTAGAACGGCAAAAGTGAAAAAAAAAAAAAAAAAGGGAAGCCATCAGTTCTGGGTTTATGGAAGCCACATGTATATACTGAAGGGAAGTGTAACCATTTGCTTGTTCTCACTTTCAGCAAAAGCCTTGGAGCCTGTAATTCAATTAATTAACGTTTTTAAACAGTAATACTGAATTAGGCTTATTTTCAGATTGTCACCTGTCCTTACGGATACCTGAAAACTCATTTCTCAGGTCTTTTCTAGAAATGTCATAAAGGTGTTTTCAGTGCTGGTAAATTGGTCTGTTCTGATGCATGGACTTGTGAGGGAAACACTGGCCAGGTGACTTGCAACAGAGTTGTCTTCTAGTACTGACTCTTGCCACTGGCTTGTTTGGTCTCCATAGACAGTCACTTGATGAGTCTGTCACTCCATTTTCCCACCTTTAAAACAGGGGTGATGATTTTTATTCACTTCGTAAAATGCTTTGACATCCACTTTATATCACAGCAAATGTTCCTAATAGTAGTCATATATATTACTCTTAAAGCAAAGAAAACATCTGTGAACCCTGCAACCAGTGAGGATCGTTCAGAAATTATTCAGAATTAGTAGCTGGGAGAGAGTGGCTTCCACAAGTATGCCCAAGCTCACTCTGAGCTGTGGCACTGCTGGCAGAATACCCATAGTAGTGTGGAGCTCAGCACGTGCTGCTGTCTGCACCCAAGAAGGTCAGTAGATGCTGGAGTGATGGGCCCACACTGAGCTCCATACTGCTGCAATGACGTTGCTACCAGTATCTCCCCTAGTTAATTTAAGGCTAGCTCAAGTATGTCTGCACAAGCTGCAGTCAGGCTGTGACTGCGGTATAAAAATACACCCTACAGAAGACCACAAGCAGCCAGAGCTTCAGAGAAAACGTCTTAGTTACATTTGCAATCAAGCACGGGCTGCTGCCATCATTTCACGTTTACTTTACCCTTGGATTATCATTCTTCATACTCTGCAAATACAGGGAAGGTTTCATTTATCCTCTTCACCTGTCGTGAATCGTGTTCTAGAGTAAGGCATGCTAAAAATAGGAATTTAAATGCCTCAATTTTCATTTTATCTGCAACTTTATCCATGCATAACTCTCATCTACCTTTTCTTCTGATCCAAAATGTGGAGGAAGATTAAACATTGTGACAATAATGCTGAGAAGTAGGTAATATTGCTCTGTTTTGATAGAGAGAGAGAGGGAGAAATCGAGGCAGAGGATAGGTTGTCTGCTGTGGACTAAACAGAGAATCAGAGTGGGAGAAGGAACTGGCTCTATGCATCTTTATTTCCCTAGGGCAACTTGTGTTGGACCACAAGGACTGTATCAGTTAATCAGTAACTCACCAACTACCCATTGCATACTAATCCATTTTTTGCCACGTCCACTGTTTTTGTACACCTTATACTAATGTTTGTAAGAGAAGTCTTAAGTACAGTCTAAGATGACACAGCAAATTAATAATACACTAAATAATTCAGTACTGTATAAATTGTATTGAACGAGGATCCTCCTAGGATGTATCAGACAAATGAAACATGGGTTAGAAGTGACTCTGAATGATGGTATTGTAGGAAAGGCATCTCAAAAAATAAAGGAGTAATGATCACATCCTTTTTTGTTTTATAGTCTTCCTTTCTTAACCTATTTAAAATGTTTGACTCTAAATTCAAATACTTATGGGATAGGTATATATTGAAAAGATCTGTTTATAAGTCTTGCTAGCTATGCTAAGTATCAATTCATTTGGCAAAATATTCTCCCAGAAAACAGTTTGTGCCAGTTCAATGCTATTTGATGGCTGATGCCTCAAAGATCTATTCTGAGTACAGAAAGGAGCCACATGATTCATTCAGCTTGTGCATATCTATTTTATCTCGATAGAAGGATTATATATGGAGAGATAAAGGTTTGTTAAACAAAGTATCATTAATCACTCTGTCCGGAAATGTAGACTTTGCAGGAGCATGCTGTAATTTACATCACTTTTTCTATGCCTTGCCAGTGCTGCTGGTGAGAAATAACAAACCTGTATTTATGAAAAGGACAGGTTTAAGATGAAAATAATTCTATCTGAAAACTGTGAGAATGCTACAGAATCCTGTCGCCTGCACTCGTTCAACGGGAGAACACTGTATTTGTAATAAATTCCTTTTGCTCTGGATGAGTTCTGCATTTTCAATGAGGTTAACTTGGCAACATTCGAGTTGATTTTAATAAAAATAGCTGCTTTGAGGACAGGGAGCTGAGGTTGCCAAATTTACAGCTGCCTTGCACAATTACTCTTACACCTCCTTCAGGGCTACTTAGAACCAGTAAGCAAATTAAGTGTATCGATTGCAATTTTGTTGGACTAACCCTTTTTTCTTAAGGAATAAACTTGATTTCTTTCAGTATGTGTCTGCTCAGAGTGATCTCTTTTCTTTTCAGCCATAACACAAAGACAACATCATGGCTGGATCCACGACTTGCGAAAAAGGCTAAACCTCCAGAAGAGTGCAAAGAAAATGGTAGGTTATTAAGTTTTCGTTGCTGCTTAGAGGGGATTTGCCTTTGTGTGTGTGTCTCTCTCTCAGTTCTTAGAAAAAAATCAGGCATTTGGGGGAATGATGAAAGGTGTTTAATTGCTGCTTTGGTTAGAAGCCATAAGTGATACCAGTTCTCAGTGTGCCATGTGTTTCTGCTTTTTATTCCCCTTTCTGATGCTATCCAAAGCTGAGGATCACAAGTGTGTTTTCTGCCTGTTGTGTGTGTGACTCCGGGACTGACCCTCTCCCTCATCTCCTACAGAGAACTTTGGTCTGCAGAACAGAATCCCTTTTCAGATTCTGAGCTTTTAATCTACAGGCGATTCAATGCATAAGGGGAACTAGCAGCACCGTGGGAATATGAATATTGTTTGATTTGTATTTAAAGGTACAGTGCTATGCTATTTAGTAGCCAATTTAAACAAAATAGTGTCTGATAATACAGGGTGTGGGAGGGAGAAAAGAGATCAGTGTCTGTCAGAGTTCAATGCTGGATTGGGGGGGTACTGCATTCTTAATGGTTTAAAATTTTAAAAGCCTAAATGCTGTTAAGGATGCTTAAAGGAGCTGTAACTGTTGTGCAGGAGAGACGATTGTATCGACAGATTCAGAGAGATGAAATAATACAGATCATACTGAACTATCTTATATAGAGTCTGTATAATACCTATTTTTTCCTCTGGCAGATTTTCAGTAACGTAGTATAATAGATCTTTTTCTGAGGAGGTTTGTTTTCATTGTTTTATAGTTCAGTATCAGTTCAGTTAGCTACTTAAGTAATGATTTCTAAAGACTGCTGCTTATTTTATTATTGTGAGATACAGAGAATTAAATGCATGCATGCTGTGAGCATTAATTCAAAGCATTTTTTGAATATGAGAAATGTATTAATAGGTTTTTATATACTTCATCTGTTTTATTTTAAATTTTCCAAAATACATTTATTTGGTTAATGTAAATACTATAAACAGAAACTAAACTCAGTGCCGTTTTGAGTGAAAGAGGTCACTGAGGAGTTGGAGGATGTATGAAATGCAGGGTCAGTGGTTTGGTAAAGAATGTTCCTGGGGTTTTTTTTTTATAAATGGCTTCATTCTGAAAGATTGTTATGTTCCAAAAATCTGTTCCTTATTTCAGCAGTAATTCTGATGTTCTCTTCTGACATCAGAAATTACATGTCTGAATGATTTTGAGGTGCTTATTCTGGCACTGACAACACTAGCTCCTGGAATAAATTCTACAGTGGATACAAAAGAAGTGTGTTACTGAAACAAAACAAGGGCACAGGAGTTTTCATTCTAAATTTCTCACATTACTCATATGAAGCTATGTATTTGCCTACTCTTTAAGTAATACTTGTGGAAAAAGCAGAAGAAAAATCCACCAGTATCTATGGAGTAGCATATCAAAGAGTTACTTGCAGGAAATGTGTTAGCCTTTTTCTTTTCTGTTAGCTGTTGTATACTGAGATCACAACAAGCGGTAGAATATTAAAAAAAATAACATCAACAAACAAAAGTATCTGAAACAATTTAAAATGAAGATCAGTGCATTAAAGAAACAGCATTATTTTGTAGCTATTGACTACGGGATTATTGAATTACTATAGTATGCTGGGTCATGTTCTTTTAAGGGTTGCTCAACTCATTAATGCAAAGTATTTGAGGTAAAGCATAAAAGACTTTAGGGAGAGATTTTCTGTTCTTACAGAGATTGCTCTTGCAACATCGTCTGTTTTCGTATGGTTCTTCACTTGTTTAAAAATGTGGGTTTGGGATTTTTTTTTTTTATTACAATAATTGTAAAAAAAATCGTTCCTAAAAATCACTAATATGCCTTAAAATAACTGTACCTTGCCATTGAAGTCCAACACCAGGGACTTAGAACACAGGGATTTGAAATTTTTGTTTAGATTTAGTGTCAGATCAAGAAATAATTTCACACACATTTCAGCTACAGCTTGGTAGATGATTTTTTTATGCCAAACATCTTTTCTGTTACACTTTATGATTTATTCTGGCACATTTTACTCAGAGATATAAAATTTTAGAAAGATATCAGTGTTTAGATAGGAAATGATACTTACCTTGCTTCTTTATCGCTATCTGCATAAGTTGTGTTTTTCACTGACATTCGTTTTGTCACATCTGAAACTTGTATTGGTTCTCTGAGATACATTATGATGTCCTTATCACCTATCAGATTCTGCTATCAGGTTTTCATTCTGAGCAACCCAACTTTTGTGTTCTCCTTTCAGTGCAAATCCTGACAAATCCTCCGTCATTCTGAGACCAGCATGCCATTTCCACACCAATGTCCAAGCAGCATACAGTATTTGAGTTCTGATGGTCTGGGCTAATGATATTGAAGGCCCCCTCCACTCCAGGCATTTCCTCTTATCCACTTTCAGCTCTTCAATACTCCTTTGCCAGATACAATTTCTTCATTTTCTCTGCCTTCTCTAACTGCAAATCCCAGTGCTTGCTCATTTCTCTTTGCAAAATCTGAAACAACCTTCCAGCACATCCCTCCTCTTGGAAAAATTTTCACATGCCTTTGCCAAGAGATTGACAAGCTCTACTAAGTCAAGCTTTATTTGCCTCTGTGATGTGCACTCTTTCTGTTTTCCTTTAATGACACCCACTGCTCTAAAGCCCTTTGTAGGTCAGGAGGTTTTAAGGACTGATCTTTATTTCTAGCTCTTGTCATGGAACTTCTGGGTGAGTTTCAGCAAATTACTTTGACTTTTGCTCTATCAGATCTACTTAGATGGCAGGTCTTTGAAACAAGACTTACCTCTTACTCTCTGTTTGTATTTTGCCCAAGTTTCATAATACCAATAAGCATAAATAGCTGGCGTTCTTCAATAAGAAATTTTTACACATTTCTAATTTCCTCCAGAAAATCTTGACTTTATTAATTCTCTCATGAAAATATGAATTAAATATTTGCAGTTTCTAAATTGGAATACTTCTTTTAAAATCTTTTTTTCTTTTCTTTTTCACATCAAAATTGGTTAACCAATTTTTATTATACAGTACTACAAAAGTTACAGTTCTGCACCCTGTTTTCCTTTGAGCTAGATTCCTTGGTTGCTGCATTTTCTGTGAAGTCATATTACATAGCAGACTCACAGGATTTGCATGATTAAAGGTATATTACATTAGTGGTTTACTAAGAGAGTCTGTTCTTTTGGAGAGAATATGGAAAAGAATGACAAGTCCCCTGTGGTAGTAGAGAATGTGGTTTAATATTGAAAGGCTGTTCAGCCTTAATGACATAACATAACTCAGGTTTTAGAAAGTTCATTTTTGTTTAATAAATGTAGTAATTAAATTTTTCAAGTTCTTTAATTCATTTTAGGGAACTTCCCATTCTGGAGAAAAGTGAGCATTTACTTCTTTATCCAATTTGGAGATCAAACATCGGTTGAAATTTCATGGTATCACATATGTCAAATTTCATTTCTTTAATTACTACAAATTTCCCTTATTGTATTACTAATCTATCCCAACCAGTATTCTCCATCGCTCTTAACCCTCCCTTTCTTTTTCTGTCAAACTCCTTTCTCCTGTCTCTTAGTTTTCAAATACAAGTAGGCTTAAGTCTATAAATAAAGCTTTGATTTCACCTAGCATTCATCTGTCATCTGTCTTTCCATCTCCTCTACACCCACCAACTTGACTGCAAAATATAGATGTTTATTTAGGGTGAGACGAGTTGCCTTTCAGCTTCATTGACTGTGAATGTCAGCTCTCTCTTGACAATTAGAGGGCATATGTAAACACCTATATGTAGACAGACTACTACATTTAGGTGTCTTCATTTTGAACTGAATGTCACCTTCCTGTCACATTTTGTCAGGTTATCCTTTTCCCTACTCCTGTAGTCACAGGCAACACCTTGGGTGAGCTTGGTGCCATGCACTGCTTCAGTACTCTTCTTAAAGCCAACAATACACACTGTCCCGGTTTGAGCTAGAACAGAACTAATTCCATTCATTAATTTTACTTTTCAGCTGTGTCTTCTAAGTGACTGCACTTTATGAAGGTAACGACATGTTTTTGTAGACAGTGTCTGCTTCTAGAAGTGGTAACGCTCAGTTTATACTTACTACCAAGGATTGGTGTGCAGAAAGGCTCTTGCTTATACTTGTTCCTATAGAAACCAAGGTCCCTGCTGAATAATGTGTACTGTGTTGGGGGTCCAGTAAGAGGTTGCACCTGTGGGGAGGAATGGACAGGACAGGTGACCAATAATTAACCAACAAGGTATTCCATCCCATATAGAACACATTCAGTATAAAGCTGAGGGATCACAAGGGTCAAGCTCTCTTCCTCAATGGCCGGTGCCTGAGGAGGACTATGTCCATGGTTCTGCCTTTGATCTCAATCTGTGCTTTCCTGAATCTAGTTCCCATCTGCTGCCAAGTCCAGTCTGGGACTTCCCCACTGCCTGCACCACAGCATCAGTGCTGACAGTGACATGATTGCCTTTGAGGGGTTCGGCTTGACGTTGGTTTTATATATATTTGTATATATTTCATTATTGATTAAAGCTGTTTTCTATTCTAGTCCATAATTCTCTCTCCCTTATTCCCTTTCTCTTCCCCTTTGGGCTAACAGAGAGCATCTGTCATTCATCTGGTGGCCAGCCCTAATCCTTGACACATACATATACCCTTGTCCTGTTCATCTTTCTTTCCTCTTCATCTTTCTCTCCTACTTAAGCCCCTTACAGTGTCTCTGTTGGACTCCTTCCATCTTGAGTCCTCCAAGTGAATTCTCTTTTGGCTATTTATAAACTCAAGGGTATAACTGCCTCAGGAAACCAATAATCTCTGAGATGAGTAAATAGGTACACTTTTTCTTACCTTTTTCTGAAATTCTATGTAGTGCATTTTTAGCTGGATGCATTTTTTGTGAGACATAGGAACATGTTTGTTCACTACATTTTTCACCTCTTCAGATGGTGCTGAGATTCAAGAAAAAAATTTTTTTGAACTGGTTTATATTACATTTTATGAGTGCTTTAATCCTGAAAAATCCTTCTTATGACTTTGTCATTTAACATACTGTCCCTCTTCATGTTCCTGCTCTTATCTACTGCCCCACCATTTTTACATGCTCTATACTAATCCTGGCAATGACTGAAGCCTAACAATTAGGCTGCAGTCTTGACTATTTTGCTTGTTTCCAGCAGGTGTTCCTCCTCCCTAACTCTGGTGCAAATTAAACTCATATTTCCAGTGACAGAAGAAAGTTTATATGGGCACCTCTGACATTGTATTTCCACAAATGTAAACAGGAATCCAAAACAAATATTTTCTCAAATTTCTCCAGACTTGGTTAAAATTAATAACTTTTCATAGTATCATTAGTTTGTTTGTTGACACGAAAGAAATGAAATCTAGGACCAGCTTTCTCATCTTCCTTACATTTAATGTATTTTAAATTTCTTGTTAACCATTCAAACCACAAAATCAACCATTACATCTATCTATTTTAACTTCAGCTCACAGCAAATAAATCCTATACAAAGAGATTCTGTAGATTTATGAGGTGGTGAGGTGATGTCATTATTATTGTAATTATAATTATTATTACTACTAGACATAAAATTCAACCTACTATACTGCATTAAAAAAAAAAACACATTTTAAATTCATTGTTCTTTTTTGTATTTGCTATCTGATACTTTTCTTCCTTTGAGATTATTTATAGTTGGATAAAAACAAATAGTGAAAAAAAAAATTTACATTACCATTAATACCCATAATTCCTCTTTCACTTTGAGAATCTAAAATATCTGTGTTTGAAACTGGTTTGTTTTATTTACAAATACCTTTTCACTTGTAAAGGTTTTGCAAATGGACATATAAAATGGGTAAGAAATGGTCTCAAAACTAGAGCACTTGGTTTAATTTTTCAGTTCTTACTGAATACCTTTCAATACTTATTTTTCTTAATTAAAAAAATAGACGTGACTCAGACTGCTTTATGACACAAGCAGTTTTTTTCAGTACTTTTAACCACACTTTTTTATTATTTAAAAAGAATTTTTGACCATTTCTGTCATGATTAAACTGTAGAATGTCTGTCTGTAGACACCTCCTTCCTTTCAGTATGTGCAAGCCAGTCTATAGTTAAACATATGCATAACTCTATTCTACATTATGACTTAAAGTAAATCACAAACATAATAAGAAATTGTGGTTGTTTACCTGATCCTTCACTATGCTGTAGTAAGACATATCAACCCTTCATATTTTTATTACATAGATGCATTTGGGCATAGGCATGCTGGTTTGTGGGTAAAGCATTACTTCTTCACTCCCTTATACATATTTTCACTGGAAACCAAGAGGTGAACTTTGATCTCATATGGATACCATTTCTGGGTGGCAGTGCCCACTAAGGGCGACTTTAGCGGATAAATACTTATCTCCAAATACATTTTCATTTGGTTGAAGTAGTAGAAGCCTTGAGTTTGAAACTAAAATTTTCAGTGGTCTAGGGTTCAAAGGGGTGTGGGACATTCTGGATGATTGGGATGAATCAATAACAGAGATGTACATGTGGAAATTGGACAGAGCAGTGCTGTACATGGGTAGAGGAGGATGGGGACTGAAGAATAATTGCCCTACACTGTTGAGTGGACAAAGCATTATCAGGACATCTTGCAACTCCGGATCAAGCCCCTGTTTCTGTTGAATGACTAGTCTAGTGCTGCGTGACCCTGAGCACTGTGTCTCCCAACATGGTGTTCTGCTCAATGCTTACTATGAATGTTTCTCTCCATGGCTATTTGGTTTTGTTTTTCGGGTTTTTTTTAATGTTGTCTCTGCAAACCAAATGAGCTTGTGCAGGCCAGACAAGTACCTGCTAAGCCTAGGGTATGATCCAGGGCAACGTATTTATCTTTGAGACATCTGTGTCTCAGATAAATTTAGTTGAAAAGTAGCAATTAATTCAGAGTGTCACAGAAATGGTGAACAAAGAGACAGTATGAATCCATAAAGTTAATTTCCCCAAGAAACCAAAGTAGAAAGAGATACAATCTACAGAAAAGTAGGGTTTTTTTCTTCATCAGAACAAGATTTCCTGAAATTATATGTCATGATTGATATCTGAAGCTAAGTGCCAGTTACATTGTACGTTAAATGGTACCATTTGTTCCACTATAGTCAGGGGTCTACCAGCATTACTATTTTAAACCTTGTTTCCAAGGAATCATATTTGCTGTTGGAAATATGCTGAGGTGAGTCTCTTCTTAAGACTTTGTACCAACATAGCTTAATCCTTTTCTTCAAATGCTGGAATGTTGCTGGTTACTAAATAGGTCACCACATAAAGTAATGTTTTTATGTAGAATGAGACATGACTATATGCAAAGAGACCTTTACTTATTTTATTAGCAGTTTGTATGTGCATTTTCTCACGAAAGCTGAAAAATTTGAGAGAATTTTAGCTTAACATAAATTTATAACATACAGCTAAGACACAGATACATAAAGGCCAGAGAAGTGTCTGTCTCTAATATAGTTTCCAGTCTGTGGTCCATGGCAGCCATGCAATTATTAAAAATTTAGTTAGTCTGTGTTGTCTTTTATCATTCCTGTTGGCCTCAGTTAATAAAAAAAAGCAGCCAGTCACATTGGAAAAACTTTCTGCTATCCACCTGTCCATTTCAGAAATATTTAGAATAGGTTTAACTCTTCTTCACTGAAACCACTTGAAGGCTGAAGTCTAAATGCTAGTTAATGTTTTCCATGTAAAATACAGAACTATTATGGATATGTTAAGTGATTTCAAATGGGAGAGGAAGAGTCATGCACAGGCCGGATGCATAGGAAATGGCCAACAAGGTGCTCTTGCTGTGAAGGGAAAAGCAAAGAATTCCCCATTGCAGCTGGTGTGGGCACCAACCAGGTACTTGCTGCAACATCTTACACGTGGTGACCCAGTACCTGAAAGAGAATCCAGATCACTGTTTTGGGATTGTATTTGTGGTTAGGTAATTCAGTACAAAATGACAAGCCAGAAGGGGGAAAAGAGGAAGGGTTAATCACAAGCTTGCATCTCAAACCTTGATACTCTCCAGAGATAAAAAAAATATTCAAGGCTTTGAATTATCACATCTGTTTAAGAGTCAGAGTCTGCCCTCCTCTGTATCCTGTCTTGAGGATGAGGCTTATATGTGGTTTTCAAAAAGTGTGTGGGGATCTATTTCTATTATTTTAAAACACAACAACTTTCTGTATTACAGCCTGGAAAAAGATACTAACCTGCAAGTGAGAAAAACATGTCGAGTAAGCTCCTCTGCCAGGTGGGATGCAGAATATGATGTCAGATTACTCAATCCAGAGATAAAATATGAGAGCAACATAGAGCCTGACATTGTCTATAGACAATTTAAACCATCTCCTCTGGGACGGTTTGAGTAGCTGTGCCAAAGACTGTTTTGGTTTTTTTTCCCAAGGGCAAGAAAGCAGTGCTTACAGAGTTCAGCTGAGGGTGCCAGGCACAAATGAGTAGTTTTTCTGCAAACTTTTGATACTGCTCTGCAAACGCTTTTCAATTTAGACATCAAAACATTTCCTGTTCCAGGCCTGAGTCACTTCTGAGTAGGGACTGCCCATCATGCACTCCTGCCTGGTGGCTTTGTGATATGAACAAATGACTAGGAATTAGGAAATGAATTGAAAGACTACCAAATTCATTTCCAGTTTTGACTTAAATCCAGGTGTTTCCAGATGATAAGAATACTGCACCTTTAAATCACAGAATTTTTACTTAGAATTCTCTTTTGCAGACTATTAATGCAATAGTAAAGTAGTATTTAATGCCATCAGTTCTGTAATGGAGCTGGCGTTACTTGTATTAATGTTGATCACAATGAATTTTCTTCTTTCATTTAAACATCTATTGAAGATGCTTTTTTCAGCTTGCATTTTCAGTTTTGGGTTAATTAAACAATAATGAAATCTCTTGAACTGTCATGACCTTTGGAAGGACATTTTGTGCTGACAACATCTGCTAGGTATTAACTGACAAAAAAACAATGCCAAAGTTCTGGGAGTTCAGAAACTATTTCTCTGGACAACCTGGTTGCAGTGACACAGCTTATAAGAGTAATTCTTCATCCTTGGATAATATTTATGAAAAATTAGCTGTCCACATGTGTGTAGCCTGGCTGTCTATGCCTTTGGGCCAGCCCTGGACAAGTTGCTGGTATCTCCCTAGGGGAACTCCTGGGTGCTGGGAGTGCTTCCTTGGAGCACATTTACTAGTGTGACAAACGAGTCCTTTAAGCTGTAATGGACTCTTAAATATTACTTTGCTTTGAGAACCATTACAGTTTCTCACAGTCTCAAACATACAAATCACTGTAGAGTACTAACCTTAATCTTATATAGAGTTGGTAATTGCAAAGACTGTGTCTATTTTCCTTGACTGTTCAGGTAGCACTTGGATGTCTTGCACTTGCTGCCCTCACTGCCCACCTACATTGTGTGATTAAATAAGGAGATGTCTGGAACTCAGAGGCATCCTGTGGCTCCCTGCTGACACAGTGCAGCAGCTGCAAGGATCCCTGCCTGTACACCTATTGTCTGCCCAACAGGAACTCCTCCAGGGACCTCAGGATTTTAAAGGTTGTTAAATGCAGACTGAGGAAGCTACTAACTTGTCCCATGGTCCTTGATGAGGAAAATCACAGGCTTTCATTCTGATTAGTTCATGGTGTTACGAAAACAAATCACTTCAAGTTTCAGTGTCTTATGAAAGAGGGTCATGTAAACACACCTGTCATGTGGCTGTGAAACTTATATAATTTGTAAAATACTCTGAGATTCTCAGCAGAAAAAATTCATAGAGATATGAAGTATTATTTTTTATATATGGCTCTTCACAGTTTAAGTCTTTATTATAACACATATAATAGATGTTCACTGTAAGGAATGCAACATGTTCATCAGTGATGTAAGATAATAATACTTTTTAAAATGGCAGTAAATGCTGACTGCTATTTTGTAAAACTTTTTCAAATTATAACTTAATTTCAGAATAAAGTGAATACATTCACCAGTGATGGACCTCAAAACAGGCAGCAAACTGGAGCTAATGGGATAGTACATCCTAACCTACACTACAACTAAAAGATGGTCCAAAGCTACATGACCACCACAAAATGGCTGTGGTCGCTTGAGTTTTCTTCTGGTGCTGCTGAAGTTCCTCATGTCCCATTTCAGAGAGCATCCCTTTTTCATTTTGCTGACAAGTTAACTGGCTAAGCATAAGTAGTTTTCAGCTGGAATGTGTAATGAAATTTAGAAAGGGAGAGAGGGATGTTTTTTAAACTCATCAAGAGACACAGGGCCAGAGTTTTAACAATTCACATCTTTAACAAGCTATAAATTGGATTCCACTCACAACTGAACCGACTAGCAAAATTCTCAGTAACTGCACAAGGTTGATTTTTGCCACTAAAATGCGACATTTTGTGGTATGAGAATAGAGGTGTCCTGAAATATTCCTACAAGAACCATTGAAAGGAATGCTCCAACATGGGAAATTCTGAAAGAAATTTTTTACACATAGAAAAGAATCACAACACTATTTAGCAAAGATCATACTGAAGGCCTTGATGCCAATGAGGAAAAAAAGGTTGAAATTCTTTCTGAAATACTATTTAATCATAGGTAGAAAGCAGAGTCCATGATTTTTAATCCTGTTCTCTCTATAGGCTTAATACTTCAAACCTTGACTTCTAAATGGCAAGGAAGCATGATAGATTTAACAAAGAGAGTCTTGTGGGATTATAGTCATTACAATATGTCCAGCCACCTTCATTCTTATTATTTCCCCTCCCTCTGGCTTTTTTATGAAAGTTCTCAGTTTTAACAGAGATCATTAATGAAAAAGAAATGGCAGTCTTCTCATTTAAAAAAATTAATCTTCATAATCACCTCATTTTAAATTTCATCCAGAAGGTCAGCAATTTTATCATATTTAAAACAATTTGGTGTTCTCTGATGGGAAGTTTGCCTTGTTGTGCAGACTCATTGGGTATTCCCTTGCAATCAATTCAAAGCACTTTGCTACCAGATAAGAAATATAATGACTTGCGATAACACTTATTACTTTTCAGATACTTTTAAAGGCAGGTTACTTGTCATTTTTTTTCAACATTCTTTGATTGCTCTTTGCTTATAATGCAATAAATTTATAGACAACTTAAAGATGAATCCAAACTTCCGTGTACCTTTAGCAGTTGAACTTCACAAATACAGTTACCTCAAGGTTTCTTCTTAGTATTAACTGGGGTTTTTTTTATACTTATGACTCCCTGCCTTCCATTTTATTTTCGTTTTTGTAATATGCTTTAAAAAATGTCTCAGTAATTTTCCTTTTGTGAGACCTGGGCTTTGATTCTAGCCTATACTCCTCAAAGTAAGTGTTGGATTCTGTGTTAAATAGAGCTGGAAAATCCTGTCTAAGCACAGATGTCCTGTACTTAAGATTTGACAGATAATGCAGCACTTTAAAAAGCTACTGTCTTTCATGACTAATACCCTAACAGACCCAGTGGCAGATAATCACTGTTTGTGGGAGAGGAAAAAAAAAAGAACTGTGGTAACATTTCAAGTTTTTTGGGAAGTGTATCTGCTTAAGTGGGAGGAACACATAGGCATTTAGTGTGTGGAAGGTGGCTATCACAGAACAGTTGGGAAGGGAAGAACTGCGTTTTCAGAATTCATCGCAGAATGCTTTGGAATAGAATAAATGTCTATGAAAGGTGGAAAGTATAAAAAGCAGTGATGTGGAGAACATGTTGCAAGCTATGTGAAAAGAGATTAGGATTTGTGATGCCTTATAACATGAGTATTTCAGCACAGAAAAGATAAAGACAGGAAAATATATCTGGATATGAGAAAATCCTGCATCTAGTAAGACAGGAACTAAGGATTGGTGAGGCAAACAGGTGGATTGGAAATGTCAGAATTTGTTTCTTTTAAACATCAAATGTTTATATGTAATTAAATTCTACAGAATCTAGTCCAGTGTGTTATCAAAATAGTAATTTCTGATTTCACATTCAGGTGATGTATTGGATCTTTGTTGTCTACGTAACTGTGAAAATTAAAAAGCAATAGGAATGCAGAGGGATTCCAGATAAATGTAGTTGCTGTAAACAAACAGAAACCAGTCTTACTTACATATGTACATATGTGAATGTTTCTGTTGGCACTCAGGACAAATTCTTGTAACTCCTGGGATTGGGATGCTGCCCAGGGAACTTCTCTGTACAAAGAGTAACACACAGTTCTTCCATTTGATCCTCTTCCTTCTGGTGGTACATGAAGGAGAGGAAAAAAAGACATATCTTGCTGTCAAAACTAACAAAAATAGTGCAAACTATCAATTCTGTCTGAGAAATTCTTTAGTCTACGTAACATCTCACTGTTGATAACCTGTATTTTCACTGTAATGGCACCACCGTGATATGATAACATTGTTTTCTCTGCTTCACTCTGGAGATAACTCAGAAGCTACAGCTTATTTTGTCTGCATAGTTAAATGTAGTGAACATTGGACTTCATTTGTTTCAAATGGACTTTGAAGAATCTGAGAATTGGTTTAGTTTTAGAAATTTTCATTTCATCTTTCAGCTGTGACACCACCATGAAAGACATGAGTTGCTCTATCCAAAAGTTATGCTGTTTTGGGGGGGAGAAAGCAAAGAGGTTAAAGGAGGATTTGATTTATTTTTTTAAACTAGCAGACACCTTTTTCCTCTCAATACCAGCTGGACTTCTCTTATCTATTTTCTCTTAAGTAGACCATGACTTTCCCTTTTTACAAGAAGAAATTCTGCTTATGGATTTTATAATCGTAGAACACGTACTTGTGGGAGCAAGGTTTTCCCTTACAGAAAAACATGTTTCTGCAATTTTGACTCTTTTAAAAAAGCTTTGATGATCTCAGTTTTCCCACTACAGAAATAGAAACATTCTATCCATATCTGAAAGTCCTGTTCCTCCTGTCCAAAAAGCATCCAGAATAATTGCATATCACTTTCATAATTAAACAGTTTTAAAGATACTATGGCAACCCATGATAGATCCATCATGGTCATATTCAGCAGCTGAATATGAAAGTGTCTGCTTGGGCATTCAGTTGCCACCACTATTTGTCTTATCTTGCCTTTTCACAACTGAAGAAGTTGCCTGTATTTTCAAGCTGTACATTAATATACAAGACCAGACAATGTTGCTCTGATGATTACTAAAAATGATATGGAAAGACCTTAAATTATAGCTTCCCAACTATTAAAGGCATGATACATAATACCTGTTCATGACATAGGGGACTTTCAAAATTGTCTGAAATTCTTGTGGTTTTCCTGTCTTTGTTTTTCAATGTCTCTCTTTTTCAAATTCTTGTAGGATTTTAGAACCTTAAGTTTCTTCTCTCCGTTTTGTTCTCATACTTCCTTTTGACATCTCCTCTCATAGTATCGTATTTGACATCCACTAAGTAGTTTTGATTATTCATTAAATGTAGGTGTTAATTTTTGAGAAGCTAAATTTTTGGTTTGGACTTCTGCTAGCCTAGTGAAATGATCATGGTGAGTGGAACATGATTGCCTACTTGACACTTGCTACATTGATTGCTGGAATTTGCACATCACTTTTTTGTTTAACAAAATCCTGGTTGTTGCTAGAATATATCTATTAACATGTAACTTTCTATAAGTAAACTTAACAAGTGATGCTAAGTAGAGAAATATAGTCCTAGTTATTTGTTTCAGTAAATGGTATTACATTAAAATTTTGTTTTGCCCAGCTTGAATTCTCTGTTGTTTATCTGACTGAAATGGAATCTAATAGATGATTAAAAAGAGTAGAATATGATCTAGGAAGGAAAAAAAGCAAATAATCTTTTTCCCTTAATCTTAATCCTGAAAGAAATAAAGTTGTTAGTTTAAGGAAATTTTATTTTTAGTAAAAAATCAAAGAATTTATTCTATCTATATAGGCAAAAGGAGAATTAGAATGAATTGTTATGGATAAACGAAGTAATAACACACTTTCATCTCTACTTAAGCATCAGTAAAATTGTAAGTGACACTAGTACAAGAAAAGACAGCTGGCAAATCCTGTTGCTGTTTTCTTTTTAGGTTAATGTTGAAAGAACCCTACAGATGTATTATTTTTTTGAAGAAACCCAAATAAATTCTCAGGTAAAAGGTGACAGGGAACTTCTTCAAAACCCACTGAATTGTTTCTCTTGAAATTGACTGAAGAGCATCAGACTAGGTGGATATGTCATCTGTTAGAGGAGGGTTTTCCTTTTTCTCAGTGTGGGCTCCCATTACTGATTGACTTGAAGGGTTCCCTATTCTGATGATGAGTGTGCTTTTTGGAGTTTTCTTTATGCAACACTGAATATTGCAATTATGCCTTCATGAATATTCTTTCTGGAGAGAATAATGTGTATTCTGATGGCAGTGCAATCCACATGTAAAATTTGTGTGCAAACAGTGATTATTCTGGATTGTGTATGCGTTTGTGATAAGTTTTCCTTCTCTCACTTCTAATGTTTTTTGAATGTGGCAGCGGTCACTAACAATTAATGGCTGATGGACAAATTGCATGCTTTCTTCCTGTGATTACTGGGACACTCATAAAATCAAAATCAACCCTCCTCTCCCAACATTTCTCTGCCAACCATCATCTCTGGGTTACTGTTCTGCTCTTATTTCCTTCATTTGTTCTTGAGATTCACAAAAATGTATTAAATTTTTCTCCCTTTGGTATACTTTTTTTGTAATGACCAGACTGATAGAATTCTAGCTCAGCTAGAATATATACTGTGTTCAGGATATTTTTTGTTACTTAGCTCTTAATCTGAGAAAGAGACATAATGGCAGATTCTTATTACTTTCCTGAGATAGCAAATGTGCCCCATTATTGCCATAGTTATTAAGTTAGACATTGTTATTAAAAATACAGAAGGCTTTAAAAAAATCAATAAAACAACTTTTTAAATGTTTGTCTGGGGGAAAGGTCGAGCTGGTATTTATATAATGCCCTGCTTTTAAAACAAATACCTGTGTTCCGAAAAAGAAGACTTGCATTGAAAAGTGAATTGTGTGTTATGGTTCTGTTGCATGTGCAATGTTATACAGAGATAAGGAATTTGCACGTATTTCAGAGTGCCTTCACAGTTACTACTTTGGTCAATTTAATGCTTATACTTCAGGCAATAGTGAGAGAATGCTCATCTTATGTCCTGTTGACCTAATCTAGTTCTTTCTACCATTCTAATTACTGTAACTTCTGAGCCACTGGTTCTCTGCTTTGCTGTTCTGCTCTCCTTATGTATGCAGATCTCCCAGTGATGTTGCTGTAGGGAGCTGTACAAGAAAAGCAGAATATCAAAATTCATTACTATCATGTTCAAGTAAGAGGAGATGTTTGAACTGGGAATATTGCCCTTCAGCTTTTGCAGTTGTGCATTGCCTTTCACATGACTCAGTGCCCATCAGCTGAGATTTTGTAGACTTGTGCTGAATTTGAGGGTGAAATTGTGCCACCATGGATTTGATCCTTCTGAGAACTAAGTCCCAGCTCTTATTTTTTAAACATTATGTGTGGCCAAATGCTAGTTCAGCTTTGCATATATTCATACACATAGAACTTTGCAACACCAAGCAAAGCAAGATAAGCTGTAAACTGGTTGAAAGAATTGGTGATTTCTTCTTGGAGTTTCTCCTTCTATATAATGTATTCCAACCACTGTAAATCTTTGCATTTAATGCCAGAGAGATATTTTCTCCACAAACATAAAACATTGCCTTTGGGAATTGTTCATCAAAGGAGTTGAACTAATAGGATAACTGTGATCAGGTGTTCCTAGGCTGCATAGCTCATACAATGTGGATTTTTGTCACGCTGTGATGAGAGTCCCTGCAAAGAGATGTGAAATTCCTTGCTACTGTTAAAATTAAAACTGTGTGTGGCTAACACTCAATTGAAACAGAGTGCCTACCTCAGCTTAGATTTTACAGAACGTTGCTTGTGTGATGGGCTTTATCATAGTTTCAGTTGTATTTTTCTCTGAAAAATGCTTAAGCACAAATAATTTTTTCTTGGAAGATAAGGAAAGATGACTTGCTTGACACTTCAATACCAGGATAATGCACTAGAGTCGTATAAGAGCAAGTCTATACATTGAAGTTCTGTCAGGCGGATTCAGTGTTGGCAGCATGGACTTTAAGCAAAACTGGGAAAATGTGGTCCTACAAAAAGGTTTATTCCATATCTACATGATGAGCTGTAGAAATTTTTCTGGTGTAAACTTATGTGTGATATTGACCAAAAGAATGGGAGATACACATAGATTGAAAGCTGTTTTTATTCCTGGACAATTGAAATATGGTTTTCTTTCAATTTTAGCAACTACGCAAGTTGTTTAAAAAAGTTAAGTGAATTAGAGTTTTTTGCTTGTGTTAGAAATAGAATTATTTAGAATTAGAATTAATTAGAATTAGAATTCTGGAGGGTTTTTCTGTGATTCCATAGTTAAAAGAAATTTGGATGTTGTGCTGAATAAAGACAAATTCCTACATCATACATGGTGAGGAAAACATAGTAAGAACATAAGGTCTGCTTTACTGTCTCAGAATAGCTCTCTGTCTAACCTGTATCCTGTCTCTAAGTACCACTCAGAGCAGATGGTTGGGAAAAGACTACAAGAAACAAAGCAGACATAATCTTCTCCCTCTCACACCTTCCTACTTCCTGTCTCTCAGTATCTTAAAGAATCTCTGAGCTGGAGGCTACCTAAGGATCACTGTGCTTAACTGTCCTTTATAAATGCATCTAATTCATTTTAAGGGACATTTAAACTTTCCTCATTACAGCTTCCTGCAGCAATGAGATCCACAGATCAGTTACCTGTTCCTGGGGGATGGGTGAACACAAAACAAAACTATACCAAAAAACCTTTTCTGTGTTCAGTATCTGCTTGCTGATGCATTCACTAGGTAATCATGGGGCTTTTTGTTTTGAAAAGTGCTAAATAATAATTCCCTTTGCATTTCATCCATATCATTATTAATTTCATATAACATTATCTGTCCAGCGGGAGAATCCTAGTCCACTAAATCTCCCATTTGCAAACAAGCTCTTCCAGCCCCCTGATGGCAGTGCCTGTTACCCTCTGTACCTCTGCTAGTTGCACTACATGGTTTTTGGGTTGAATGATCAGTACTATTCGCAAGACTTGAGATGTGATTGCACTATTGATGGAGTAATGCTGTTGTCTGTTTTAGCCTCAGTTCCTTTCCTGAGATTGCTAAGATTCACTTTGCTTTTGAATGATGCTGGGCTTAAGCAAGTGTCTTGAAAATCTCTTCCCTAAGTGAAAATATCTATTTCAGAGACTATCATTATGTATGTATGTGTATTCACAGTTAGGGTTCTTTTTCCTTTTGTGCATTTCTTTGCGTTTATAGAGATTAAAATTCATCTGCCATTTTATCGCTCGGTATTATGAAATTGCTCTTCAGGTTCTCACAGGCAGCTTTAATTCGATTATCCAGAATAAGCTTTCAGAGTCTTTAATCAATATCTCAGAATTAGGAAGATGACTTCAGAATCACAAGATCTTAAGAAGGAATCAGTGGCAATTTTTGTTTACCTTCATTTTTCTTGATCCTTTAAGATGACTGTTTGCATACTTTTATCCACCAGTAAAATGCACTAAAACCATGCTAAAAAAGCCAGAAAGAGAGTTATAATGCACTCATCTTGTTTCTGAAATGGAGGCTTTAGGAATGCATGGTAACAGCAGCTCAGTTTAATTAGCTGAATTTAATTACTCCACAGAAATGAAACCAGCTGGCCCAACTTAGCAGTAGAAAAGTGGGATATTGAAATCCAAAGCTGGACACCTTGAGCTCTTTGTAGCTGTAGGCACCTCCAAAGGGTGTTTCATCTCACCCTTAGCTTTTATGATAAATCAGATGGATTTTCCTTCCGTGTCCTTTCCACCTCTGTCCTCCTGGGCAGCTGTAAAGGGAGTCAGTAGCGATTGATCATGAGCGAGAATGACACAGGGGTCTTTCAAGTAGTGGAGATGCTTCACACTTCAGTCTTGGCAAGCTCCAACGAAAGCTTTCCCATTTATAGGTCCTGAGGTGTCTAACCAGGGCGGGGATTGCCAGAGAAAATGGTTTAATGCAGGGTCTCCTGCAAAATTGGCCTGACACTGCAGCAACAGTCTTTACCTTCCTTTTCTTTCACAAGACACAAAACGTCTTTTACACTTGTTCTTTATCTCCACTCCTCTGCAACTTCCTGTTGATGCTGTTCTACTGAAGAGCTCTGAAATAGGTGGTCAACAGGCAAAATTTGTTATGGAATAGGCTTCTGGCTTCACTTTGTTGTCTGAGAATATTTTCTAGAATCAACTGGGTGTTATGTTCCTAAAGGCAAAACAGTTATGCTAGGATTAGAAGTCTGAATTCAATACCGTGTTTGATGGTTTTAAGCACTGCAGGTAAATATATATATATATATATAAAAAATTTTTAATTCTTAAAATATTTTCTACAGATATTATCTATTCATGTAAGAATTTTGAAGAACTTTTAATGAAAAGTTAAGAATTTGGGGCTATATTTAAGTTAACATCAACCTCTGATATGCTTTGAAATATGAAGCATTACTACTGTACTAATATTCAAAATACTAAACTGTTCTTCAAAGTTAAAAAATTTAAGAATTACAGGAAATAAACCTTGCAGCTTTAGAAATTTTTGTTACTGTGTTATATTTCCTGAGTAAATTTATAGGGTACTGAGAAAAGGAAAAGAAAACTTTGTATCAAAGAAACTTTTGGAGACAGACTGCTAATGTTTAATCGCAACTTGATGACCCCATACATGATTTGTTTTGGTTTATTAGGAATATATAATACTCACAAATTCAGTTTTGTGTGTGATATAGAAGCATCACACTTTAGCAAAACTCTCCTATAGCTTAGTAAACTGCAGGACACTGCATCTGGGAGTTTCTGAATAATTTATCTGAAGTAATGAGTATCATCATGTGACACTGTATCAAAGGAACTGCTCAAGTGAAAGCCAGCTGGGTACAGCCGTTGTGTATCAAATAGTTCCTTGAGTTGTCTCTCTGGAAAAATTATAGAACATAATGAGCAAAATTAGAAAACCTGGGGAGCAGCCTCCATGGATACCTATTAGCAAGAAGTAATTTGATTAGTGTGAAATCTCTGAAAGCTCATTATTTACACAGTTTGCTAGTGTTGTAAGAGAAATGCCTGTCTACATGCACACATCCATTTATGCAACATGGACATACAAATATATAAAGTGTTGGATGAATACTAGGTGTACTTATTTTTCCTGTATCTGTAGCTTTATGAAGCACTAGTAGAGTATTTATTTGCTCAGAGTCGAAAAAGAATTAGTTTAATGCCCAACAGAATCTTTTGGTTTGAGTTTCCCAAAAGGCTTTGTATAGTCTCAATAAAAGCAAATGCTTCAAAAACAAGATCCAGGAGAGGCTGACAAAACACATTTTCTAAGGGAAAATGCACAGCACTGTTAAGTATTAGATTGATGCTTTTAAGAGGCATGTATATTTAAAGTGCTTTTTGTGCCCACTCTGCATGATGCTGACTAGGAATATAGAGCCCCGACATACAGAACTGAGAGGGAACAGACCTGCAGAATTTTCAGCAGAGTCAATGGATGCTGCAGCTGCTCTGCATCTCTCAGGATAAAGTTCTGCTCTGAATATTTCAACTGCTTTTACTAGCTTGTCTCCTAGTAAATCTAATATCTGAATGCTTTAACAATGAAGTCATTTACAACACCATTTGGATCCACAGTTTTAACACCACAGAACCAACTTGGTGATATATTTGTGTCAAAGGCTTTTGTAGCTGTGGCTAATTGTTTTTTTTTCTCTACAGACATGACAGAAATACTGCTTCATAAGGTTGTCATTAGAATGGGAAAAAAAGAGGCCATTGACTAGAGGGATGAATAGAATGGCTTGTAAACTAAATTACCAGTTGGGGATTCCCGAATGGCCAAGGGCACAGCCTGTCTGACCTTAGCAAAACTCTGCATTGCAGTGGGGAACTCCCTAAAGGATGCATTATCTTGTGATGTTGACCTTAAATCAAGATTTGTTGTTTGAAGGAAATGAAAAAGAAGTCTTTTCAATAACAGATTTGTAGAGTGCTAATTCAAGTACCATCCAAAAAGAAAAAAAGTTTATAGCAGTTCAGAGTGACAGACATATTTCTTTGACATATTTAGGTATATTTCTGTAATGTATGAAAGCAAGAAAAGTATTCTACTGAAGTACATTAAATGTATATATTGCAGCGTTATTCTATTCTATGGAAATCTGAAAGTGGAGGACTGCAGAACAATTCTCTAATATTATATGCTAACATAAAGCAATGACATTCTTAAATGTTAAAAATAGCCAGACAATCCAGCCAAAGCTTTTGTTTCTTTACATGCAAAGATATTTTATAAAATATGTTTTTTAAAGTTATGGTGCCCTTTGTCAGACATTGAGAATGACAAAGTGGAATCTTTAGTCACCCACATTCAAAGACCTCCCATTATCCTATTTAAATTCACTCTACCAAGAATATAATATAAACATGAAATGTGTATTGGAATGTTCTTCTATTGAATTTAGATAGGCAATATCTTTTACAAGGAATAAATACTATTAAATTCCCTGTCTGTAAATGGAAAAAGGTCCATTGCACATGTATGTACCGAGCTGTGTATCATCACTATGTCAGCTTTTTTACAAGTCAATCAAGAAAGGTAAAATAAAAAACTTCAATTCATAAAATTAATTTACAATATTTACAGGCTGAATGAAGCTTTTTATTCTTTTCTGCCTTTCTGCTTTGTATGTCATAAAGGTTAACTGAGCCAAAATGAAAAGGACAAAACTGATTTCTTTTATAAAATTTAATCTGACCTACAGATTTAGGACCACAGAAACATACATATTTGTAGCAAGGCTTACAGTATTATGATTTCATAGAATGTCATATTTATAACGATTATAGTTAAATTGCTTAATCTGTGATAAGAAAACAAAGCTTTCATTTAGCATTGTGAATCTCATCCATTTATATCTTTAAGAGAGCTTACATTAGCTAGTCATGAGTAGCACATTCTGGCACCAAAACCTTCAGTGATATCCTCAAGTTCATTTCTCAAGTCAGCATAGATGGACAGGGCTCAATAAAGCCTTTTGAGAAAATACTTTAACAGGAGTTTCAAACACATTGTCTTGAGAAATACAAAGCACTCTTCCAATTTCCCTTTTGCAGAAGGTCAGATTGATAAATTTTTTTGCAATGCCTCTGTTAGTATTCACTAACAATAACAGCTATTTATTCTGCAGAGAACTGCTATGGTGGTTGCTGCTTAGGGAGCCTTTGCCTGTTTTGTTTTCCTTCTGGATCCCACAAGTATCATCTGATCCCACTCCCTTTTGCTCTCCCTCACCTGGCAAGGCAAGGCAAAACAAAGGCAGAGTTTAGTCTGCTGAGTACTGGAATTACTAGTGTTAAATACTTTATCACCACTGGGCTGAAAATCGAGTTCTTTATTATCAATTGGAAAGCCATTCTGGAGTTCCACTACAGTTAGCACTGCACTACTTTCATTATAAAATCAATTTCCTAGAGATGCCTATCTCCATTGGTTTAATATATACCAGATTGAAAGTTGGCATAGAGGTGCTGGTGCTCTTCCAAGGTAGAAGTTCTGATTGCTGAAGAGGAGGTGTAGTTAAAATAGGAAAAAGCAATAGATTTTCCATGTTTCAGACTTTCTGGTGTTCTTGAAGCCTGAAGGACACACCTCAGCTATTTTTGTACACTTTAGCTGTATGGACGACAGCTCCCTTTCCATCCTGTCTGTCTTTTGAGAAGTACCTCCTGATTAATCCCAGATGTCCTTTCACTTCTCAGTTGTCCCTCAGTAGGTCTTTTCACAAGGATCTACTCTGTATTTCAGTTTCAGTAATCTTCTCTACACCAGTATTGAGGGGATGGAGGAGTAGAGATCCTACTGGAACCATAGGTGTGGTCTGCCCAGCTTGAGAGGGACCCAAGTTTCCCTGGAGTGATCAGTCATTTTAGACACTCACTGCCGTGCAAAAGGGAGATGCTGTGCCCAGCTCTAAACAGTCAGGTTTGTGTGCTGCCAGCAAGGCCGTGCAGAGCTCGGCAGGCTCAGCCACCCTGTGCTAAAAACCAGGTCACCTGTATCCTGCTGATTTCAAACTAGGAAATCCGCCTTGAAACTGAGAACATAAAACTTATTCAACATAAAGAAGTTTACAGCAGCCCTTGCTTACACTCTGGCAATGTCACTGCAATCATAAGGTTACAGGAACAACAAGGGCACTACATCATACTATTAATACATCTGAGTTGGGGCCATCTTAAGAGGATTTTGCAGCTTTAATAGTTTTATGTGCCTACAGATACTCTTAGTCATGGATTTGTTAGGATACTTTTTCTCTAAGTCTTATTAGATACATCTTCAAGAATGCGATTTAAACCTGTCCTTTCTGAGGTAATTTTACATGTATAAAAAGCCCCAACTTATCTTTCTCTTGACTAGAGGGCTACTTCAGCGGTTAAACTGTTTATCAGCCTCATAAAACTTTCTTTCTAGTTATCCTATTTCCTTTTCCATCTCTTCTCCCTCCCTGCTTTAAGTGATGTTAGCACATGCTAAAGACATCAGACTGATAGCTCTGCAGATACAGGCTCTGTCTTTATCAGACTTTAAAGATGTTGTTAATTCAGGAGTAAGCAATGTCAGTCCTAAATCACAGATTATCTGTCGTGGGCTTTGCCCAGGCCCCTATTAAGAGAAGGAAAATCTATACAACATGTTCTTTATCTTCCTCAATGGTGGCTGCTGCAATATTTGCAGATCGACCACTGATGATGAATTAGTAGGTAACAGGCATATGCTAATCTACATAATGTCACTGTGTCACAGGCTCTACGTTTGGTGGCACTTGGGCTATTAAACACTTAATCATACTTATTTAGTATTTGTACCACATAGTACCCCAAATAAACACACAATAAATGCATCACTAAAAATACAGAACTGAAGGCCGCAAATGCTGAGCTAATTACAAAAATCCTAGACAGAAAGAGAAAGGACGGGAACAGTACCTTTTTTTTTTTGCATAATTTATTATCTTCTGCCCTAATTGCCTCTTTTTATAGCAGTTTAACCTTTAAGTTTTTCTTTTGCTGTGTATTGTAAACCCTGCCTATTTTCTCCTCATTTTTGGTTTTAATAACTGCTGCCTATTTGCATTCTTGATTTTTCTTTTATTTATTAAACTCCCCTTTTCTGCCTCTGTGTTTTGTAGTTAGGTGTTTGCTCATTGTCACTCTTTCTTTGGAGTTTATCCAAACTCTAAGCCCCTAGTTCTGTAGCCAGCCTTTGGGTTTCTGCAGGCAGGTGCCTCTGCCAAGGCACAGACCCAATGAGGTACAAGGTATTGGGGATGTCATTAGTCTGCCTTTTGTACTTTTGTCTGTATGTACATTGTTGTGTTCTCTCAGTGATTACTTTTTTCCCTGAATCCTGTTTTTCACATCAAATACCTCAAGCACAGGTTGTCTTCACCAGACAGCCAGCTATAAAGCACTTCTGTAGCCGAGGAGGCTGCATGCTCATGGTGTTGAGCTTGTAGAGCTGACTTTCAGTGGACTGAAGGAAAACCTGCAGTATGAATTCAGCACTGCTGGCTTCCAGTTCCATTGATTTGAGGAAAAGTTGTTTGGTTTTAGGCTGTTAAAACTAACAAAAACATTACCATCGTTTATCAAGGTAACTGCTCTACTTTCAGTATTATCACCCTTCAAGAAAAGAAAACCTGCAGTCTGTTTTTGCTTTTGTTCTATGAAGAGATGTATTAATACACTAATACACACATTCTTCTGTGGTTGTAATTGCCCAATACATCTGGTGGCTATTGTCAGACATAGGCTTTGGGGAGACTTGGCAGCAGAAAGCAGCTCCAAAATCTTTGTTGTATTGCAAATACCACAGTTCACCAATTTCAGTTTTGTAATTGTCACTTGGACTGTCACTTGGACTTAGGTTACTCTTTAAGTGATCAGCTTTCAGTAACCTCCTTTCAGATGAGAGAACACTAACTGCAAATTTATCTGAAAATAAAAACAATCAAGTTTTACATTTTGATGATAGTTAACTTGGTAATCTTTGCATCTGTATGGTGGGAACTGTCACCCAGCAGAATCATGTCTGAAGCTGGTGCATGAGCAAACATCAGACATCACCTTGAGTTTCTGCTTAGCTCACCAGGAGTGCCCAGTGCTTTATTCTTTGCAGAATATCTAAAATACAGCTCAGATTCTCTTTGAGTTGTGCAGGGTTTCACCTTCCCGAGGGAAAGGACTTAATCAGATAATTGAAAAAGGTATCCTGGCATAAGCAAAGAATTTTATTAGGTGTACAGACGGGGGATGTTTTGTCTGCTCTGACCTAGACTTGCAGTATAGACCTGTCCTTAAAACTTGTGACTGGGAAGTATGGAGAGTTTTGGAAGGCCAGGTCTTTTCTACCAGCTTCTTCTTTATCACAATGAACTCTAATTCAGTAATTCAGTGTTCATATGAATGCACATTACAATGCACAGTCAATCATTTTTCATTTAATAATTTAACATGTCATTTTTCCAGTTTGCCACTTGCAGCTGGCACTTTTGCAATACATTTTATTTTTCAGACATATTTTAGTGAATCACCAGATAGAGCAGCTGTGACAACTATCCATTAATTATGTCTCTGTGTTAAATTCTAATGAAAATATGACTTCCAAGGGAAATTCACCAATAGTGCCTAAGTAGTGGTAGTTAAACTACCACTATCTGGTAGCTGAATTGGTGGTTGATTAAATATTTTTATAGGTATTCACATAGTTGTATTAACCTCAAATATTATTTATGAACAGTTTGCCTTTGGGATTAGAATGAAGAAAAGCAATGGAGATTTTATGTCACAATAGTAATTAGTATTGCCTCGGTGCACATTTACACTGTGCCAATCATAGGCAATCCAAAATAGTCAACATGTGTGCCATGGCCTTTCACTTCATTTAGTCTAAGCCTGACAAGACAACTGTATTTCAAATACAAAAAAGTAGAAATCATGATGCCTAGATTCATGAGAATCTAGAGTTCTTTTAAGATAGTGAGAAGTGACTGATGTGCAAGATGAAACCAGCCATTTCATTTAATATAGAAGCAGAAATTAAAATCAGAATGCAATACATAAATGTTTTCGGAATTTTGTATCACTCCGCTGCGTAGTCTCACGACTGTCTCTTCACAAATCCCCGGTAAGAGCAGATTTGTGTGAAGGTCGGCTTTGAGCACTTTGGGCACACTTTATTAACCTAAAGACCAGACTCTCCCTGTCAGCTGAGAGAGACCCTGCAAGCTGCAGCCACAAAGGAGGGCATCAATGAGATGCAGATACCTACAAGAGGGATGGCTGTGTCTAGGGGGGAATTGCCAGGAACATATATAAAAGCCCAAGTCAGTAGGTTTCTATTCCAAGCTCATTCAAGAGTAGATAGACTGAGGGTTATGCTGGGGAGGAAGACCTGTTTCATTGATTACTAGGACTTTCTTATTATCCATTTATATGATTTTGACCTTTTTTTAAGTGAAATGGAAACTGTTCAATTTTCTCATTGAAAATAAAGGCAAGTGCTGTCTGCAAGAGCTATAGACATACTGTTTCTGTCAGCTTTGTGATTTTTCTGTCAGTTTTTTCTTTTTCTTGCTGATATACCAGAATGCTGACAGCTTTTATTCTTTGAACAAAGCCTAGCAAGGAAGTTTCTGTTGAAATGTGATTATTCCTTTCACTGACACAGATGGGGCATGTTCCCACTTACTTCTGATTCTGTAGCTGTGCTCCCAGAACTATTGCCCTTCACCTTGTTGGGTTTTTTCAGACACCAAATATTTTCTAGGGCCTGGCAGCATTCCAGAGAAATAGCTGCTATGCTCCTGCTGAAATGGTCAGAAGCCCCACGTAATTCAGATGCAGTACATTCAAGGCATAGATTTTTGCTTACCACAAATACTCGAATCTTCCTTTACCTTATATCCCTTTTTTTCTCTCTGAGACATAAAAAATGAGCTTCACTACAGTTACTTTTAGAACCCATTTCTCTTTAACGGTTATCTTTTCTTAGTGTCAAAAAATCCACATCTCTTCATTTCCTAGACTGTTGTTATTCCTACTGGAGGGAAAAGGTGGAATTAGTACTGCAGATTTATTGCCACCAAATTTATTGCTTCCTAAGAAAGAATATATCTACTACTTGTTTTCTTGGAAACATAGATGCTCAGTGCTGGTTTTCAGTGTGCCTCAAATAGTCTAAAACAATAAACATTCACCTTACTCATTATATGTTGCCAAAAAATCTCTGGTAAAACTATTTTAAGTCATGAACAAAGAGAGCAGCTATGAAGCTCACTCTTCCCCTTAGCCCAACTGGATGTGCATGAGCCCATCTCTCTCTGCTCTGTGCTGTGAACTTGAATTTTTCATGGACTGACATGTTGCTTTTGCATGGGAAATAGCATCCATAGAGGTTTGGGCAATCTAAATGGATCCTGCCTGCTTCCTATATGTAGACTGCAAAGAAATTCCTAAGACCAAAAATATCCAGGTAAACAGAATACAGCAGTGGGAGTTTGTTTGGCCTTGGTTTGGGAAATAGCCACATGTATAAACAAGGAAGCATAAAACTTTCCTATAAAGAGCTGGTTGCAGGGAACTTTTTGAGGCTGTTCTTGCTATGACAACTTCTAAAATGCTCGATGTTTAGTGGCAGATCAAAGCTAGGAAATTCAATGACAAAATATAAGCTTATAACTCAGCTGAAGTACTCTCACCACAAATCTTCAAACACCTGGGAAAAGGATTCATGACCATATATTTTAACTCACTCCTCTTTAAATGATGTCCCAATACACTCAAATGCTCACTTTGTGTATGGAATATGTCCAGAGACTGTCTGAAATACATATGCAGTCTACTCCACGAAAAATCATAACTGTAAAATTTTCCACATGTATTGTCCCCTAACCTTGCTGCTAGCACCCTACTGGGAGTTAACCTCCGAAATCTGTTACCGAACAGTATGAACAATTCAAAATTGACTTTTCAAGGGAGATCTGTACCTTTTTCCTCTGATCCTCGAGGGTTCATCAAGGACACTTGATCCAGATCATGTTGATTATGCCAACTTGTTCTAAATGACCTCTTAACTAGTTAGTGCTTTATACCACATAGTCACCCAACACTTAGAATGTACCAAAATTAAAACTAAAAATTATCAAGGCTATCACCATAATGATTATATACGATAAATTGAGTTTCTTGCTACTAGATTTAGGTAAAAATTATACTAATTCGTAATGCATATAATACTGAAGTGTTTACATGAAGCGTTTCTAAATTCTGGGACTGTCAATGCCTTTGAAATAAGGGAAGAAGCATTACTCCTAAAATAGTTTTCTCTGGTTTACCTCTGTTCCTGTATCTAAAGTATTCATCTACTGTTCTGTGTTGCTGCTGTTAAACTATGGATAGCATTTCCACATTCGGCTTTGTTAACGTTAAAATACATGTTACATAGGCTGTCTGCAGGTGATATATGTCCTTCTCCTCTGCAGTCTCAGAACCCCAAATCTAATCAAGTCGCTAGAGTCCTGGGGGAAGGGCCAGGATCCAGCAGTGCTAAAGAAGATGATGGACAGGAATTGTATAAAGGACAGTTTATTAGTTAAAAAGCTCTCTTGCCTTCTTTGGATTAACTGTTAATACTTTCTAAAAGAAAATTTAGAGCAAAATCATTGAAGGACTTACTCCAGTTCAAAAAAAAAAAAAGTAGACTTTCCATTATGATTCTTTTAGTGCTCCTTTTAGATTTTGAAATTCCAAATCTGCATAGTCTGTAAAGTAGAATAAATTACTTTATCTTTATAAGTTTTCTTTATATCAAGTCAAGAATGTAGTGATTCAAACTACTGAAGGACTACAAGCATTGATGGCTGAACAATGAATGCTCAGGATTTTTTAGCAGCTTGACATATTCATCTTACTTTTCTTCTACAGAATTGGTTTGATGTAGAGAAGAAAATTTTATCTATTTAACAATCAGGAACTACTAATAATTCAACAACTGATTTGATAGGGATTTTTCAATCTAATGGGGTTTTTTTTTAATTTTTTTTTTTTTAATTCAGCAATGCAAAGAACTTTAACACAATAAAAGGGAAGAAATACTCCAAAAAAACCTATGCAAAAACAGATGTAGAACATCTATGTTTATGCATACCAAGAAAAATATAAACTTGCTTGTCCATTTGTTCAGGAAAAGTTTTGGCTTGGATAAAATACAGAAAAAAATAGATTTTCTGTTGATTTTTGGGGTTTTTTTAGGGTGTTGTTAAAAATAGTTATTTTAGATTTGCAAAACCAAGGCAATACACTGATCAGCTTTACTTTTGTTTCTGATTTTATCATTAAAAATGGTGATTTTATTCAAAATATATTATCATTTATGTTTTTCTGGGGGATTGAAAAGTAGTGGTTCTCACATGTTTAATTGAAAGTGGAATAATAAATTATTTTTCTGGTGACCTTATTTAATTCTGTATGGAAGTTCAGTTTGTCAGATATTGTTACAGTTCTGCTGTCCTGAGCTATACAGAGAAAGCAGGTAGCCTCTAGTTTTTTCTGTTTGGATTTTCTCTCTGGAGCAGAGCACCTTGGAATTTCAGTGACCATTGAGTAAGGAGATATTGATAATGCCAGATGTTTAAATCACATTGTACATTCTTCTCTAAGCACTGTACACACAATATCAGATACTGTAGCCCTGAACTACATGTTTTCTTAAATTCTGCTTTGTGGACCTAGCTCTCCGTGCCTAGGCATATGGGACATTTAATGGCCAATGCCTCTAGTTTACTTACCCACCACCACAAAGAGAAATCATTTGGAATTTGTGTCCAGTATTAATAACAGCTCTGTTGTATGAGGACATGGAAACCAGAAAGTTTTCTATCTGAACTGTTACTTTGGATAGGCCTGAATTAATAGATGTTAAAGCACATACATCAGACTTCTTAGAGAATAATTCATTGCACTTAAGAAAATTGTGTTTGTTAAAACCCCTGGAGGTATAGTCTTCCTTGAGAAATAAATAAGTGCTAATGGAAAAGAAATCCTATATAGCTCTTCATTGTGATTGTTAATGATAGATGGTATATCATGCTGACAATAACAGAGAAAAAAAACCCCAATATTTAAGGAAGTACATTACAAGCAACTTGCCTTTCTGCTTTTGTGAACTTGCTGCATCATGTTCTGCAGTCTTTATTAATACACTCCACAAAGGGTAATGGTAATGTGTTGTCTGAACTTGTCATTTAAGAGACTAAAACCACAGATGAGAGAGCAAATAAAAATTACAGTTTCCACTGACATATATGCTGAAATTTCTGCATTATTAGTTAATCCAGTGAAAAAATATAGCAATAGAAACCATCTTCACTCACAAAAAACTTAGATCTAGATGGACAGTCATGTCCATAGAAGCACCATCTGCCTCTTACCTTTGGGGAAATATTACTGATCTACTATTCTAATCAGTGGAAATTAAACCAAGAAAAATGCTCTGTGGAATTTTTGTTTAAACTTTAGTTAAAAATGGGAAGAAAAAAAAGAAGTATATTATGAAACACATGCACCTTAAATGAAGGTGATGTATAGCTCTTTTGCTGTGCAACCTTAGGAATCTGCAACATGCCAGGCTGCGGTTTCCAGTCTTGCCATGTAAAGAAGGTCAGTGGAGGATTTCCAGTGTCAGTGAAGAAAGTGGTCCTCATAATTTGTTAGAGGGCACGTATGGTTCAGGCTCTCCTGACTCAAGTGCCCAGCTTAAGAATAGCTTAATAAACTTTCTGCTGAAATTGTCAAAGAGACATGAGACTGGCCTTTAAGAGTCCCATGGCATTTATGGTAAGGGTAAAGACACACCAGTGTACTCAAATCCCAGCCATTCCAGTGTACAGGCTGAAGTAATAAGCGTGAAAGACCTTTCTCTCTCTCTTTATAGCACTTCAGTACTCTAGTTCCTCACTGAAAATTAGAATTTTTCAGGACTGGTTGTGAAAAGAGTGGGATAACTGACTGAGACTTGTCACCAGTTCCTTGTCTGTGTTTGGTCCTCATTCCTCTAGATTTCAAGGAGTGAATTTGAAACACTTGAGAAAAGCAATGTTCTGCCATAAGGATCCTCATTTGCCTTTCTGGACCTATTCCCACCCTCTTCTATATGCCTTTCTCACCCCAGTCTGAAATATCATTGGCTCAACTATACACCTATGAGAAAGCTACTTGTGTGTCAGGGGACAACTGAATTCAGTCAGCCAACTAGATGAGGTTTTTGGTAATGTTGTTTTGTGTTTTAACAGTCTCTGCAACTTAGCCGCAGCAGGAGACTCTGTCAATGTACAGTAAACAAGAGCTGATTGATTTTGTAATCTCATGAGGGAGGCCTGCCTTTGCATTTGACTAAAGCTCTAATTTCTTTTGCTCTAGTAAATCTACCAGCTATAGGAAAAAAAGCACTCTAGTACTTCATACATTTAAAAAAAGAAAATCCATTTCCATCTTCCAAATGACAGAATCGCAGGTGAGGAAGGTCAGCATGAGTTCCCAGGCATTCCGTAGCACCGTGCTCTTGAAAAAGAGCATTTGTTTTTTTTTCTTTTTTGGAAGCAGCTGAGACTATTTCAGCAACAGCTCACCTGTGATATGAACCACACCTTACTTAATGCATGAACTTTCCACTTATGTAATTTTATTTGTATAAATAGTGATAAATATTTTTGTAAAATGGAAAAACAGGAGTGAAACAGTCTATAGGTATTAGAGGGTAAGATAAAATTTGTGCTTTTACAATGAAGCTAGTATTTCCATAAATTATTATTTTTGTGTTTAGAGCTTTCTTGTATACCTCTAGATACTTGTATACTGGTCTTGAGACCAGTGAAACAGTCCTATGGCATGTGCTGAAGGTTTAGAAAAAGAGATTAGTTACAGGCTGAGACTTTTGGACATTCAGTATTTTGCCTTCCACCCTTGTTTCAGCACTGTGCACCTTAGTAAAGTGTTAACTGCTTTTTGCAGTGCTGTATTTTCCTACGTTCTACAAATGTATTTGTTTCCATTGGTTATGGTGAGTTTAAAGAAAAACAGAAGTCTTAAAAAAAACCTACAAATAATAGCTTTTCAAAAATTATAATTCTAGAAAAGTACTTCTATTTCATTTACACATGAAGGGAGTACCTTGTTTATTCCTAAGGAGCAAGAGCAGTCCCAGGAGTCGTGGCATTGGAGCTGAGCATCTGGGAGCTCCTAGCCCATTGCTGAGCCCATAGGCATGCCAGGCAGCTGGGTGTATGCTGTGAGCCTACACACCTTGGGAAGCTCTGGTCTGGTGGGAAGCCAGTTTTCATAAGCCTGTTTTCTTTAGAGTCAATGGACTCTATGCCTTGGCAAAATTAAAAATTGTTCCTAAGCCTCATTTTGTTCTCCAGGCTGCACCCTGGGCTCCTTGTGGTCTTTTTTCAATGAAGTCCCAGTGTGGGTTTTGCACACCACCAATCCCAAGAGTAATTTCAGTTCCTTGTAGAATTCAGGCAGAAGATGTGTCTCTGAAAACTCGTACAAAATGTATACAGCTCCTAAATTTACAATTGTGTCCAAGATAAATAAATTTAAATGATAAAAAGGTCTTTTCAACATTAAACACCCAAGGTAAGGAAACATTAAAACTTAGGCTGCATTACCAACTGTGGTCCGATACTTTTTATGTGAATTGAGGTATGTGTTCATTGCAAGTTTTTATTGAAAAGAATTCCTCGTCTTATTTAGTACAGCAGATATCCAGCACATAAAAGTTTAGGTTAAATGGTTAAAGATTTATGAAAGCTTTAAGTAATTAAAGATGGTTTTAAACTAGGATGTATCAGCCATCTTAAGCCATCAATATCTGTGCTTTTCTCTGTGCTATCATCTGTTCATCCCACCTCTTTACTCATAGTCTTCCTTCAAACTTAACTTCAAACTTAAACATTTGACCTGATCACTGAAGTTGAGATTTACCATGTTAAATGACACTAAAATACAAAGATTATTTTACGTCCTTATGTATGTACTTTAACACGTTCAAGTTCTTTGGAAGAAAATGAAGTTTCTAACTGTTTTAGCATTTTCTCTTATGTGCTAGCAAGTTTCACTCATTTTAGTTTCAAGGAAATATGCTTGTCATAGAGAGCAGTGGCTAAATATTACAAGGCATTTTGAAAGGAAGATCGTAGACTTTACATTAAGTGACAGATAAGTTATGGTCAAAGGAAGTATTTTTCTTTAGCATTTAACAAAACTTTCACAGCTGTAATTGTGTTGAAAGGTAATATTAAATTCTTTAAACTTCTAGTCAGCCTGTCAGAGATTCAAAGCACTCACTAAAATGATGTTCTAGTAATTGAGGTGCAGTCTCTCAGGTACTCTGTGTCCCATCTCTTTCTGATGTCATTGGGAGGCACAAAGTTTTTCAAACATTTTATTGTGGTTTGTCATAGAACTGAGCTAATTCTATGAGTTTTTCTCTTTATATGCCAATTATTTCCATTTTCAGTCTTACATAGGGAGAACTGGTAATATAAGGAAGTAAATGAAACATCCTAGGTGAGAATGTATTCTGCAAGTGAATAAAATAAAACATTAATATATAAATATATAATTGCTTTTTTTTTTTCTCATTTTGTAGTCAATGTCTGTGTCAAAACTGTAAGAGAAGTAAAAAAACAATCCATCAGGCAGCGTTTGGTCCTTAATCTTCAGGTTTTACTCCTCCAGGCTGTCATTACTCGTTGATAGTCTGACTGATGTGAGCTGGACAACTTGCATGATATTCTGAAGTACTGATTTTGATAAGGCAAAATTAGTAACATTTGCAAAATGCTCAGCAAATCTCTGGTATATTGGAAAGGCAACATTTATTTCTTCGGAAATTATTTTTCTGAGCCCTAGAATTGAGGCTGCAGGATCCCAAGAGAGTCTGATTCCCTTCAGGGAGAGGTTCATGTCAGTTTTCCCTTCAGGGAGGTGGAGGAATTTTAACTGGGTGCACCTGGGACTTCTCCCAGCCCCTCAAGGAGCCTCTCTGCTGCCTTCTAACTCTGGTAGGGTCAAGTCTCCACAGCTGTAGAGTTGCATTTGATCCTTTGAGAAAGTGTCAGTCGAGATTTCATAAATACAGCTTGAGAAAGAGTGCTTCCATCTCCATACTTACAGCTTTAACAAAGCCACATCAAAAGCACTAATGCAAAACATCCCAGATATTGAAATGGAGAAAGGGAACAAGTTATGCAACCCTTTATCTATTGAGGTTAGATAGCCCAAAAAAAATTTGTACAACTTCGAAACTGACAGAGAAACATACTCGGTCCTTTTATTTGTTGTTCTATATGTATCCAGAAAGAGTTAAAAAAACCTTACGACCATTGTTTTCCCCTGGGCATCCCTATCCCACTATCCCACTCCCCTGGGTAACCTCTGTCCCACTCTTTCCAAGCTCATCGATCAGATTCTTTCTGGTTAAAGATACTTGCACCCATGTCAGTGAACCCAGCTTAACCAGAAGCTGTTTCTCTGTCACGTATTTTATATTCCAGATTTGAAAACATGTAATGATTTACTATGGTCGTAGTCCTTCCCATGGAACTGTTAGATTTTAAGGGAAAGTTACACTATTGATCTAAAAATTGTATCCTTGCCTTAGTTTATAATAAAAGCAAAGGACTGGCTTTTTTTTAAAGTAATGCTAGTGAATGTATGGTTCTGGTTACCTCTCAAAAAGAAATAATCTTCCAAAGTCTGTGATCCTTTATAGCGATAAAGTCTGATCTCATCTCTTTGTCCTTCAGACAGCCTTGGATCACTCCTCGAGTACACTAGTAACTTTCCCCACCCAGATCTCACTGAAACATCAATAATTATCTGCCATCTAGAAACCCAGTACCCTGTAGGAGGCTTGTGTCGCTTCTGAGAGCATGTCTGAGTGAGGAAGGAAAGCAGAATCATGTCTGACTGTTTGCCAAGAACACGGAGGAAAGCAATGTCACCAGTGAGAGCAGGGTGCTCGGTGGAGTGAGGCTGGAGGGCTTAGAGTGCCAGGAGAGGTTGGGTACCTTGCCCTGAACTCAAGGTCAAGCTGAAAGCAAGATCACGATTCGTTCTCTTGCCATTTTTTTAATTATTATTTCATAGTATTTTTTTAAGAGAAAGATGTCATCAGATGGGAAATGCTGAGCCACAGAGCAAAGTCAGCTGCTACCTTAAAATATGTACCTTAAAATATATTGCCCAAATTCTTTGTCTTCTGATGTCTTCCTCACTGACTATCTGGAAAGAACATTTGGGAAAAAACACCATACTTGAAAGTTAGGGATGTCATCAAAAAAGTGAAAGTGAAAAAGAAGATGCAATTTGACATGTATACTGTTGAAGTTTAACCTAGATAAAGCTGCAGAAATGATGAAACTTCATTACGGATATCTACTTAATATTTGTTTTACTTGATGCTAATAATGTCTATCTTGGCACTGGATGCTCATGCTATCTGTCTAGCTTCATCAGATCTCTCTCATCAGATCTGTGTTGAGACAGCCTTTGATAGAAACTCAGTAAAGTTATTCAATAACATGAAAGTCTGTGTCTTGGTAATACACATTCTTAATTGGTCAGAGCTGTTGTTTATGCTGTACCAGACAGTTCCTTCACAATCTTCTGTTTATCATTTAATAGACTATCAGGAAGCAATTATCAGTTTTGTTTCCTTTTGTCAGATTGGCTGCAATATACTTTCATTAAGGATTCATATAAATTTGAAGTGATGAATGTGTGTACTGTTCAGTTTTCAACTGGAAAAATATATCAACATAACATCCAGAGGAGAAGTATCTGTTTGCTAAGGGAACCAAGAAGCTTCATTATTAGGTGATAATGTATTTCTTTTCTCTTTATAAATGAACATAAAATAACTCATATGCTTAAGCATTTTGGTATATCATTAATGCTATGTAGAGGCTTTAACTGTCGTTCTGCTCAAAACTATAATTTAAATGAGGCTTTGCACTTGGTCTGTATGAACACAGGAGACAGATACCATAACTGACCTCTTGGAGCCATTTTTGAATCATCTGAGAGCAATACACTTGATTCTGAAACCTTCCCTTCCACAAGTAGTCTGATTTCAATATTACAGTTTCAAGAGAAGGTATTAGCATGACATCATCTCTGATTCATGGAGATATGGAAAATGTATGCATGATATACAGAAAGTAACATTTTGAGGGATCATCAAGAGGGATCAAAATACATTTTCTGGATCTTGTAGCTGAGAAGATGAGTGATCAACATGGGTGCTTGGAGGGGATAGGTGCCAGCAGGTTTCCCTGTTGCAAGCTGTGAAGTTTAGATCTCTTGCCATTGAGTTGGGGTGTCGGAGCAAGAACATTTTTGGGAAGGGAGAAATTCCTCACTGACTGACAAGTATAGTCCTTTCCTTCATTTTGCTCACTTGGGAGGCACAGTTTAAGGTGAGGCCCCTGTTCTCAGAGGAAGCCAAGACTGACCTTGTTGCATTCTCTGTCATTTTTAGCAAGCATTTTAGGAGTAGCAGGAGAAGCAAAGCTGGGGTCATATATGGGAACGACTATGGGATGGTTTGATGGTAGACTTAAAGAATATAGTGTATTTGGTGACAAAGTAAACTGTTTGGGCAGGAAAAAGGGAAGGTGTGAAGTAATGATTTGTTACACCACTACCACCCTGGTCAGAGCAGGGCTCTCCTGACTCCTTTCCCAGTTCTCAGCTGTGATGGAGGAATGTGGGGTGTTGGTGTTTATGTGTGCACAGGCACTTGCTGAGATTAAACACAAGAAATGAGACACAAATTTCTATATGCAATTTCGTGTTCTGAACAAAAATAACAGAGTTTGTTAATGAAAGGATGAGTTTTATTCCACTGCTACTGAAATTGCACATGTTGAAGCATGCCAACCATCCTTTCCTGTGGGGCATACCCCACACCTGACCTTCCTGTGTATGCACTGTGCACTGCATGTGGCTGCATACACTTGTGGTCTTCTTCCTGTCTTGGATAGCTCCCAAGAAAGAAGTCACTTAGGGTAGACCACCCTTTGGCCTCATAATTCCTCTTACTGAGGGCTAAATGAATTGGAAAGACATAGCAGCTTCCCTCTTAATACTTGCTTGGTCCTTTTCTCATCAAGGCCACCAACACTTCTCAGGAAGGGCAATAGTGGGGTGCCACAGCTGGAGGCTGCATGGAGCTAAAGCTTATAGACTTACTGAGGTAGTGTATAAGTCAAGATAGGAAAATCAAGCTAAGCATGAGGAGTGATGTTTCCATTCAAGATCCAGAAACTACAGGTTGTTGGCAGCACTGTTAGGCCAGCCCTCCTGCAGACCCTGTGCTCAGACAGCAGGAGTGGTTTTTCTGAGGTTTGGTGGGTGAAATAAAACTCCCCAGTGAGTGGGTGCCAGGATGCCAAAGGCTGTCTTGGACTGGACTTAGTGATGTCGTGGTTCTGCTCTTTGTCAACAAAATAACCTAAACTGACTCTAGAAAAGTAATGGGAAAAGTGAGAGAGTGGGCATAGATGCTTTGGAGCTCTCAGCCTCTGATTAAACAGTGCTTCCTTAACAACGTTGGATGGGGGAGTGGAAGGAATTAGATAATATCTGAAGCTTTAAATTGTCTTTCTTCTTCTTGTCAGAGGAAAAAAATCCCTGCTCCTGTAGAAAAGGTATTAGTGTCTCAGGCCTGTGAGGGCATGACAAAGCAAGTATTTCTGAAAGAGCTCTTGTGCTTTTAAGTGGCTCCAATTATTTTTGAACAACTAAATAGAGTGCTCATTAAGCATTTCCCTTAAATGAAAATTATGACCTACAAGGTCATGTTAATTAAAAAGCACAGTAAGTCAGTGTGAAGAGGTTCTTTTAGCACAAACAGTGGGGCCAGTCGAGCATAACACTGTGCTCACAATTAGTCCGGGTTTGTTTTCATCCCTGTAATATTAAGAATTTGTAGGACAGGATCATTGCACAAATAAAAATTGCTGCAGATCAGTTCAATCTGACAGCAGCCACAGGTTCATTATGTGATCATGAACTGTGTCTGCTTTTAGATAATACTGATCAGAGCACTCTAGCTTACTGTGGTCAGGAGCAGTGCCAATTTACCCTGTTGAGAAGAAAAGTTAACATATTCCAAGAATTTTTCTCACTTTCCAGAGTTTGTCATTTGGACAGCAGTGGTGCAAGATCATATGCAGTGATGAAATTTTACACTTGAATCATCACAGTTCAGCCACAAGTCCCATTAGCTGCGGGAGGTTCTAGCTGTCAGACACCCTCCGACTCCAATTAGCACAGCATAGCCTGGGCTAGGGCATGAATTTCTGCTCTCTGAACCAATTTAGACACGCTGAGTCTCACATGTTCTTGCAATACATTTACTAGCTCTCACCTCCCATTGCCCCGCAGTTTCTCTCACAGGCTTTCTCAGCATAGCCCAACCACAACCACATGGGAAAGCCATACAGCTGCTGGATTTGGGATACACAAGATCCCAGTGCAGGGAAAGGCTGCAGAGATGCACTGCAGCCAGCGGTTCATCATCATACACAGCCCTATGCTGCAGTGAGTCCTCCCAGTCAACATCTTGTTGACCAGCTGCAACTGCATCCCATTCCCTTTACATGACATACCTCTCATACTTGTGTACCCCTGTGTACTTCTAAAGGCAATTCACAGGATTTGACACTCGGCATCCCAAATGCTTGGACTTTGGGAAGACGAAGGGCATGTGCCATTACCAGGATGGCAAAAGCTTAAAATCAGTAGCCCTCTCTGAGAATATATAGGGTCATCATAGCTGACAGACCTCTATGAAAATGGAGGATAATCCTCTCAAATAAGGATGTATGCCTAAAACTACAGAAAGCCATTTCTAAAATTTGGGTCTTTCTTTTGTAAGGGCTTTAAAAGGCCCTTATATTTGTAAATGCCAGTGCACAACTGTACACGCCACTGAGAAACCCAGAACTTGGATCATTTTTGCTCATCTTTATTCAGAAAACACCACAGTACTCTTCTTAGTATTAATAAAACTTTGTTATACATGGAGGACTTTCATACTAGTTGTAACAAGTTCATATCCTAAAGTCTTTTTCCATTCAAGCAAGAAAGAGTTATTAGTTAAAAATCTATGCATCAAAAAAGAAAAAAAAAGCAGAAATTAGAAAGAAATGTGGAATTTATGTTAGCAATTTTCCTCAGGAAAGATTAAGATTTTAATTTTTAAGGTGGAATTTTTTGCCTCATGTTACAGTATTTTACCTCTTCCTGTTGCTTCTACATCACATAGATGGCTAGCTACTTTTTTGTATTCAATATTCAAGGGCATGTCTCTGCTGATGTAAACTGTGACAGCTCTGTTGAAGCCAGCAGAGCTCAGACAGTATATGCCAGCTAAGATCTGCCCCTTAGTATTCACCCCCATCTGCTGTGTGACTCAGTCATACCAAAACTGCTGAGCACCTGCTTGCCTGATGGGTTTTTAATGAGTTGAACTCTTCGTGTTGGGTTTGTGTCTCTGCCAGGTTCCAGTTTAATCACATATAATTTTTAGTGTGAAGTTTCACCTTGGGCTTTGAACTTGTAGGCATGGAACAAGGGGAACTGTTTCTAGAGGAACTTGCATAGTAATAATAATAATAGCTAGAATACAAGGCCAGTGTTTTAATTCATAGGTTATGACATTCAGCTTTTATGAACAGGAAGGAGGAATTATCCTCAGTAGACAGGAAATAATGAGGTTGACCCATATTCCATAATAGTGTATGAAAATTAACTAAAGATTTGTGTAGCTAAGATAATGAGGACTTATATTTAAATTTATATCCTGGGCTAATTGTGTAAAAGTTTGTGGGAGAAGATGTGTGTGATCGCTAATATATTAGTGTCTGTCTCTGGAGTTCCCAGTCAAATCCTATAATGCAGTTCAGTAGGTGACAAGTCAGACTCAGAGGTCTTGCTTGCAAAATGTTTGGCTAAAAGTATCCTAAGATGCATGAGATCTTCTTTCACAACAATGTGATGTTCTTTTCCAACTTTGAGATTGAGTTAATATGCGATCTGTGCTTTGCAGTAGACCAAAATATATTTATTTAAGAAATAATTTTTTTTTACTTATCAGGAAGCAAAATTGTCAGTAAAGAAAAAGAAAAAAAAAAGAAGCTGTGACATTGTGGAATCATTAATTTAAGCCTCTGGTGAGCTGTTTCAAAACAGCTACCCACTTACAATGGAATTTCTTAAATTCATAGTTTGACCCTCGGAGAAATGATTTTAATCAATGAAATTATTTTAATTAATTTTGCATCCAGTTCTGTGCTCCCCAGTTCAAGAGACCTACTTGAGTGAGTCCAATGGAGGGCTATGAGGGTGATTAAGGGACTGGAACAGCTGCCTTAGAAGGAAAGGCTGACAGCCCTGGGGCTTTTTAGTCTGGAGAGAAGACTGAGGGGGGATCTAATTAATGTCTATAAATAAGTAAGAGCTGGACATCAAGAAGGCAAGGACAACCTCTTTTCACTCATGCCTTCTGATAGGACAAGGGGCAATGGAATTTGCACCTAAACGTGAGGAAGAACTTCTTTACTGTAAGGGTTACAGAGCACTGGAACAGACTCCCCAAAGAGGTTGTGGAGTCTCCTTCTCTGGAGACTTTCAAGACCAGTCTGGGTACATTTCTTAGTGACCTGCTCTAGTTTTGTCCTGCTCTGTCAGGGAGGTTGGGCTCAATGATCTTCAGAGGTCCCTTCCGACCCCTAATATTCTGTGATTCTGGAATCTTTAAAAAATCTGGTTTTGGAAAAGCATTGTAAAAGAGAAAATAAATGGTCATGCATGAACTTGTTTTCTTAGTGTAAATGGTTTGCAAATTTGTTAGTTGACATACCTATGAAGTGGCTTTCGCAGCATTTGATTGGTACCACTAAAATTATTTTTGTAGTTTTCTACAATTTGTCTGGGAATTTGAGTGCTTTCTGTGTTCTGTCAGTGATTAACAAAGTAGAATAGATTTTCAGTCTGGGATAAAAGGGAAAAGTTCAGTCTGGGATAAAAGGGAAAGTTCCCTTTCTGGTACATCAGAACATTTTTAGTGAACTACAGTGTTAATAAAGAATATTTTAGAACAGGAAGTGAGAAGAATATTAGTAATCTACTGACATGGCAGCAGAAACTTGTAAGTGACAGTTCATCATCCCATTAGCAAGGCAGGAATTTCATTGTGTTAATGCTCATTCATAAGAATACAAGTAGCTGAGCTCCACTGGTTGAAATATTACACAGAAATTTTGCTTAAAGAAAAAGGTTCTAGAATATCATTTCTGTAGCTCACAAAGGAAAGCCATCGGGGAGTAACTTCAACATGATTATTTAAAAATTGAATATGCAACAAGTACTGAGATAAAGAACACTTTAAACTTCATGTCCTTGTTTGTATGTGATTTATTCTAAAAATGAAAGGATATTTTCCTTTGTCCTGTTGCCATTAAAGACATCATTTGGAACAGCCTGAGAGAAGTCTATCAGAGAAACTCAGGCCCACAGTTCCGTCTTTCTTAATTTTTCCCTGAATCCCTGCATGCTGCCTTTTCTGTGTTTCACATTTTGCTGTGACTTGTAGAGTGTGACTGGTGAGTAATCTTGCAGCCTGAGGAAGGGAGAGTCCATCAGTGAAAGACTGACATAGACAATCCATAACACGCTGTTAGATCACAGAGTTAATACACACACAAATTTTCACAGTGGCTATTTCTTACAATAGAAATTACAGCATTTTAATGGAAATTTGGGGGTCTTTTAATGTTAGTGGCCTTGCTTTGCAGAATGTCATGCTGTGAGCACAGGCACTCACGTTGCTGATCAACACTAGCAGTGTCAGATGCTTCAGAGAAAAGCACAGGAAACCTAGGAGTGGCAATTAAAGATTAATTAGAGGAAGTTTCCTCTTAACCTTCATTAGTTTGTGATATTACTTCTATCTGAAGGACATTTTTCCTTCAGTTATTATCACAAATATTCATTTGACTTCTACATTTCCAAACCTGTTTTAAATACTGTTAAGTCTCAGTGATACTGTGTGGTGGTGAGTTCTCCAGGTCTTATAAAAAGAATTTCTTTCTATCACTTTTAAATTTACTATGTTTAAATTTCCTATTTAAATGGGAATATGGAAGATAAACATGTTCAATTTATTTTCTCTATATCCACTTGTAAAACAAGTCCAAGAGTGGCTGCCAGTCCAGCTTCTCAGGATCTTTCTAGATTTCCAAAGCTTGTAAGAGGAGATACGAGGCAATGGTGCTGATGGGAGAAGGATTGGAAGAGTGCATCTGCAGCAGTGATGCTTCCTCCATCATAACTGCACTTGCGATAGCTGATGAGCAGTAGCTTGATGTGCTGCATAGCAGCCAACTGGCAGTAAGTGGTTCCCAGGAGATGAAATATGTTCCAGATGAAATGTGATAGTGGATGACATGGTGCTGGGCTCCCAGTTTCATGTATGTGCAGAAGAAAGGTGGGAGTAATGGAATGAATATGCAGCCTAGTGACAGGTGATGTGATGGTCTTCCTAGGAGAGATGGTATGCAGTCTAGCCTACCCAGATTGGCAGGTTTCACTTCCCAGACCAATGGCTTGCTACGAAAACAATTGCAGACTTCCTGGACCTCTCCTTAAGGCTTGTTTGTAACTGTGACACCAGAATTACTCAAAAGCACAAGGTGCATCCAAACATCCCACTTAAAGCAGTAATATCTGAGCAGCTTCAGAGCAGTCATTTAGAGCGTTTCTGAAGGCAAAAAGGATGGCTGACTCTAATCTCAAACCTTGTCTCACACATGCTCTTACACTGCAGTGTTAAGTACAAGGAGTGTGGATTTGGGAATATTATATTTTTCATAAGAAAGAGATCCTACTAATTTTTGTTGCAGAAAAGTGCTATGGTGCTTTCTCTGAAATTCTGACCAACTTCCAAAGCAAGTAAACATGCCAGTGGTCACAAATTCTGTTGCACTGGGCTGTAGCTCATTTCTGTATGCCCAGATAAGATGCTGGGAAAAAGCATTTCATTGTCTAAAGCATTTGGTGTATGATTATCTTTACAGTGATTTTTCCCAAAGATTACAAAGACTTAAATGAAAACTGTTGCTACTCAGTTCTAAAACCAAACTAACCACTGATGTTATTGCAGCAGCTCAAGGGAAACTGTCTCATTAGTGCTAGTGAAACTGCTGTTAATAATTGTGTACCTTTACACCTATTCAGCTGAGAAGTAAGTATCTAATATCGAGAAGACAATTTTATGTGCTAACTGTACTGTGAAATCACTATTTCAGCCTATACATATTTCTTCAGTATCAGAAAAGAAGCTGAAATGGTACTAAACATTAAAATAATTAATGTCTGTACTTACATAATAAATATGCTAACTATATCTATATTGTTGGTTGCTTGGTGCTACTTACCTGCTAAGCATGTTGCTGAATGAGATTAATTAACAGTATTTCTATTCAAAGGTCAGATCACTTTATGTGGATCTCACAGAATCAGTAAAACCTTATTATTTAGCTGTCAGTTTTAATTATTAGATGGAATCTCCAAAGATTTATAGTCCCCTATATGCTTTTTACTTCTATTTACCTGTTTTAACTATTCTGTATTAGTCTGGTGTTTAAAATGGATTTAAACCCATTTAAAATCCAATTGCTAGTTTTAATATACATATACAAATGATCTAGTTGTCCTGTTTCCTTTTCTGACACTGTACATATCAATATACAGCTATTTCTTTCCTCTCCAACTTTCATGACTCCATATTCTGGTCCCTTCAGAGATGTGGGCTCTGTCTTTTAGGTACCTTAAAAAATTGTGTCCTTGCACAATTTCCATGTTGCTGTACATGTTAATTAGATTAATGTAGTATCTTTATGCCACAAAGCAATCAAAGCCAGAAACCACAATGGGAATCTCACTTGCTGCAATCCATTTGAACCTTTAGGAAAACCAGGATTTTTTATAAGTAGGTTGGCTTTTCTGTAAACGTATCAGTGTGAAATGAAGATTGAAAGAAATCTCAGGTATGAAAAAATTGCCACGTGATGACTTCCCAAAGCTTATTTTACACCTGGAAAGAAAACAACACAAAAAAAAAAACCTAGTGATTTTTTTTTTTAGGCTACAAAAGGCCCTATGTGACATAAAGACATTCTCTTCATACATTTAAGTTCTGTTCCTAAGCAGGTATTTTCTTACAGTATTTCAGAGTCGAGTTATATTGATATTTTTATTATTGTCTCAAATATTTTTCTCTGACCTTGTTCGAGGAAATAGTTAGACTATTAGTTTCAATTTTCTATCAGAAGTTCCAAGGAAGTACATGGAAGCTTATTGCAGGAGTTTTCTGACAGTCTGGTGACAGGCAGTAATTGTAACCAGTGCTGCCTACAATATGAGAGTACTGCTCCCAAACCATTACAAAGCAGCTCTATGGACAACTTGTCTTCCAGGATGATGTCCTATCCAGGAATGTTCTCCTGTTTTCCTGCAACGCTGCCAGGACAAACACCTAGGTTGGGCCAACATTTTAAACATCACAATTGCTCCAAAATCATGGCCTAGTTGCTTTAAAATACAGTTGCCATATGTTTGAGGGTGAGTATGGCCCTGCTAGGATGGACATACCTCTTTGTATGACAAGTTTCCTGGACAATTTCTCTTCTCCATTGCTTGATCAGAGAGTAATGCCATAGGAATTGGTTATATCTGTTGAGATCTACCTGAACCAGGGAAGAACCATCCCTTCCTTCCATATATGTAATACTTATGATGATACCTCTGCTCCAGAACATCACTGTCTGAAAATCCCATTTTATTACCGATTATTTTCTTCATTGCAGTTTCTTTTAGTTTGTTTTTCCTATACTGATGTTTTGGTTTTTTGTTTGTTTTTTTTTTTTTTTTTAACAAGACCAGTTATTTCTTCTTATTCTCTAGATCATAAGTTGCAGTAAGTCATACTTCAAACCTTAAGCGTATTTGGGGAAATCCTTTGGAATTTAGTTTAAAGAGACAAATCAGGTAGATTTGAGTTTTTAAGAAATAGTATTATGGAGACGTTAGCATCAGATACCATGGCAGGATTTTATTTCTCTTGTTGGCGTATTCTGTGTTCTTTTAGCAAAGTTTAAGGCTACTAAGCTAAAACTCTTTAAATAAGGTTGTTTTCCAGCCTAGCCTTGCATAAAAACATGACTGTAAAAACTGAAGTGCTATGTCTACTTGAGGTTATATAAGATTTTAAACATGGTAATGCTATGTTGTAACTTTAAATTTAATCTGCTCCTAGTAAGATAGTACAGACTACATCACTGCCTTACTTGTATGTCTTTATTCATTTTGGTTTGGTTTTCCATTTGTTTTAGAGCAGTTCTCTGCTAGCTTGGTATTTCTGCAAGGAACAGGAAAAAAATTATGTCAGTGTTAAAAATATCATACTGTGAAAAGATCCACTGAAATTTCATAATTCAGTGCCTCATATGTCTAAAGGTTCAAGAATGAGACCTGCAAAGCACTGCATGCCTTTAGGTCTACAAAGTCGGATGCCTGTGTGTTTGGGTGCCTGCTCTGTTCAGACTCCAGTCTGGCTGCTCTTCAGTCAGCTCTGCTCCTGAATCTGTGTAACTGCATTAGAAGGGCAGTGAGCCCAGATTAATTTACAATAACTTCGGTTTGAAAATGTTCCTAGTTTTTTCTATATTTTACATGCTACACTAGCAATTCAAGTGCCTGAGAAATTAAAAAAATGTGAGCAAGTGTAGAGCTCGGTTGAAACGTTTCCACAGTAATGACTTTATCTACCATCTTCTGCTTGAAATTACGAGAATGAAAAATACTGATCAGAATTTGTCTTTCTGAAGTGTCTATTCATAAATGTTGCAGTTTCTCAGCTATTTTAATGACATAATCAGCATATATTTCTTGCTGTTTGGAAGGTCTGTTATAAAGAATATTCATCATTACCTTTTATTTTAATTTGGACAAACAGATTCCAGTGTAATAATTTATAACAATATACAGTAACTAGGTCTCAGAAAATATTACCATATAGTCTGTAGACTTTTAACGATACTAGAGAAAAGAATTGAACACCTGATTTAGAAGTTATATTTTTCTGCTTGCACTACGGCTATAAGCAGTTTATAATTTTTCATTAAATTATATATGCCAAAAAATACTTTAAAGTGTTGTGGTTCAGCACTTAGAGCCTCACACTTTCCATGAGACAGTTTCTTTCTGACATTGTATTTCAGAGGTTAATTTTGAATTTTTGAAATAGTATAAAAATTTATCCTTTTTCCAAAATTTAACACATAAAATTTCTGTTCTATGACTGGAAAGAATAGCTTTCAGCAACAGTGCAGAAAACCACTATGTTGTCATAATTATCTTTCTCTCTATGTTCTATCTCAACCTTATAATTCATGTAGATATTCCTGACTGCTAACTCCTACACTGGGAAAAACAAAGAAAAAGCTGATGTGAACATAGAAATGACACATATTTACATAGCCATGTTCCAATAAATCCCACGTGTTATATTGTAAGACACTAAACATCAAACAGATGTTTTGTCAATCATGTCCATCATAATCATCAAAGTCTTGGTGTGGGCAGAGGTTGCCCTAGTTACAGGTTTAAACACCAGTCCCTTGTACATCACTGCTTTCTTAATCCCTCCCATGCTTACTCCCTGACATTTTGTACACAGTGAAAACAGAGCATATGTGTAATTTTTTAGCCTACTGAGAAGGATGCTCCTCTTCTAGGAAATTATGTAAACTCCTGCTTCTACCATGTTAAAAAAATATTCTTAATAAGTGAAAGAGCAAAAGCAGATTAAAATCCTTGCTTTTTGACTGAGGACACTGCTAAGGTTATACTTCTGGAAGATGAGAAATTTGCTTCCTCTGAACACGAAGGCCACAACTTGACAGGGAGTACTTTGATTCCGCCTCTATCCCTTATGAATCTCATCCAGAAAAGAAATCAGCAGTCAGACATATCCCAAAACTTATTCTCAATTTCTGATACGGAGTAACCAATTTAGGCTTTTTAGGCAAATTTACTTTTCATCCATCTCCATTCAGAACAAGTACTGTTAAGCTTAAATACTATCTTTTTCATATTTTGGTCCCTGGTTATGGATTTTATGTTCTTATAGCATCGTTCCAGCTTTCAGTGACAAAATTAATTCCCTGGTAAGTTCCTGATTTACAATACTATTGTCCACATCATTAATTGTAATTAGCGTTATCTGATCCATAATCCATGTTTGGCTGAAACTCAAGGTTCTGAAGAGCTAATCCCAAAGCATATTGCTAAGTCAAAAACCTGAGAAATAGGATGAATGGAGAAAATTGGAATTACAGCTACTGCCTTGAAACCCTGCTGAGATCCTTTTGCAAAATTATATTTTGCAAAGCTGTCTTCTGAGATTGAGGGTGGCTTTTTAAATCATGCTGAGATAATATAGCCTAGTGGTTCATAGAGAGTCAGGAGTCCTGGATGCTGTCCCATACATTGCCAGAGATTTAATGACTAGGAGAAATTCCATCTTTTTGTGCTTCCATATCCCCATCTGCCAAAAGAAGTAGTTGCTTACTTTATTTGAGATTTAAAATCATTGCTGTCTATGTTTAGCCTGTGTCTGGTGCTAAATTACAGAAGTTGCTCCATCACTCGATGACTTCTCCCCACCTGTGAGGGGGAATCGTGAAAAGGAGAGGCTTGAGATAGAAAATGATTTAATGAAACAGCAAAACTAATACAAAAACAATATATAGTATACAAAGTTACACTCAGCCAGTGAATGTATGGCAGTCATAATAGGAAAGCAGTCCTCAGGAGCAGAATGGTTAAGCAAGGCCCTCCAGGGATGGAGAGAAGCCGGAGGGGAGGAGCAGGTTCAGGAGGAAATCCTGTCCTCAGCAAAGTTCCTCCTATATTATGAGTGTGACATTTATGGGATGGGATATACCTGTTAGCCAGCTGGGGTCAGCTACCTTGGCTAATTCGAAACTGCTAACACAAAACTGCAGATCATGGCTGGGCTATGATTCTATCCTAGCAAACCCAGGACAATTGGTGTATTCTGAAGCAAAGGCTTTATAAAGCTGCTGCTTTTCCCATTAAATAAAATGGGAAAAAATTCTGGTTGTTTTGCTGAGCATGGCTGCTCCCATATGAGCAAAGCATGTGATTAAAGGGAATATTTAAAGAGAATTTTAGTATTAGCAAAGGACATGACTGCCATTTGTACCTTTGAAAGTATCCCTATTTTTGTATTCCAGCAGTTCTTATGATAATTATTGTTTCTGTAGGTACAGGATCTATGCTTTTATAAAACTAAGTAGCCAATACATAGAATTTTGACAGCTCTAAATGTCATGAGCTCATTTTTGATGAATTTCAGTGCAAGCAAATCTCCTTTCCATTAACTTTAGTGTGAGTTGGCCCAGATTCAAGGGAATCAGTACAAGCTGTAGCTAGCAATCTCAAAGCAACTTTAATGATGCCACCAGTAATATCAGCTCCATATTCAAAACCAGGTGCAGCTACTTTCACAGAATTAATCAGTTAATCTGTTGGGTTTCATGTCATGAATCAAAAGCACAGTTTAGGCTACCATATCGACATACTTCTTAATATTAATGTTACTACATGTTGTAGATATTTTGTAATAATCTGTAAACACATATCAGTAGCCATGTAGAAAAGGAAAGCTGAGCACAGTAACCAGATTTAGCACTTCATATGGAAAATCTTCTGCAAAGCTGTTGGAGAAATTAGTTCTTCAACTACACATTTAGAAAAGCAAGTATTGCTTTTAGCAAGGCATTTAAAGAACAAACATAAAATAACTCAGTAATAAGGATGATGCTGTAGAGAACTATGATTTACCTGAAGTCAGCACGTATGCTCTTGAATATAAGGATCCTTGCAATTCAATAAATGCTGAGTTGTAACTAGAGGCAAATTCAGCCTTAATTGAATAGAAACATAACTGCATGTCCTGGAAATCTCAGAAAAGCAAAAACATTCAACAGTATGGCTCAGAAGCTGAAATGCCATCTATCCCATTTTTTATCATTTTCTCCATCTGCTTCCATCCCAACCTGCTGATGAGAATATAAAATTGTTTTGTGATTTGCTGTTTATAGCAAGTAAAGCTCTTTTCATTATATATCTCAGATAAAAACTTTTATAACATCTTTCATGTGTTTCTTTCTTGTGCTTGCTTAGAGGTTTTCCAGAATAAATAATTTTTGATTACTGTGGGGTTTTTAGCAAACAGTATGTTTTGCCACTGCTTGACCTGTTGTTACTATAGCTTTATGATTATTAATTTACACTGTCACAGAGCATAAAAGAGAGCCTTTTTTCATAATTACCAAACAAATGAGCATTAGTTGATCTCTGCCCAGATCTAAGAAATCTCATGACAACTCCAATGCAGTGAACAGAATAAAATCAGCTTTCAAAGCAAGTTAAGTGGATGCCTGACTAGCCCTGAAAGGTCATATTCTGCATCTGAAGTAGTAGGATAAATTTAGTTTGCATGCGGATTTGTGCTGGCAAATCTAGGCTAGACCGTTTCTGGGCCCTGAGTTACCACACTCACACAAACACTGTAAATGAGTCTGCAGTTCTTGGGACTTACACTCTACAGTCTGGGGACAATATTTAGCCCCTTTTGTTCAATGGAAGTTCTGCACAAGCACTTTAGTTTACAGTGCGAAAAAACCAGGGGCTTGGGTGGACCTGAGATGAGAGGATTTAAATCGGCTATTTTGCTTGTCTTAATTTTACATTGTTACAGTTAAATTTTTTTTTGGGGGTGGTTGTTGGTTTGTCTTTTTATTATTATTCTGATCTTTTAAACATCATAACAGCTGTGTTCAATTGTCTGGAACAGAAATAGGTTCAATAAAATGTTACCTACGTGATTAGGGAGAACCTACTGTTATGTGAGTGTGATTAAAAGTCCTATAGTGTAGCTTTGAATTAAATGGCATGTACAATTAAGGATTAAAAGTATTTCAGTTAAAAAGCTCTAGATGGCAAAAACACGTAGTTAACAACACCTAAGTGTCTTCAGAAGGTGTGTGCCTCCTGATTAGACTGTGCATTGAAACACATCTTGGAATGAGAATCAAAGGCTGAAACTGAAACGGACAAAAGGAGTAATAGATATGGAAGTTAATTTTTTTTCACCCATTATTTTGTGTGTGTGCACTTTACCTCTTTTGTACACTTGTATTGCTTTTCTTTTGTCTGTTTCTGTGCATTTCTTTAAGCAAATTTGTTTTCATACTTTTGGCAAATCATGATCCAAGTATCTAGACTACTTACAACGTTGTAGTGATGCCTTAGTAGAATTACAGAATTCTGCCCTAGTAGAATTACAGAAAGGTTAAGTTTGAAAGGGACCTCTGAACCCCACCATCTCATGGTCATTGCAGCCAAGACTGCATTTGACCTTCACATCCCCAACAGGTCCCTCTTTGTTGCTGAGTATGACATCCAGCAGACAACCTCTCCTCTTTGGCTCCACAATCACTTGCATGAAAAAGTTGTTGATGCACTCCAGAGATCTCCACTGTGTTGTCCCTCCAGCAGATATTAATCAGAGTGGTTGAGGCACTGTGTGAGAACCAGGCCTGCAAATGTGAGGCAACTCCCATCTTTCTGTAGGGAGTCTCATCTATTTGTTCTTCCTGGTCAGGCAGCCTATTGCAGACACCAACTGCAATGTCACCTTTACCTGTCTTCTCTTTAACCCTCTCCCAGAACCTCTCAGTTGACTCCTCATCTATCCTCAGTCAGAACTCTGTGCATTCCGGTTGTTCTCTCACAGAAAGGGCAACTCTACCTCTTTGTCTTCCCAGCCTGTCCTTTCTAAGGAGCCTGTAAAAGCCCCTCCTTCCCTGACTAGAAAATTGGTTGTTGTCAGTCCAGACACGTTTTGCAACCTGTACACACTAGATCAGTTTACAGACCTAGTTTGGGGTCCTCTAATGTCCTTGCCTTGTCAGAAGTATGGCATAGAAATGACTACTATTCTTTGTCCTGTGCCTGATTCAAAAAAGTAGTGACAATCACACCTTGCTGGGCTGAGAAGCCCACCTATGCTGTCATCAAAGAATGGCAATCATGAGAAAAGCTTCTTTTTGATAAATATTGTGTAAATCACAACTTCATAAGTTTTCTCATTCCTTTCTAATGCTAATTCAAGGTTAATCAACCCAAATTATTAGAGAGAGTCTGTAATATTTTTTATTTAAAAAAAGCAAGCACATTTGTGGGAAGATGTATTAGAATGGAACTGAGGATCTGCAAAAAATTAGCATTGACTGGTTGGAAACTGCAGAGAGGAAAGAGGGAGTAGGAGGGAGCCATAAAAGAAGAAAAACAATAACTCACCTATAGAGAAACTGGAATTCCTGGAGACAAGTTGTAAACATTCATACATTCCATAACCATTCATCTTACCAATTACCCTTAGAATCATAGAATGGTTTAAGTTGGAAGAGACCTTTAATGATCATCTAGTTCCAACACCTCTACTGTGGGCAGGGACATATTTCACTAGATCAGGTTGCTCAAAGTTCTCCTTCCTTCCTGCTGAGAAGAGTCTAGAATGAGGAGCAGCTGAGGGAACTGGGGTTGCTTAGCCTAGAGAAAAGGAGGTTCGTGGGAGGCCTTGTTGCTCTCTACAACTACCTGAAAGGAGGTTGTAGCAAAGTTGGTGGTCAGGCTCTTCTCCCATGTAGCAAGCAATAGGACAAGAGTAAATGATCTCAAGTTATTCCAGAGGATGTTTATATTGGCTATTAGGAAAAATTTCTTCCCCAAAAGGGTTGTAAAGCACTGGAAGAGACTGGTGATCCTGTCATTGCAATTCCTTCAGAATTTCTAATGTAGCTGGCATTTAGGTAATTCCTTCTGAAGATAAAATGGTAACAGAAGAATCCAGTAGATATATATACTTTGGAAACAGAACCTTTTCATAAAATATGAAAGCTCATTTTTAACATTCCATCTTCACGTATATGTGAAGTGTTCAGTATTCAGCTGAAGGTTAATCTAGTAAAAGATACTTTTATTCCAGAATAATACCCACGCATAGTGACAACTATAGAAAAGCAGAGCACAGCCTACCTTAATCCCAGATTTCTTTCAAGTGGAAATAAATTCTGACGGGAAAAAGAACTTGGGTCACGTGTTTTGTATTGACAAAAAAAAGAGGGAATTTTGACAGACCAGCATATATAACACTATAATTTGAGGCTCTGAGGACCACTAATGTGTGGGCTGGGATTTTTTAATACATCAGCCATAAGAAGCTTACATATTCTTGAGCTACTCAGATTATAGCTCCTGGAAGATTAATTCTAAGAAAAATAAACTTCAAACTGCTGGTCAAAGGTAACATCAAGGTATCTAACAGTAGTAAAAGGAACTAATGAGAGAATCTGTAACGACAGTAATAACGGAAAGATCATGAAAAGAAAAGGAATCTTGAAGGAAAAAAAGGAAGGGAAGGAAAAAACCCAACAAATTTTAATTTAGAACTGTTACTGTACGCGTATTTTAATTCTTTAGTAGATATTTCTTTAGGGAACATTTATCTTCGTAGCTTTTTATATGATAGCGATAGGGTGTTGATATACTATAATATGCTTCTGTACTGGAACATATGGCAACACTGTCTGGTTTTGTTATTTTGATAATTTTCATCTTGCATCAACTGCATATAAATGTAGTTACAAGGTATTTTCTATGGGAAATGTGAAAAAGTTACTTGTAAATTTTCTGTCTACTGTATGGTTTGGAATGGACAACAGAAAAGAGACTTTCCTAATTGAAAATTACACTTCAGTTTTTCAGAATCTGCTTATGTACATTTGTTTCATTTCTATTGCTAATTTTATTAGTTTATATCTCTTTGAAAGGGAATGTGAAATGCTAGAAGTAGAACTTTCAGTAGTGATTCCCATTTTCTGGCCTCTAGATAACTCAAAGGTTATCATAAATATCAATTAACATTAAAAAAAAAAAAAAAGTGATACAGAGGGAAAACGGATTTAGGGAAATTATTAAGGGCCTTTGTGTGCTATCTTTAATAGATCAAGGGCTTATTTTGGGGAGGAAGGGAGAAGGTTATACGTTATATTCTACTCTCTTTTCTTTCTTCCAAACATTTTCTTCTACTTAATAAGATTTGCATTAGACGTGAGTCTAAATCCAAAATTGCAGACATACACTTTTAGATAGATTAAAAATTGGATTTCATTTTCATATTTGGCATCTCAAGACCATTCATATTGCAGTAATTGAATGAATTTTCCCTTTCTTTAATCCAATATATTATTCTCACAAGATCAAGTGCTGATCAAGTGTCCTTGATTTTTTAAGATTTTTTTTTTCCTTTTATTGACAGTGCTTTAAATTGTCCTTAATAAGAGAAATGTTTATCAATTTATAAAAAATAAATAGATAAGTGGGCAATCGTTTTTGTGAAGCAATAGTAATAGTTTCTCTTAAGGATTTATCTCCATCTGACCATTAGATTATCTAAAATAAGACAGAAAAACTCCTCCCATCAAGAGTTCAAAGATAAAACAGTGGATAATGGATAAATACCATGGGCTAAACTCTGTTGCTTCCCCTGAAGTAGCACAACTGTTGCAGGTTCTTTGGGAGAGAAGCAATCTGTGCTGTGGGGCAGAGGCTGCTCTGTTGCCTGTGCAGAGCTGAATCCCACCAGGGCTGTGCATCATGTGGGTGCAAAGACCATCAGGGCCGGAAAGCAATTGCAAGTGGGAGATGCAAATTCCTGTGTCCATGCGCAGAAGTGTTTCTGCCATGGCGACTTCGCCATGATGTGTGTCTGTGTTTCCTTAGTCCTTCTGCCCCGTTAAATATGCCTTCTCTTTCATTCCTGTAGAATTACCCAGATTATCTCAGATTTACATAGTGTCATGAAAGAAAGGCTTTGGCTTAGTGTAACACTGAGTTGCAGAAAACCTAACAATATCTGTGGCAAGGTCATATGCTCTGCATCACAGCTTGAGGCCGTTATTGAGTGCTTCTCCTCATGAGGAGCAAGTGTGCTTACGCAGAATAGCACAGATATCAATATAGCCACAGCAAAATGTCCAGTCTTTTAAAGATGTTTTAAATATTTTCTGTTGGGAAAAAAAAGAAATAAATCCTCTTGTTATTAATGGTTAAAGAAACATTCTGAAAGAAGATGGCAAAACTGTCATAAAAATAATGATTAAAGAAAACAGAGCAGAAACATGAGTAGGTCTGAGTACAAGCTCCCATCATCCAAGGATAGTTGGAGCTGTGAAATGGTGTTAATTGTTGACTGGTTGCAGTGAATTACTTTTGCTGCAGAAAAGAACGTGCTGTTGCCTGTTATTTTAAGGTCAAAACAGCCTCCAGACTGCAGATTTTGTCTTGTCTACAGACAGTATTTAGAATTGATGATTACTAGGACTTTGATACTAATACAGTATTCTTCACTAATTTCATTGGATATTTCAGTACGTTTTTCAGCTCACTGTTGTAACTAGGTGTGGATGAGGGTGTTGGTGATTGATTGCTATAAATAGCTGGTGTCTTGGTTCACTTTATTAAATTATTTCAGAACCTCGGTAACGTTTGAACAGCGGAAGTCTGACCTGCAAATAGAACAGTGGGCAGAGTTTAGCTCAGAGATACTGTCTGGCACCAATTGCTTTTAACAGACATACTCTGAGGGTACATGAGAATGACCTTGATGATTGTAGGATTGCAGTTGCTCATAAGGCCACCCTTTTTTCAGGTAAGCACATACTGTCACATATGATGAAAGCAGTATACTAGAAATCTTATCAAATAATAATTAAGTGTAGTCAAGTTCAGATTCTTCAGGATGCTGTAAAATTGACAGACCTGGTACAGCCCATACTTACGCTTTTTACAGTTGTGGTTCTAAAACAACTGAGTGGCATTAATTACCTTTGTTAAAGGAAGACAAGGAAATGCAAATATTCACAGAAGAATCTTAGGTTGAGGACCCACATGATGCATGAGGGAAACTCTGTGGACGTTGTTTTCCTGGACTTGAGCAAAGCCTTTGATACTGTTCCTCCCAGCATTCTTATGAGAAAGCTGTCTGCCTTCGGCCTGGATGGGGCAGTAAATGGGGTTAAATCCAGTTGTCGGCCTGTCACAAGTGGTGTTCCGTAGGGCTCAGTGCTGGGGCCACTCCTGTTTAATATCTTTATCAATGACATTGACAAGGAGCTTGAGAGAACCCTTAGTAAGCTTGCAGATAACACCAGGATAGGTGGGAGTGTCTGTCTGCTTGCGGGTAGGGAGGCTTTTCAGAGGGCCCTGGACAGGCTGAGGCAAATCACATGGGCTTCAGCAAGGCCAAGTCCTGCACTTGGGCCACAACAAGCCCAGGCAGTGCTACCGGCCTGGGGAAGAGTGTCTGGAAAGCTGCAGGGCAGAAAGGGACCGGGAGTGTCCACTAACAGCAGTCTGAACGCGAGCCAGCAGTGTGCCCAGGTGGCCAAGAAGGCCAACAGCATCCTGGCCTGTATCAGGAATAGTGTGTCCAGCAGGACTAGAGAAGTGATTGTGTACTCGGCACTGGTGAGGCCACACCTTGAGTATTGTGTTCAGTTTTGTGCACCACGGTATGAAAAAGGCATTTTAGTGATGGAACGGTTCCGGAGATGGGCAATGAAGCTGGTGAAGGGTCAGGAGAATAAGTCTTATGAGGAGCATCTGAGGGAGCTGGGCTTGTTTAGTCTGAAGAAAAGGAGGCTGAGGGGAGACCTTATCGCTCTGTACAACTACCTGAATGGAGGTTGCAGCCAGGTGGGTGTTGTTCTTTTCTCACAAGTCACAACTGACAGGACAAGAGGAAATCAAGGCCTCAGCTTATGCCAGGGGAGGTTTAGGTTGGACATCAGGAAACGCTTCTATAACAAAAGGGTTATCCAAGACTGGATCAGGTTGCCCAGGGAAGTGGTTGAATGACCATCGCTGGATGTATTTTTTTAGATAACAGTGCGCAAGGATATGGTGCAGTAGTGGCCCTGGTGGAGTAGATAATTATTGGACTTGATCTTAAAGGTCTTTTCCAACCATAGCAATTCCGTGATGCTGTGAGTTACATGTTCGCAGCATGGGGTATTTTGTGTTTTAAAGGAGCAACCAGCTCATGATCTTAAAACCATATTACACAATCCTCATTTTCTTTTAGACTTGGTACAGATATCCAGACAAATAAAGAATGAGAAAAGTAACGTATGAAGGGAAATGAGCAATTTCAAGGCCAGTCCAAGCAAGACTTACCCAGCCATTGTGCCAATCATAGCAACCTATCTTCCTTGACTCATGGTCACACTGATGCTTTCTCTCACTCATTTCCACCTGTCTTTTATACTCTTTGTGTCCCTTTGCCCTTTCACATCACCTACTCGTTTTTAAATGGTAGAGGGAAAAAAAGAGATTAAAGTGAAAAAAGAGGCAGTTGCAAAGCATCACCATCTTCACCCCTTCCACTTAAATTCCATTACTGTTAAACAGCATGGATTTTCCTGCTGTACCAGCTGCATTGTGTAATTAGGACTGCAACTGCAAAGTGGAAAACTAATAGTTTTCTCATTTCACTGTGCACCAAAAGGCTGGCAGAGACTGCCTCTGCCACAGGTGTTGCAAGTGCTCAGAGCCAGCCGTTTTACAGTCATGGCAGTTGCACAACTGACTTTGTCAGTGGAGCAGAGAAAAATATGTGCCTAAAATGCATGTAGCATTCAATTCTCTGCATTTGTAACACTTTTTATAAAAGAGTAGAAGCTAATTTTTTCCCATGATACAGAAATAATCTTTCACTGTGAGAACAGACCAGTGAACCAGAAGTAAACCAAGCCTGTGAAATGCAAGCACCTAATTACATATCAAAGAAGAAAATAGACACTAGTTTAAATCCACAAATCCTGACCGCAGCCCCGCAGAAATGGCAAATTTAGGGATTGAGCACACGTATTCCATAGACATATAACGTTTTCCTCAAAATAATTAAACTTCACCAAGAAAAAACATAACTAGCTATTGATTAGTGCACACTATCGTAAATGACAAACTTAATTTAGCCTGTTCTGCTGCATCTGAAAGTTATGGATGATAATCCCAATATTACATTTTACAGCAGTACATAGCAAACATTACAGTTACAATGTCAGGAGTATCTGTTGAGAAAGACATAAAATCAAGTCCCTTCCAGCTCTGCTTGACTTTAAGATAATAAGATACACCTGTCCAGTAACAAAGTCCTAATAAAATTCTTATCCTCTGAGTTCTGCCTGCAGATGGCCAGTGGAGTTTATTAAGTTTTATAAAGACTTCAAATGAATGAAAAGAAATATAACCAGCCACTAGAAGTTGTTCTATTCTATGCTTATTTGTTCTGCCCTGGTTATATTGCAACTATGCATAGTTACAGAAGGTGACACCAATATCAATCTTAAAAAACATTTTGCCACAGCCTGATTTCTCCATTTCTTCTGCTTGTAATTTCTGCAGTTTATTTCTCTGATATCCTCAGACTCCTTTCTACTTATTTATGGACAGCTTTGGTTAAACAGTGATTTTTGTATTTTCTTTTAGGCCCTTATACATGCATTTTATAAAGTAACTGAGTTTCTAGTAAGTAAGGTCATGCTGCTGCCCTTTTTACTGAGCCTTCTGAGCAGAGTGTGCTGACATTGAGGTGACCCAGTCTAGGCACTCAATCTGAATTGTTCTCATGGGCCAGAAGGAAAAATCTTCAAAAAATTTCAATCAACTATTCGTAGGTCAGTCTGTAAAAGGCATGACTTTGTATGCCTACATCTGATTACTTTTAAGTTGGTTCACAGAATTAGAAATGTGTAAAATAGAGTCAAGCAAAGATGGGCTGAAATTAGGTACTGTAGTGAAAGATATGTTCAGTTTTTATGTTTGGTGTTCCTTTAGGGCCCTGTAGATTCTGTTCTCCACTAATTTTGTGGTAGACCATACAACTTTTTGGGATAAGTTATAAGGGAAGCAGTTTGGTAGGTCTCTCTTTTTTTTTTCTTTTCTTAAGAACTTGTAGTGACCTTCATATTTAAGGACCTGAAGAGACTGCAGAACAATAAAGAGTAGAAATTAAAAGACTAACAGAAAAAAGAGGACTTGAAGTTGAAAATTTATTATGCCACTGAGTTGGTACAACATCAATTTGGGGATCTACCTTCAACCATTAAGTACAAATGCAATTAAAAGTAATTAATTAATATAATACCCGTGCAAGGGCTTACACTGAGGAAGTGGTTACTTTCTGTTGCAATAACTCAAATAGATCAGTTTCTGATTCCAAAATTATTTATGGCAGTATCATGAATGTCAGATGCCTCGTTTCTCTGGGTTGATGCTTATGATAAAGACAGCCACATAAGGGACTTATGCAAATAGGCTATTGCTGCACATGAATGGAAAAAAAATGAGCAGACACTCTCTTCTTCCATTAGCTGTTGTAGATAAGCTTTTTCTGAGGTGACTACAACAGTCTTTTGTTTGTCTTCATAATCATACTTTCCTCAGCAGTTCTAGGAATGGAAAAGACCCAGGCTTACATGTGGCAGCAGAGGTACTACTGCCCAGCAGAATTCAGGGGCTCTGCATCACCAGTGGTGCTATAAAGAAGAAGTTTCAAGAAGGACGCAAGGGGAGGAACAAATTATTTTGGTAAAAAACTATGAGGTTTGGAGAGAACTAAGAATAGACTGCAGCTTGTCTTTGAAAAACATTTGGGTTTTCTTGGGAGAAGTAAGGGGCTCTTTTCTTTGGGAAAAGAATCTGGGAAGGTGCTTAATAATAAACAAGACCCATGATAAGCCACAGCTTGCTCCTTGATTTTTTCTCTCTCTTTTTCTCATCTCCATTGACACTGTATGCCTCTAACACAGTACACTCCTAGTCTCCTCTCTACTGTATGGGTTACTACTCTACTCACTCTTATGAAAGTTTTACACTAAGAAGGGAAAGAGGAGGGAAAAAAGGAGTGGAAAATATATGTGTTGTCACTTTTCATAACACTGCAGTGAATAGAAATAAAAAATAGTGACTGTGAACATGGAAGTACTACTTTGCCTTCCTTTTTTTTCTTTCTTCTTAAAATATGTTAATAGATGTGAACATCACTGAACATGAAAACATGAAGAAAACACGGGTAGATCTTAATTGTCTTATTATTATCTCATACAGTTAAAGGTCATGAAGGAAAGGTGACTTAGAAACCTGATTATTTTGTCATAGTCACAAATCGGTGTATTAACTGGACACTACATTGGCAAAGTGTCCTTATGAATGCAAACAAAATGGGTCTGCCTGATTAACAAAGGACCACATACCTGTTTCTCATGCAAAGTTCCTTTCTCATGCTGTCACAGAACTATATGAGAAAGAGTTTTGGCAGATGGCATTACAATTCAAATAAAGAAAAATAAGCTGCTGAATACATACATATTTCCTTGTCATTCAAATGCCAAGGGATTTTTTAACATAATGTTTAAAGTACAGAGTGACTCAATTTGAGTGTCCTTATAAATATAACTAATGCATAATGATGAATAAGTTATGACAAGAAGTTATGTGTAACTAAAGCAGCTTTTTATCTATGGTGCAACAAAGCAAAAAGTAATAAAAGATGGGACTTTTAAAGTTCTCACCCTCAACAAGGCAATGAAGCCACTGAGGAGACAAAACCAGATTCTAGTATTATTTCACTACTATAAATCAAGGATTGCTACCTCAGTAGCAGTAGTGTTAATGTGAATTTTCCACAGCATGATGTAATCTCCCTCATCAATTGTATTGATTTATCTATTTCATCAAGTATTATTTAAATACCTATGGATCTGCTTTACATATATCCAGCTACTGCTCAGAACTGTGAAAACATTATTAAAAAGCATAGTAGTCATGGAAACAGATCCTGTAGGAAGTACCTTGAGGAGAATTCTTCTATCTGATTGCATACAACTTCATAGGCCACTTGGAAATAAAATATAGAAATGTAAGATGTCCTTGATCAGAGCACTAGTTTATTTAATCTGCTCCGAGATTTCCATCCAAGGCCAGTATATGATGCTTCTGAGGCAGTTGCAGCTCACCACAAATAAGTAATGTACCCGTGCAATTTTACAGTCTGGGCAGGATGGCTTTTTATTTGTGGACCACCCACAGCTAATCAGTTCATTGTAACATACAAAGTAGTTCTTGGCTGGTTTTTTTCATTATCACTATAGATGGTACATTTTTCCATCTCTTTTTATTATATGTCTATCCATTTGCTTCACTGGCCTGTCACATAAAATCAAGTAATTGCCATTTGGTGTAATAACAAGGCAGAAAAACAAAAAAAAACACCCCACCAAAAAACAGAAAGCATTATGCTGTGTGCTTTATTTTGAAACATGGACTTGAGACTCTCAGGGTCCAGTGAGACAAATGGAAGTCATAAAACAAATGTTTTCTAATGTTGATTGAAATTTTAATTAAAGTTTAGTTTTGTTATTTTAAAAATCAGTCAGAAACAAGGTAAAATACTCCATTTGATCAGGAAAGATGGTTAGGGGAATTGAAGAAAAGAGGTTGCTCTTTGCACAGAGGAACATCTTGGATGTGTGGAGCTCTCCTATGGGATGGACAGACAGCTGGTGGAGAATCTGTGGGTCAGGGAGATATTGGTAAGGGAGACCATGGTGGGTTTTTATTACAGGCCTCCTGATCAGGATGAGGAAGCCTTCTTTAAACAACTCAAGGAAGCCTCTGATCACAGATTCTGGCTTTCTTGATGGACTTTAACTTCCCTGACATCTGCTAAATTGCTAGATTATGTAGTTGAAGCAAAAGCACAGGATGCCATTTACCCTTACTTTTGCAAGATATTTTGCACTGTGTCCTACAATATTTGTGTATCACACTTAGAGCATTAAAAATCAGGATGAATGAAGAACTATACAGGTAAATAACGGGTTGGGTGGTGAGGCTTAGAGGGTAGTGGTCAGTGGGCTATACTATACCTAAATGCCTATGCAAGAAGCATACTGCAGGCATTTGTAGTGGAATCTGTCCCAGTTGACATCTTTATGTACAGTCTGAAGGAGGCAACAAGGTCGAATTTGCAGATGACCGCAGGGGGACCAGGCAACATGCTCAAGGGCAGGGCTGCCATAGAGGGACCCAGCCAGGCTGGAGGAAGAGGCCAGCAGAAACCTTGCAAAATTCAACAAGGACAAATGCAAAGTCCTGCACCCAGGCAGGACGGAAATCTTGCAACAGTACAGGTTGTGAACTGACTTACTAGATAGCATCTGTAATACTGCATCCAGCTTTGAGACCTCCAATACACAATGCACTGGATTCAGCAGAGGGCCACCAGAATAGCTGAGGCAGGGGCACTTACCCTGTGAGGAAATGCTGTTTCCCCTTTAGTAAATTTTGGCACAGAAAATTACATTAAGTTGTGTTGTTTGAGTCTGTTACAGAATAATAAGGTTTTTTTCTTTGTTATACCAGAGGTTAAGAGGTGAACAGCTGGCTAAAGTATGTTGAAGCTTATATATGAATTTGAAATACTAGTAGCAGAATAGCTAGCTGCCTCCTATAAGGTCTATCCTGCACTATTAGTAGCTACATACTTTAATGGGTCTTTTTAGGTCAGTAGTCAAACAGAAGGTTTTAGATTATATAATAACAGTAAATTCAATAACTCCGTAAATTCACAGGATATCGTGTTAAACATTTAACAGCAAAGGAAATAATATAAATAAATGAAGAGACTGAAAAGCAAATACAAGAAGAAAAGACTAACTTCATGAGATCAGGCGGTTATTAGGTAGAAAACACTGTTTTGTAACAAGGCTGAATTGATACAGTCAGTAATGAGGTACAAGCACTGAAAGATTTGAACATGCGAAAGATCAAACAGAATATTTCTTTTCAGTCTGTTTTCTTCAAAGTCTAAAGAATATAGCATAAAAAAAAAAAAAGCTGTGTTAATAAAATCAGTTTCAAAGGCAGAATCTCCCACATTGGAGCCGTGCGTGGCACGCAGCAAATCTGCTGAACTTCAGGAATACAAATTGATAATGCAGAGCACATTTGATGTACTTGGGGCTCCTTTTCTGCTGGTAAAATGAGAGTGCCAGTGGCAGTCTATTTTGTGTGCATGTCTGAACTTTGAACCATCCGGCAGTGCCATCGAAGCTTCTCGGCATGTGTGTGAGTAACTGCTGGGGCACATGCTGACCTTCTCTGGCAGGTTTGCATTCTGCATTGAGATTCATCCTGAAGTAACTTTACTCCCAGCAGTGCCCATGTTAGCTATTTTAAAGCTAGGACCTGTAAGGGTAAGAGTTTCAGTGATATCATTTAGATATACCCTTTGTTATATTAAAAATTACATGTGTAATTAACACAGAATTCAGAAATTACCCCACGTTAACTTGGAAGCTAAGGCACACAGCTGTTTTTATTATTCCATGGAAGCCTGGGTGCATCCATATCCAGTCTCCTGAGCAAAAATTTGTAGATAAAAAAATCATATTTTTCTTGTTTCCTAAGGTCAATATTTCCCCAGCAAACCACTTGTCACTTTAGTGGGAACTGTGATATCAACAGTCAGCTGGTTTAAGCTTCTTTCTCCCCAGACATTCTGTAATGCAGCCAAGTACACAGGACAAACACAGGAGTAAGGACAGAGAGCAAGACATAAGGATAAGATGATTTGATGAAAAAAATTAGAAAATTTTAAAAATAAATATTTTTCAATGAGTATTTCTGCTTTCCTTAAATCTGTTATTTCTAAATGCATGGAAAACAGGATTTTGTAGTTTATTTGGAATCTTTTACCAAAAACTCTAAGCTTTCTCTTGAAATGATCCATGGAGAGTAAACTGACCTGCTTTAGCTGTTGCCCACTAGAATGTTGAGTTCTTTATTAAGGAAAAGATCTCAGGCACTGTCTACAATAACCTAACTGAAATTCTCAACATAAAAGGGTTTTTTTTCCCCTAATTTATTTTATATTGCATTTTTTTCATTTTTATTTGATTTAATAGCTTACAAACCCTTTATGAACTCTTTTTTGATAGTTAAAACTCAGTAATTCAGTTGGTACGTTTTTAGTGTATTAATGCAAATCTTGATTGGATGTTACACAGTTTTGCATTTCAGAGGAATCAAGTACACCTAATGTTAAAATATCCCTACTGTTGGCAATAGTTCACTCGGCAACAAAGCTGGGAGAAAATATTATTGAATTGATTGTAATATTTATTAATATATGTTCTGCACAATTAAGGATGAAACATATCACACTAAGCTGCACAGAAGGAAGAAGATGCATTTATCAGATATGAATGTTATTTAGACATTTGTTTCCATTGTGCAAGAAGAAATTATGCATAATGTCATTTTATTCATGAGAATAAGTCACACAAGAACGGTTTGTGATTACAGGCAGAACATAAACAGTCATGACTTTGTGAAATTTGCTGGTAGGAGAATAGCAGCTGGAGAACATGAGTTTGATTGAAATTGAGCTTACATGGCTTTGCTTGGAGTTGGTACATTCCCTAAGTTTTCCATGATAGAAAGAGTGAATTTGCTTTTGCTGTGGAGGTAGGTTTGTCCCTCCTGCTTTTGTTGTTATTTTCACTGAGGCAGTGAACAATTCAACTTCCAATTTTTTTATCTCATTTATTTTCTCCCACAGCTTTTGATTTGTACATGAGCATAGAGAAGTCCATGTTAGTAATTGCATTTTCCATCTTGGGCAGTGACATTTCAGACATGGATAAGTGGAGGAACCTGTTGAGGTAGCATAATGGATTTTACCATAGGATATACCTGTTGATTTTTTGGTTGGGTTTTTTTTTGAGCTCCCAGGTGATATGCAGATATGTGACCTAGCAGAATTCACATAGATATGTGGATAGTAGATTAAATAGTGATTTTCAGTGAGCTATATTATCCTCTCTTTCCTTATGGTAACCTGTAACAGAATGTTTCAGAAGCAGCAGTGCAACTGCTGTATCTGTTTCATGTGCCAGCCAGGCAATGTGGACATGCACTAATGAAAGCATTCAGACCAGACATCTTCAGCCCTCTGTTCCTGAGGAAGCATCACACCATGCTGGTAGCAGCAGCTACTCCCTGGTAAGCTGTATGCTGTGCTTTAGCGTATTTCAGACAACGTTTTTTATATAAGTTATGCAGTGAGGAACACAGGTTTAGACTTACAGATAAATATTTGCAAAAACTGTATCCCTTAAAGAAACTGAAAGCACGCAACTGCATTGGACTGTGGAGGTACAGAGTATTTTGTAACTTTTAACCCAGCTCTTTTGATACCCTCTGTAGCAGGTGACTGACTTGAAAAGGCTGAATTGAAAAACAACTAAATTTGAAACAGGGAGAAAAAAAAAAGAAAGTGAGAGATAAAACAAACACAGGCTGTTGAGTGGAAACGTGCAATATTTTTTCTGAGAAATCTCATATGTAGGTTATAGAAAGGAGTCCTGACCTGTGCCTGGATGTTAACAAGGCAGGTGAACCAAATTCATGCTGACTCCCATGGCTTCTACATCCTTATTGACAGCATTTTCAATAACAGCAGGCATTGTATTTTCTTTTTCTCTCTTGTACTATATTCTTTTGTACTGTACAAATATTTTGATTGTAGCTGATTCAAGAAATCCACTATCATCTTTCTTTCCAGGCTGTCAGTAGGCTGGTGACACAAAACTGGCTATTGTTCGGAAACCTTGAGAGCTTTTAATGACTCTCTTTAACACAGTTAGTAGTCCATAAACTTCAGAAAAATTAATCTTTGGGTTTGGCAATACACTTTTTCGTCTTTCCTCCATCCCCGGAGAAGGTTAAGTGGCACCATCAAAATTTATTCTGAAAGACAATAGCATTCAGAAGACAGAATAAGAGCATCTGGACTATTAGCATAAACAGGCTGTGATGAGAAGGCATTACCATTGATTACTAAAGTGACCTGAATTCATTCATCCATCTTTTCTTTCTTTTCTTTTTCTTTT